>VMKM01000017.1:600000-1094664 GCA_008360985.2 Macquaria ambigua | reverse complement strand
GAGAGAGAGAGCAGCCAAGTGAGGTAGCTATACTAAGGGAAGGCTGAGCAGTAGACTTCCAGAGAACTCAAACTCATGCATGTCTGCTTGCTTCCACCTTGACTTACCTTCACTCAACTGCTTGATTTCCTGGGTTCTGACTTCTGTTATTAATCATTTTTCATTTGATGCTTTTAGCATTGAACAGGCACGCAGCTGCTAGAAAAAAAAAGATCAGCTTTAGATGAAAATATTCATTTTTGGTTTTTGTTAACAGCAATGAAGAGGGCGACTATGTAAGGGTATTCATTATCTAACCTTCACACCCAGCAGGCTTTAGCTGAGGGATTTACCAGCCCCGTGTTTTGTTGCTTTGTGAAAATTTCAGGCTTGAAGGTCACATAAATATCTCTGAAGGCTCATGATTAAAATGTAAACGCAGCAGATGTAAAAGACTGTGAGCGCGACATTTTGAATGGAGTAGTATTTTTTTTTTTTTTACATTTTTTATGGTGAGTTTTCACCATGACAACCTGAAGGCAGTAGCCACATGGAAGATGGCCATTAATTCTTGTCTCCTCCTAATCTGCTTGGTCATTATCTTCTGTGCAAAAGAGGTCAAACGTTGCTACTGAGTGCTCTGTGCTGCAGCCGTCCTCCTTTTCAGAAGGAACAATCTGAGCCCTCTGCTAAACACAAAGGCTACCCTTGGAGCAAGGTTACTTGCACCATGATGGCCAGCTTCTTTCTTTTTTCTTTTTTTTTTGGGGTGCAGCTTTAGAGAGAAACATGTAATTAGCAAGTTGGATGTTCTTTGATTGAGAAAGGAACTGTCTTGGTTTGCAAAGAAATTGTGTAATGAGGAGAGTGAGCGCAGTGATATTAAGTATTAAAGGCCGTCTGACTGGGTGGGTGATGTCAGGTAACCATCTGTCAGAGAGAGACAGGCTGACACAGGCGCTGTCTGACCTTGCAGTATGGACGACCCACACATAAAACCGAAAGTGATCGTCTCTTCCTGGGATTAGCACAGTATTGCAACTGGAAGCCATTCTAATGGCAGTCCTCCCTCTCTCTTTCAGCTTCTCCGTCTCTCTTTTTGATCTGAGGACTTGCTTGAAGGCCTCAGTCAGCAGAATGCTTTGAGGTCCAAAGATCAAAATCCTTCAATCCTCTAGACTCTGCTCGTTGTCCTTTTATTACTGAGGTGGCACATGCTCACATCATGTAATGCATTAACTTTGATGTCGAATCAGATGATATCCTAACTATGATAAGCATGTTCTAAGGGCAGTAATATTGTGTAAACACCCAGTTAAAAGGAATTCAGGAATTCTGCATCTCCTGCTTCATTTTCTTCCATTAAACCTGCATTCATCCAACTTATTTGGATGGTGGTAAGCCCACATGATCTTCCCCTTTACACAGACTCCTTAAGGGTTGCCTGGACCTGCAGCAGTGAAGTGTTTCTTTTTAACGCCCTCTGAATGTGACACCAGTGAAGGTCAGGCTGCAGACAGATCAGCAAAGCTCGCTGGATTGCAGCGTCTGAAAGGCTCTGCACCTGTATTTACCAGTCCTCTGAGACAATCTGGGATTATTGAGCTGGTTTCCTGAACGTTCACCAAAAAGCCAGACTTTTCTTTTTCTCATTCAGTCAGTTAAAGTAACCAGTGAAAGGAAGTTAAACACAAAAGGCTATTGTTTGTGAAGTATGCACATACATCATAAATTCAGGGCTGTAATTGTGTTGTGATTCAGTTAGTCGCATTGAAAATCAAGAAGTGAGCTAATTTTCATACATTTCTTAAATTAAGTGAAGTGATTCTAATTAGATCAAATGAAAGTAGATTTTCAGTGAATGTTAAAGTGCACAGAGACGAGCGCAGACAGCAGAGAGCCAACACAACCTTTTTAAGATACTGCTGAAAGATTCAGATTACGACACAGATCTAAAATCAGATTTACTGTAAGACCCTTTAAATATTTTCTGGAGCATAGTGAAGACAAACTTGAAGACTTAGAGGAATTATGGCACCATGAGGACCTTATCTAGATCAGGTCATCTTTCTGTGATGGATGGTCATGTAAAGAGGAAGCTCTAAAGGAAAAACTACCAAGAGGCCAACAGCATGCTAAAAATAACTGAAGGACTGTATAGCAGAGACACAATGTGTGCTTGGCAAGAGTTTTATGTGTTCTGAACACTTCTGAGCTGAGGGGCAACAAGATGAAGACGACTACTCACCAAAAAGCACATGGTAATTGTGCAAGCATGTGGTTCATTCCCATGATGGGAAGTGGAATTTGTAATCTGATGAAACCAAGGTAGAAGGTTTTTATCTTAATTCCTAAATATAGAGCAATGGCACATTGAGTACAGGTCATTACCTTAAGGACAATGCTTACGCACTTAACGCACAGCCCATAATGCTACACAGCTGTTGTGTTGGCTAGAAGGAAAGAGAACAGTTTAAGTCATTTTTTGGGAAATATATCCCTGTTTTTAAAAAAAAGAGTGTCATATTTTATTGTGGCTAAAAAGAAATATCCTAAATCCACATATGCATGAAAGCAAAATATGTTTTTTTTAATCTAACACTAACACCAACTCTGAAAAGTAAAATGCATTTAAAGTAATTTTTCTACTGGAAAACAGAATCTATAGGCATTTAAAACAATCTGTCAAATGAAAACAAAATATGAAATTACAATGTAATTTTAAAAGCACTATTTTTAGCATGGTAATGCCTTGTGGGGGAAACCACTTCCTGTCTCCAAAAGTGAACCAGTGCGGTCAAACGAAGCAGTCCTACATCATGGGCAGACCTTTCCTTATCTCCATTTAAAGTGATCCCATGTAACTTTGGCTGAACAGCGGCAACATGTGTCAATTACGGGATGATGGTAAATGCTAAAATGTAGTTTAACAGTAGCACAAGTAGAGAAGAGTCATAAAGTCAGTTGGAGAGAGCAGTATCTAAAGTTTGCTAACATTAGCTAACATTAGCCACCATAAGCTGCTGGTCATACCAGACCAAGAAAGGCTGTGGCAGCAAAGCCCCTGTATTTGTAAAATGTGTTATTTCTAATCTTGCTATAATGCAGAGTATTTTTGCTTTATTTCAGATGGACTTGTGGCTTAAGATGAAGGAGTGCTAGAAGAATGTTTCTGGTCCAGGCCGTGTTAGCTTGGTTAATGGCTGACCTACTTTTTTTTGAATGCCATATGCTTCCTTAAACAGATTTGTTGCCAGATTAACGCCAGTGTTTTTTAGTCAGGTTGCCGATAATATCTTATGACAATGTTGATGTTTTTGGGCCACACTCGGAGACGTTTAGCACTTTTGGCCACATCCACAGGTTGGTTGGTTGATTATTAACATGATATGGTCTCAGCATTAGGATCCAAATGTGTAGCTGCATAGCTGGTGATTTATCTTAAAAGATGATTAATATTGCTGCTCAATCTGCCATATTTATTCAGCATATTGACCCCAGAGAATAAAAACTACAACAGAATCTATATAAATTAGAATAATTGGAAAGTTTGGATGTTATTTAAACCTAAAATAATTTAAATCAAAATATTGTAAATTAACAGCGAGGTGTGTGGTGGCATTACTGTTGTATTCCCAGCTCTGTTCTGCATTTATTCTTGCAGTATTTCATGCCAGTCTCATCCCTTTCATTCCATTCCAGCAGATGTCTGATGAATGCTATGACAAAACGTTCATACCGAACATTATTGATTCCTCACATCTCCTCTGAAAAGGCCTGGTCCATTGATCGGCCAGGTGGGATCGATGTCTCATCTCTGTGTATTCAGACTTCCTCAAATGAGCAGCACCATGTGATCACATCATTTAAGGAAGCTCTCTGCTCTGATCACAGGCAGAGAGGAGGGAGGTCACTGTCCAGCTCACTGTTGTTCTTATCAAACGGGAGCTGAAACGCTGTTGTAATGAAACAGATAGGCTCATCAGGACTACAGTAACGAGATATCTGTCAGATTCAAGTGGTTAGATTGTGGTATTGTAAATTAATTCCAATGTCAAAGTCTATTAGATTGCCTATTAGATTATAGTGGATGATTATTACATGTTTATATGCATCTGCAATAAACGAGGTATTAGAGGCCAAAGTGACAGCTAACACTACTAGCTTAAGTTGTATGGGGTTCCAGCCAACAAACATAAACACTATTTATTTCTTACTTAAAGTAAACCTATTAAAAATTGTGGAAATAAGATTAAAAAAAATAACAGTGAAAATCATGTTAAGAAACTTTACATTTATTTATGTATTTATTCATTTATGATTTATCTTACTTTAAACCACTCTTGTGTAGTGCGGAAACTATTAGTTGATTATACGATGAGTCGATCGAAATTAAAACAAAATTAATTGGCAACTATTTTGTTACTTATCAAGCAACAAAACTTAAGAGTCTACAGCCACGCTAGCTGCTATCTGAGGCTGTACTTGGACACAACAGTGCTTTGAGCTAAATGCTAACATGCTCACAATGACAATGCTAACATGCTGATGGTAAGCAGGTATAATGTTTACCATGTTTGTCCATCTTAGTTTAGCATGTTAGCATGCTAACATTTGCTAAGTGGCACTAAACACAAAGCACAGCTGAGGCTGATGGGAGTGTCATTAGTTTTGCAGGTATTTGGTCATAAACCAAAGTAAATTTTGACTTGAGGATGGAGCTAGATAAAAAAAAAAGTCAGGGGCTCACCAAAGTAACTAGCATTCACCACAGATATCTGCACCAGATTTTATGGCAATCCATTCAATAGTTATTGAGATATTGCAGTCTGGACCAAACTCCAATTTTTGGATTTTGGACTGGTTGGTAAAAACATGCATTTTGAAGACATTACATTGAGACTAATAATGAAACTATTAGTTGCAGCCTTACTCAAAATCAGCACCTCATTGGCTTTTTCTTTTTCCTATTTTTTCACTTGTTCACTTTTCTCCCGTCTCCTCTCCTTTTTGCATAAAGACTTTGTTTACTGTAAGCTTTGGTGTCTTCTTGTAGCAGGAAACCCAACACTTTTGGCTGCAAGGGGACATAACAACAGTGTGAAAATCAGTTTAAATCGATCTGCTTTTCTAGAAAATCCCAAAACAATGAGCATTAGAGGTACACGGCACCTATACGTACAGTATCTCCACTTTACATGCTTACTAACACAATATGAGGCTCCCATTCAGTGTTGTGGTTGTATCTGTCAATATGTTATTCTTCTGTGACAGGATTATGCAGCGGCACAGTATTGGAATATGAAGGTCATTCGGGTCGAACCAGCTTTCCTCTTTTGAACCAGTGTTATCTGCTACAGTGCCGACAGATAAAAGCCTAACTGTGAGTGCAAGCTGCTCGCGGGCCAAAGAATCACCACAAACCAGGTGCTGTTATTCTGGCAAAATAACTTTAAAATAACTTCCAAAGTGTGTATTAAGACATTTTTGTGAGATCCTTTTTTTTTTAGGGATTAATGCTCTGTGACATATTCAGAACCCATTCCTTTAATGTGTGTTTTGAGACCTTCAGGTGAGGCAAACCCATGACAAGTTGAAGCTGGAATTCAGACCTTTGTGTGTGTTTGAGATGGCGATGGTGCTCGGAAACTGTGTGTGTTGGTGTTCTTTCTCTTATGAGTGTTGTGCACGCATGGCTAAGAGAATGTAGGCAAATGCACATATGGCTGCATGTTAGTCGACAGTCCAAGCGTTAAGTATGCTTCCTGGTTACCCTTTGGCTGTTGGTAGCAGCCCTGTGTCTGTTCACCATAAATAATCCAGCTGGAATGTGCCGAAAATGATGTCACGATTGTGTCTGGCCCCATAATACTGTTAACAATGTCATCTTATTTTATATGCATTTTTAAATTTTTTTATTTTATTTAAGCCTTCAGTATCTGATTTTTTTTAGGCCACTTGGGGGAATCAGAAACAAGTTGCAAACACAACGCTGACGCATCGTCACTTTTTAAATTGATATGGCGAAGTCTTGCTGAATAGCAGCCACTGTGGCCACAAGTGACGGGACAATGTTAAATTCTAAAACATAGTGTGACAGTAGAGAAGAGTCACGAAGTCAGTGAACTGACTCAGGGATATCAGTTACGCAGGAATACCTATTTGAGGTTTGCTAACGTTGCTAACATTAGCCACCATGAGCTAGTGGTCGACTGACAGAAACTTAATCTGCAACAGTTTTGACAATCGATTGATCGTTTCAGCCATTTCTCAAGCAAGGATGCCAAACATTTTCTGTTTGGCTGCTGTTTCAGCTTCTCAAATATGAGGATTAGCTGTTTTTCTTTGTCATATATGATAGTAAACTGTTTATTTTTGTGTTTTGGATCAATGGTCAGATAAAACAAATAATATTAAGACGCCACCTCGGGCTCTGGGAAATTATAATGGGCACCGTTTTTGGACATTTTATTGACAAAATGCAAACATAGATGGGAATAGATTGTTTTATGCTTAGAACTTATTTTACTCACTGACACCACAAAACAACTTCCCAGAATGTTTACAGGATATTGCATTAAATATTGTTATTTCCATATGGGCATTGAGAAAATGCAATAAGTAATAGTTTCATTCAACTATTTTATATAGACAGCTGTGATAAAATTGAAGGTGCAGTCATTACAGCTTAGCTAACGCTAAGTGAGTTCGCTACAGCTCAAACAGAAATGGTGTGTTAAGATTTCCTACAGATGTGGAAGGAGTGACTCAGTTGTCCTGACCCTCTAGTCAGTGTCTGTGGTGGCTCTATTTGCAACTCAGGGCAGTCTGGATGGTAGTGGCAGTCACCGAGTCTGAACTGTTTTGGTGTTCTGTGATCTGAGAAAGCCTGTTTTTAACCTGTTTTAGGATTTATGCCTAATATAGTTAGTGTAGCCCCACATATTGTCCTCTTTGAACAGATTTAGCGCTCCCTTCAGCATGTTGGAATTTCCTTGATTTTACTCGGGGTATGAAGATTTTATGATGTGTGTGTGTGTGTGTGATTTCAGGCAGAGTACACACACACACACACACACACACACACACACACACACACACACACACACAAATCAGTGTCTAAAGCTAATAATTATATTTGTCATCAATTAATCTGGCAATTATTATCTCAATTAATTGTTCACAATTTTCTAAAGTCAGAGGCGACATCTTCAGATTTCTTGTTTTGCTCGACCAGCAGTCCAAACCCCAAATATAATCAGTTTACTGTCACAAAACACAAAGAAAAGCAGAAACTCGATTGGTATTTTTGCTTGAAAAATGATTACTGTATTATCAAAATAGTTGCCAATTAATTTTACTCTAGTCTGGTCCATGGTCCTGTAATCCTGGTGGATTCAGATCTTCATAAAACACTATATTTTCAACTGTCCATCACCACATTAGGCCCCAAATTAAGTCTGTCTATTTGAATATGTTTCATGATTATAAACCTGCAGAGGTTCATTTAATAAGTATCCATTTATGTTTGTTTTTTTGTGCCAAATGATTTTGTGACAACTGACTACTGTCTGTCTACAAAACACTAATATTGTAACTGTAATATTTCAAGTCTACATAAACCAGCACAGTTGTGAATTACCTCATCGACAGGCTCTAATCATCTCTCTAAATCTTACACCTAATGATGCAGTCACCAGGTGTAGGATGAAAGAAAAAAGAAGTCTTTGACTTTGAAAACAAAGCCATGCCTCAATTGTATCTGGTAAAGAAAATGATTTAAGGTTTGGTGCCAAAATAAATATTTCTTGCTGCTGCTTGACTTGGCCCATACTTGCATCAGCACGATGATTTGAGCCTTCAGATACAAAAAAAGCTGCTGAACGTCTGCACAGAGGTTTGTCGTACTGTGATAAAGACAGCTATTGTTGAAAATCAGTGCACTACTTTGCACTGGTGCTTGTAAACAGCATCTTCAGTAAGGTTTAATGGGAAATCCTCATAGTTCAAATACATTACAGTTGTGATGTGTTTGTTGTGATGTGTGTCACACTCAAAAAACATCTCACCTGTCAAAAAACAAAGGTGTTAAAAACATTGATGAGTATAATAAGGAGGTAAAAATAAAAAGTTCCCCGAGCTTAAACAATTTCTTCTTATTCTACTTCTACTTTTTTTTAAACCTAATTCTAATTAAGATATAGATTAAGTATTAGTTTTGTTTATTTTGGGGGGTTATGTACATGGATTTGCAGTGGTAATATAACATGAGATCAATATTACTATGCAAGAAAACAAACACACACATTTTTCAGAATTGTTTGTGCTTTCTCGACTTTTTGTCAGAGCAGCTTGTGATGTTTATTACTCCCTTGCTTCTGTTTAATCTTATGACGCAAAGGTAAACATAATTGTACTGTGTGCTTCAGTGTAGAGCTGAAACGACTAATCAGTGAGGTGATGGACAGAAAATTAATTGGCTAATTTCATAATCGAGTAATCGTTTAAGTGCCAAACATTTGATGGTCCCACCTTCTCACGTGTGAGGAATTGATAGTAAACCAAATATCTTTGAGTTTTGGACTATTGGTCAGACAAGCAATTTGAAAACGTCACCTTGGCTCGACTTCTTCTTTAAAACTTTTTTTGAGACTTTTAATAGGACCAAAAGATTAGTCGAAAAAGAAAACATTTGCTAGTCGCAGCCCTGCTTCAGTCTACATGACATGCCTGCAGCTGCTTCACAGTAAAAGCCTTTCATTGCTGCCAAATTTGACTTGAGTTTTTCAGTTCCAGCGATTTTCATACAAATGCAGCGCCTGATGCTGTAAGCTCTTTAAGAGCTAGTTTCTACACATTAGCAACATTAATAGCTATTATTATAAAAGTTATGCATTTAACTACTCATTGTCATATTCACTCTTTTTGACCAGATGTATTATACAGCAGCCATATATATAATTAATATTTCTATTGCAGCATCCTGTCACAAGTTGGCATATTTCATGGCAGGAAGTGCTTTAAAGTGGAATAATGTGCCCAAAAGACAGGTGCATATTATTACTGTGAGGAAAGTGTTGGGGTGGGGAAAACCGAGAAAAGAGAAAGGCACGGATTTTGGCATTGATGAGATTGTCACAGAATCTGAATATTAGTTATTTACACAGAGAGCCAGCGTGCAGAAGCTGCTGGGTGTGAACCTGTTTGCTTTGCACCGTAGTGGTGTGCGGGAGACTTCTTGTCTCTTGTATGATAAAATAATCACGGCAAAGAGCTGCAAAAGCTGAATTCATGTAAACAAATCTCCCTCGCCCCGACCCCGTGCCAGTGAGGAAGCCATGTTTTTTTGACACTGAAGTCAGGTTTTAGACATCACCTTCTAAAGTTTACAGTTGTGGTGAGGTCTAATACAGGTTTCTGTTGAACAGAGATGGTGACAGCTTTGCACGTTTTTTTTTTTTTTTTCTTCTAGCCGAATTGAATCTAATAACCACAAGTTTCATTTTCTGTTTTTAGTTCACGGGGCCTTCTTGAGGAACATGATCGTCATGTGAGCCTAATGTTTAGAATGTGGGTTTGGCTGTTGAGTTTGAAAGGGTCATGTGTTTAGTTTCACCATAAATTTGCTGCTTTGTAACACTAAAAAGTATTTGTGATACTTTTCATATCTGTTACAGTTGATTTTGTCTCATATAGCTTCACATTCGTCTATCTAGAGCAGCTGGTGGAAATACCAAACCAGTACAGTAGCCTCGCAACGAGTATCCTGCCACTTTTGTTATGCTTATATGGTCGGTTTTGGTGAAGACTTATGTTATGGAGGAGTTGTTTCAACTCTTTGGTCATTTTGAGGCCACAGTTTGTGGTATTACATTGCATTATATTAAGCAGTGTGCTATTTGTGTATGAGCAACTGTTGAGCACACTATCAGATCCTGTGTGTGAGTTCTCCGGAGCTGATGACATCAGAGGATGGGAGTAGCCATCTTGATCTTCAGCTCTCTATCTCCTGTTTGTGCAAGAGGCCAAATTCTCACTGGTGCTGTGACGCAACGTTTTCTGCTCTTCTGCAGACACAATGAGATCTTTCTCTGCAGTCTTTTTGCTCTCTTCTGAGAAAACCTGGTGGAGACTGGACCAAAGAGATCAGAATTTGAAGTACTGTAAGATTACCCTCACAGATCTTTCACTCTTTTTCTTTTGTAACTTTCTTGAAACTAAAAAAACGCATTGATTTCTCTCTGATGTTGTCATCTCATCTCTGCAAAAATCAATTGCCATGGCTCCGGCTACCTGCTGTTATTGCCACCGTATTTTTCCTTCAGAAAGCAGGCTGTCATTTTTAATCAATGGGTCATTCATTATTGAGGGTGCACAGGTTGACAAGATGCATGTCCTGTCTTGTTTGCCAAATGAATTATCTGTATCCAGGATGCCATATAGTAATATCCCAACACATCAGTGGATTTTTCTCTCCCCAACGGCATGAGATGGTAGCACTAACCAACAGTTAAGGACAAAACCTCTGTACTCCTAATCAGCTTAATGCTGGCTTATTCAAAGGCCCTCTTTCAGACAGAGCAGCTGCTGTCAGCCAGTTTGAGTAGAGGGTGTGACTGCTGGCAGAGCTCGCTGATGCAGAGAGACCGGTTGGTGATTAACAAATGTCAGTAGACTTTGGAATCTGGGGAGCCCAGTCTGATGGCTTTGTCCTCTGTTGCTTACCACTGAAGGTCTTCCAGGTGGCTCTGTCATGCTCTCTGGCTGCCTCCCTTCTCCTCCCACCCTTCCCCTTCAGGCCTGCTCTCCCCTTCTGCTCCACTCTGCCCCCTTCTCGTCTCCTCCTCAGGGCTCGGGGTTTCAGAGCTCTGAGATAAAGAAGTTCAGACATGCCTCACATTTTTAGACCCCCTTGTGGAACGTAGTTGGCAGCTCCTCCAGAACGCATTTTCTGTATTCCTCTCCACCAAGTGTTGGTGCATGCCGCTCCCTCTGACCTGTTCTGTCTTTCTCTGGAACTGGGATTCTAGCGTTTCTCTGAAAATCTCTTCATGCGGGAGATAATGTCCCTGAGAAATGAAAGGAGGCAAAGTCAGCCTAGCGAGAGTGTGAGATGTTTTCTGCTGAGCTGTGTGGGCAGAGGGCTTGGGTACAGTACTGTACATCTGGCAGATAGATTTCTGTCAGCAGCTCTCCAGTGTCAGGCTGCCTGCCTTTGAGGAAGAGGATCAGATCTGTGGGTCCATGTTGTGTGCTGGCTGAACACCTAAGCGCACATAGTCAGCTCCTAAAATGGCTGCCCTTGAAGCTCGGCTCAGAGGAGGATCTGAGCAGCTCAGTCGCTGCCTGTTAGAGCCCCAGCTGACTAGATGAAAGCACTTACACAATCTCACCCATTAACTTGGTGTGGCGCAGGGACTGACTGGCTGAAAAGACACCGCCAACTCTAAGGCAGATGGTAGTTGTGTAGGAGGCTTTTTTTTTTTCCTCCCCGGGCATTCCTCTCCCCTTCTCTCCGAAAGGATTCTCTTGATATCCATGTCAAGGAACCTGGCATTAGGAGGCAACTTTGTTCAAAACAGCAGTGAACTGCCAAGAGAGCAGGGTGGGGCCCCGTGGTGAGGCTGTAACCTGACTCTGAACAACAATGGATCCCCTGGTTGCTCAGGGACATACTGGCAGCTTGGCCGGCTCACATGGAGCTCTCCACTGGCTGGCCAGTTGGGTGTGGGAAGCAGGGCGGGATTCCCAACTGTCTCTGGCTGGATCTTACTTGAAATTTCTTGCTTTCAGTATCCAGATCAGTGGACTGAATTTGATTGTAGGACTAAAGCTATATTTCATTGCATCTCGGTTAAAATCAAAGCTGACTTTGTAACACAATATCAAGTCTCTATTTTTTATTTCAGTATTGCATAATTTCATTCATTGTTTTTTCTAGTGACAATAAATTACACTAGAACTGTAAAGTGTTTTCTCAAAATTAAACTCTTTGAACTAATGAGTGACATTTTAATTAGTAAGATCTATGTCAACGCCTCGCATTTGGAGCTACTTTGCAAATATTGCATGCTAACAAACTTTCTGTAACTTTGGAAATGTATGTCAAATACAGCAGCATTTTTGTTTCAAGCTAACATGGTGTATTCAAAGTTTGTTTTTGAGTTGGCACACTTAAATAATAAGCCTGTGCCACTTCAAAAAATTGTGCTACAAGATGTTCTGACCTGTGTGGGCACAGTTAGGGCACTGCAAGGGTGAATATTTCAATTTCTCCTCTCTTGAGCCTGCCTGCTATAGGGCCAGAATTGAAGACATTAAAAGAGTACTCCACCGATTTAGCTTTGCACTTATGTAACATTGGCGGACTCACTATGGACAGTTTGAAGAAAAAAAAAAAAGATAAAAAATTGACACCGTCGTCTTCCTGCAACATCTCACCTCTCGCGACATTTCAGAGCAAGACTTCTCCTTGAGCGAGACTTCCGTTTCTGGTTAAACAAAAAGGATCTTACTCTTAAACAAAAAGGGATCCTTTCCATAATGTTGTCAGACACTTAGAATATCAACCTGAGTCTTGGTGGCAAAAACAAGCACTTTTAGTAGACATACTTTGACGGGCGCAGTTGCCCCAAAGCATTATGTTGCAGCAATTGCAGCCCGTTCGCGGTTGCCGGCTGAGGAAATCTACTGGACCAATTCCAAAACTTTTTGTACATTATTAGTCATTTAGACCCCAAAATGTAAAAATTGAGCCCAGGTTTAAAAATACTGTAATTACCCTTTAAGCTGTGCAGTAAAGGAAAAAAATATCAAAAGATATCTTAAGATACTTTGTCAGTACACAAAGGAGTTTGGCACAAAAGAGAAATGCATTAAAAAACAGTTGTTGCATGCGAAGGCTTCTGTCCTGGCCGTTTTTTAACGGTTAACAAATGAAACTGACATGCAGTGTACACAGTGTGTGTGTTTGTGTGTTCGTTCATTTGTGTACATAACCTAATGTGTGCACAACTTCTCGTGTGTAAAATTCAATGTTGTTTTAGTCTTGTATTTCAAGTTGGGTTTTTTTTTCTCCATCTGACATTGATACGCAGGGGTGGACAAAATAAAGGAAACACCTGGCAATATATCAAGGAGGTAATGAGGAGAATGGCCACCAGAAGAGCTTTAATCCATCTTGAAATGCTGCCATAGAAGGCCTAGCTGTGCGCATGTTCAAATATGTTCAGACCTGGAAGGTGTCCATAGTGCTCATGAAACCACTCTTATACTTAGTATAGTTATAGTTATAGTAGTTTGGGGATATAATCATACTGAAATATGGAACCATCATGAGGGACCAGTGTTTGTACCACAGGGTGCACCTAGTCCTGTAAGATGGCCTCATACTGTAAGGTCATTACGCATCTATGGAGAGCAAACGACATTCCTAATACATACATCTCACAACATAGTCATACCCGATCCATTACAAATCCTCCATGCTAGTTGCATCTTTGTGCCTGGGCCTTGGATATGAGCAGTTTGGATATGAATGGGAGCCTTGTTATGAATATCAGCTTTGTAAACTCACATGTACAGTTCTTGTACAGACTGGGTCAGAGAGGTGGTTATTCAGTTACATTTGTTGACTTTCTGCAAAACAGTATGCACCTATTGTGTTAAGCAAACATAATATGTTCACAGAAATTAGTAATTTTGTATTTTTTTTTACTTGTTATTGTGTTCAAAAGAAAGTGTGAAAAAATCCTATTGATTGGGTTTTGATTTGAGAGTCGAGATTGTAGACTACGTAGTTCAGAACCAGTGTGAGCTACAAAACCTGTTTGTGATATTATATGATTTTTCAAGACAAAATGACAATTGATTCGAAAGCCATGATGAAAGAGCTGTGAAATGATGGCCACATCAGCATTCATTTTTCTGGCCAAGTCCAAACTGCAGAGAAGCCCAAAGATGTAAAGCCTTCATCTCTCAGTTGATTCATTCAGTCTTATTTCAGAGCAGTTGATACAATCTGATGGAATAGTCTGCTCTAAATACTGAGCTGTGGAGCTGCTCTCCAGCTGTTGCTTATCCCAAGGTAATAAAAATGGGACAAATCAGCCCATAATCCCTCCTCAGTCCCTCCATTGTTCTTGGAATGATGCTATGCAAAAAAATGGGACCTTCTTAGTATTCTGAGTAACATCAGCATCTGCTGAATTCTCCTCTTTGTCATGTTTTGTGAGGCTTTCTGAGTTTGTGGACAGCTCCAGGTGTTTTAGTGATTGAAAATATTCTCATTTTCATATGAATTTGTGATTCTCTGTCCATGTGGTTTTGTCTTCATAATGAGACAACAGAAATGTGTGTTGCATAAAGGAACAAATATGTCTTCTTTATTTAACGTTTGAGAATTTTTGCAGTAACAAAACTCAATCATTTTAATTTTGATTGTTGTTTGGGAGGTATTTTGATTTTGAGTTGAAGGCTCATAATGGTTTAGATTTTTTATTTTATTAAACTTTTGCAAACTCCAGCTTTTATTTTACCATCTCATTACTCCTCACATATTATTCAACATCAAAGCAACCATAAGGAAATAAATGCACATTTATCCAAATTCAAATTACCGTCACAGTGTACAATCCAATAAATGTTTTTCCCTCCAGTGCGAAATTTACAACAATGTGCTACATTTTGTCGCATATTCTTGCAAATGCAACTTGGAAGAGGCTCTATGAGGCCAGCAAATGAGACTCTGCTTTAGAAGGATATCTTTTCAGCACATAATCATGAACGTTTGAAAGCATTATATCTTTTCCTGGGCATTGTCGTACTTG
This sequence comes from Macquaria ambigua, assembly GCA_008360985.2. Lineage (NCBI taxonomy): Eukaryota > Metazoa > Chordata > Actinopteri > Centrarchiformes > Percichthyidae > Macquaria > Macquaria ambigua. Next base: position 1,079,857 of record VMKM01000017.1, on the reverse strand, counting down.
CTATGTGGAAAATGTGTGTCATCCATCCTGCACTTGATTATTCTTTGTTCACAGCAGGAATTGCCATTGGTAATCATGCTAGATCATCACCAAGCTCATTTTTATGGAAGGGCATGTTCACAACTCTGAATATTAAAGCATTACAGGATAATATTAGTCCTGAAGTCTTAAAGCATTGTAATAGCTCTGTATATACGAGTCTCCATGCTATAGTAAATACCCCTTCACTTGCGCTGTAAATACAGGCTAGCCTATAGCTCCTCTGAATATTTTAACATGATTCTCATAAATTAGTTTTCAATCACAGCCACTTGATTAGACATTTATTCTACCATGTACTCAATGGAAAAGGCTGTATGTCCTCATGAGTTTTTCTCTCTCTTTTTCTTTGCAGGTTTCCCTGATTTTCCAGGGAGTGCTCCCTCTTTTTAGTGATGGAGGTATTGCAGTGTGATGGCTGTGACTTCCGTGCCGAGTCATATGATGACCTGAAGACCCACATTCAGGAAGTACACACTGTTTTCCTGCAGCCTGCAGATGCCGACGAGTCTGACTCTCTGAAAGGCGAGGATGAAGACGAGGAGGAAGAGGAGGAATATGAGGATAAGGATGACAAGGATTACACGCCTCCTAAAGCTGGATTGAGTATGCCTCCAACATTAATTCTGATGTTACAGTTAATTTTTCGAGGATTAGAAAACACTTCTTTTTTTTGTTTCAAAGAATAGTAGGATGATTGTATATTTTATTGAGGAGCAAAATAAATTATTGAGTTGTTGCTGGTTTTATTTACAGAAACAACAAAGTCTAAAAAGCAGCAAAATGTTAATGATTTACTAATTTCAGCAGACATCTCACATATCACATTCTCATCTTTTTTAGGCCCCAACTCTACTGACAATTCCAACCAAACATCACAAAAGCAGACAGCTGAAACCCATCTGCCGTTTTACCAGTGCAAGTTCTGTGTCCGTTACTTCAGATCGAAATCATTCTTAAGAAACCACACCAAAAAAGTGCATAATGTTGTAGAGGAAGATTCAGATGCAGGTATCTCCTCACAGACAGCTAAGCAGCCCAGCTACACTGTTATAATGCACAATGACAATTCAAAAGTGTATTCCTGTCAGTATTGCACATACAAATCACCACGCAAAGCAAGGATAATGAAACACCAACTAATGTATCATAACAAAGTTCCATCAGAGAGTGCTGGAGATGCTTCAGAATACGCTGAGACCGGAGAGGAATCTGACTCAGCCAGCGGACTCATGAAGGGAACATTTGCCTGCGAATGGTGTGACTATCAGACTGACCAGAAGGACAGCTGGACTAATCACGTGGTGAAGGAACACAACGACAAGGTCAAGATAGTTTCCTGCATTGCGGAGCTGGAAGGGGAGGCAAGTGCAAGCTCACCCAAACCAGATTCTCCCTCCGTTTCCCAAAGCCCGACTAGATCAAAGATAAGTTCCACTGACGTTCGTGGAAAGGAAGAGTCAGTAGGAAAAACAGCAGAAAACACGTTGGAGAAGTCAGTCCCAGAGATCTCGTCCTTTCAATATGCACAGATTAGTGCAGTAACACCCAACAGCACAGGTTCCTCCATTTTGTCCAAGAGGTTTGCTTCATCTGATGTCTCCAACAGTGTCATAGAGATGGATGCCAACTTAGTCAATGAGGAAGACTCTAGGAGCAGCTTAGAGGATGACGATGAGGAAGAGTTGGGCGATATAGATGATCCCAGCTATACTGGGACCCTGTCAGCAGATGCAAAGCAGCTTTTAACTGATGAGGATAATAAATTACTGGAGACTAAAGGAATACCATTTCGAAAGTACATGAACCGATTTCAGTGCCCCTTCTGCTCCTTCCTCACCATGCACAGGCGGAGTATCTCCCGCCACATTGAAAACATTCATCTTTCTGGTAAAACCACAGTGTATAAATGTGATGAATGTCCATTTATTTGCACCAGCCCTCTTAAACTAGGCACGCACAAACAGAGCCACAATTCCTCAGATTTAGATACCTTGGACCTAACAAGTGACAGCCCAGAACCTCAGAATGACAATACTGCAGAGCCAGTTAATGGGGGTAATGTAAGCTCCAAAGTCAATGGAAAAAAGATAACCAGCACATCGAATGACCAGCAGAACCCTCATCGCTGCACGCTCTGCAGCTTCTCTACCACCACTCTGAAAGGGCTGAGGGTGCACCAGCAGCATAAGCATTCCTACTGTGATGACCTAGATCCCACTGTCTTTGAAAGCCAGCTGACTGACCAGCCGGACTCTGAAGTGGACGCTTCTCCAATCTTTCTACAAAAAACCCAGACCTCCATTTTAGGACTTGCCACCAAAAAGCCCTTAGTAACAGGGAAAAGAGCCAGGAAGTCCATTAATGACTTGCCTTTGGATTTGTCCTCAGTTAAGAAGAGAACTAGAATTGATGAAATTGCCAGTAACCTTCAAAGTAAGATAAGCCAAAGCCAACAGGACATGATCATAAACCTAGATGACATGGATGATGAAGATGCAGGAGAAAATCACGCCGGTGCTGATCAAGAGGGTACAATCTATGACAATAAAAACCCTGTCTTCACTTATAACACACAACAGCTTCATGCAACAGAATCAATGATCTCTCATGAGGGAGGCAGAATAGGGAAACGAAAAAGCAACCCTAAGTCAAAACCTAGAAACATTCCTATATCACTGACTCTCTCAGATGATAGCGAAAACATCTCTGCTGACCCCAGTGACAGTACTATCCAAGAGAACGCTGATTATTCAGAGGAACCAGGAACTGCGCGTTTCTACTGTAAACACTGTGATTATCACAACAAATCAGCTCGTAGCGTCAGCACCCATTACCAGAGGATGCACCCTTACATCAAGTTCAGCTTTAAGTACATCCTGGACCCTGAGGACCAGAGTGCAGTCTTCCGCTGCTTAGAGTGCTACATTGAATACACAAATTACAACGATCTACACCAACACTATATGGATCACCACCCTGAAGCAAGCAATGTGCTCAACTTCAACCAACCAAATCTGGTATACATGTGCCGCTTTTGTTCGTACACAAGCCCCAATGTTAGGAGCCTAATGCCCCATTACCAAAGAATGCACCCTACAGTGAAAATCAACAATGCTATGATCTTCTCCAGCTATGTAGTGGAGCAGTCCCACAAAACGGGTGAATCGCAAACCCTGAGGGAAATATTAAACTCTGGCCCCAAGAATTTTAACTCTGCAGCGTCAACCCCCAGGTCCTCCTCCAGCCCAGTGCTGAAAACTGTATCCAAGACCCCCGAAGCCAGTGCTGAGACAGACCCTCTCAAAGAATCCATGGGTGGCAATGTTGTTGTCTATGATTGTGATGTGTGTTCTTTTGCTAGCCCCAACATGCACTCTGTTTTGGTCCACTATCAGAAGAAACACCCAGAGCAAAAGGCGTCTTATTTCCGTATACAGAAAACCATGAAGGTCATCTCAGTGGATCAATCACAGTCGGTTGCAAACTCTTCATATAATCTCAACATGGCTACGCCTCCAAAACAACCAAGCGCAGCAGTGTATGGATCAGATGAAGAAATGTACTACTGTAAACACTGCGTGTACAGCAACAGATCTGTTGTTGGTGTGTTGGTCCATTATCAAAAGAGACATCCAGAAGTAAAAGTGACAGCAAAATATATCAAACATGGCGCTCCCACCCCTGGTTTGATGAAATTAATGGATGAATTGCAAATTGCAGCTCCCAAACAATTTTTGAAGCAGTTTCAAAATAACGGTCATGATGGATCTAACAACTCAAGCCCTAAACCAGGAAGTGGTGAGAAAGGTGAGGACGAGCTGTTCTTTTGTCAGCACTGTGATTATGGCAACCGCACTGTAAAAGGAGTGCTTATTCATTACCAGAAGAAGCATAGGGAAACCAAGGCCAATGCTGACCTTGTACGTCGTCACACTGCCGTTGTCCGGAGTCAGCGTGAGCGTGCACAGATGGTTCAGTCGAGCAGTGTCTCTTCTGCCATGACCCCAGCTGCTCCAGACCCTGAAAACGTTGCGTCACTGCGTTCTCTTAAGTGCAGACACTGTTCCTACACGTCCCCTTACGTCTATGCCCTAAAGAAGCATCTGAAGAAAGAGCACCCCACTGTGAAAGCTACAGCCATGACCATTTTACACTGGGCTTACCAAGATGACATTCTGGAGGCTGGCTACCACTGTGAGTGGTGCATTTACTCCCACGCTGAACCCCAAGGCCTCCTGCTCCATTACCAAAGACGCCATCCTGAGCACAATGTCGATTACACGTACATGGCCAGCAAGCTATGGGCTGGTCCAGAGACTACCCAACAAGGGGGCAATATGGAAACTAAACATTACAAATGCAGAGACTGTGCCTTTGAGGCCTGTACAATATGGGAGATCACTAGTCACTATCAGGCAGTCCATCCCTGGGCCATTAAAGGGGATGAATCTGTGCTTTTGGATATCATCAAAGGAAATGGCTCAGCTGAAAAGATCCACCAGCAGGTTGCCAAAGAACATGCGTCTTTCACCTGCCAGTCTGTTGAAGATGACGGAGCACTGGTCATTGCCACCCCACCTCAAGAAAGCAATCCCCATCCTTCCCACCCACGTCTTTCAATCTCTAACAATCCTTATCAGTGTACTGTATGTCTGTCAGAGTACAACAGTCTCCATGGCCTTCTCACTCACTATGGAAAGAAGCACCCAGGCATGAAAGTAAAAGCTGCAGATTTTGCACAGGAGGCAGACATCAACCCCAGTTCTGTGTATAAATGTCGTCACTGTCCGTATGTAAACTCCCGAATCCATGGTGTCCTAACACACTATCAGAAAAGACACCCGTTAGTTAAAGTCACTGCAGAAGACTTTGCAGATGATATAGAGCATATCACTGACATAAATGAAGGAGATGACAAGTGCAAAACTCAAAGGCAGGGCTACGGCGCATACAGATGCAAAATGTGCCCGTACACGCATGGGACACTGGAGAAACTCAAAATCCATTATGAGAAATATCACAATCAGTCGGCCTCTGTTATGTTCAGTCCCTCTATGACAAATTTCTCTCCCGGTAAAGAAACAGAGCCAGTAGCTGAATGCAGTGCTGGTAATCTAGCAGCAGCAAATGTCCAGGAGGTCAGTGACTTGGACCTTGCCCTCTCCCAGTTACCCATCAATAAGACAGAGAAACATGCTGTATTCAAGTGTCAGCTCTGCAAATACTTCTGCTCCACCAGGAAAGGCATTGCTCGCCACTACCGTATCAAGCACAACAATGTCCGTGCTCAGCCAGAGGGTAAAAACAATGTCTTCAAATGCGCTCTGTGTTCATACACAAACCCTATACGCAAAGGCCTGGCAGCACACTACCAGAAGCGGCATGATATTGATGCCTATTATACCCATTGTCTGGCTGCTTCCAAGACTATGACCGAAAAGCCTAACAAAGTGATAGCACCCCCGCCATCAGAAAGGGACAATTCAGAAATGAGTGAAGACTTGCGTTTGGCTGTGGAGAGACGAAGGTGTTCTCTTTGTGCCTTCCAAGCCTTCAGCAGGAAGAGCATTGTCTCACACTACATTAAACGCCACCCAGGTGTCTTCCCCAAGAAGCAGCATGCTAGCAAGCTTGGTCGCTACTTTACCGTTATCTATGCCAAAGAACCCGAGAAGATTGCTGTCAGTGCAATGGCAGAGGAAGACAAGGAAGTGCTGGAGGTTCCGCTTGAACCCGAGCAGGACAGAGAGAGTGAATGGCTGCCATTCAAGTGTCTAAAATGCTTCCGGTTGTCCTTCAGCACAGGCGAGCTGCTCTCTATGCACTACAACGACCACCACAGCAATGACTTGAAGAGGGACTTTGTGGTATCGCCCAGTCCCGGGGATGAGGACTCTGAGTTGTACCAGTGTTCTCACTGTGAGCTGAAGTTCCTGGCGCTCCCAATTCTGGCCAAACATCTATTGAACCACAATGAGGAGTTTCAGAAGAGGGCCATGAGGCAGGAGAGGAGGAGGCAGCTTCTCAGCAAACAGAAAGCCGCAGAACTACCTGAGACCAAACCCGAGAAGGTGAGCGGAGATACAAGTCTCGCTTAAACCTTGTAAATGAAAGAATAAAAGCAGAATAATTTGATTTTCTTTTTTCAATTAATATCTGAGAGCATACTATACATCTTATGATGCCATAGTCACAAGCTACTACTGTCTATCATGTGTTCCTTAACTCCTGGAAATCATGGGCGCACATGGGTTTTTAAAAAAAAAAAGCAATGGAAAACAGCTCATAGAGACATAATGTATCACTGAGAGTGTTAATCATATTAACATATCATGACTTTATAAATCCACAATCATTGCAGTTGTACCCAAAGTAGTCCTATTCTGCAAAAACAGAAGTAAAAGTGATAATTATGTGTTGCCCCTTCACTTTCACCAGGAATATATAACATGCATGATAATGATAATTAGTTTAATAATAAGTTCATTAAAAATACCATTGATCTCATTTAATGTATATTTGAGAACAGTAGCAGTCTCTAACTTTATGGAGAAAAGGTAAATTTCATAGAGAAGAAATAGTATCTTCCAACTGTGGCAAATACATCAGCTGGTTTAAATATATTTATAGGCATTAATGGCACTAGGTAAATTACGCTGTTACTGTCCTTAAAAGGGTAAATAATATAATTTAAAATAAACATCTTTATCACAAATCACTTTCAAATACAATACAAAATATGTCAAAAAAGAAAACAAAAACTGTGAATAAAACAGGTTCTTTTTGTCATTCTTTTTCTGTGAACAGGAAAGCCTTATAAATAAAGCTCCCATAGGATTCAGGTGTAACTTCTGCATAGAGGTGCACCCCACCCTCCGAGCCATCTGCAACCACCTTAGGAAGCACGTCCAGTATGGAGAGGTCAAAGAGGGACATGTCAAGGTAAATGGAGTTGGTTTTATTTTTTAATTTCTTTAATGCTGTTATAGTATTTTTCTGCTTTAACTGAAGATTTGTTACATTAAGTCTGAAATATTTTCATATTAACTATACACATGTCAATGTTAAAACATTTATATAAAATAAGTCTGAATTGATTAATGCAATTAACAATTATGGTTAATATAAATTCATATTATTTTTTATGGCAAAATTAAAAAAACTTTCTTTTCAAAACGGCATATGTTGGCATGTTGTTTAAAGTAGAAAGTTAAAGGGTAACAAGCTAGCTGTTTCTTGCTATGCTAAGCTAATCTGCTGCTAGCTGTAGCTTCATATTTTGTGTACAAATTAGAGAGTGGTTTTAATCTTTGTACCTAATTCTCGGCAAGAAAGTGAATAAGCGTATTTCCCAAAATGTCAAGCTACCCCTTTAACAAATCGTGCAGCTACTACTTCAGAGATAAAGCATTATTTACTCCTATTCTGCTTAAGTGATATCAACATTATATTTTCTTGAACAAAACTTGAAAGACCCACTTTGTCTGTCCCCAGTGTTTCTGTCGTGTAATATTAACTCTCATCCTCTTAGCTCTGCAGTGATCTGTTTTACTGGACTTGGGTTCTGTTTCCCATTTTGTTTACTACTGACGGAGGCTTCTGGGTAGACAGTCTGTCAGCTTCCCCCAGAGAAAACAAGCAATGCTGTCCCATTGCAGTGGAGGGGGGAGGAGTGGAGGACAGAGTGGTGAGCCATAACTTTTAGGGCAGTGGCGGGTAACCATTCGAACATTAGTATTCCACTGAGGCTGCCAGTGAGGGGAACAGGCCTAAGGAACGCCTCACCCAAACGGAGGCCTGGTTCTTCCGTCAGACACTCAGTCTGTCTTTTATGTATTTAAAATGAGATGGTTTGGGGCCACTTAGAGTGATGCAGTGAAGTATTCACTTTGGTAGCTGATGTCTACTAAAAAAAATGGGTAGCTAATGGTACTTACCCTGCCAGGGTTATGGGTTAACTACAAGCATTCATGGCCTACAACACAATGATCATGACGATGTACAGTATCTCTACCAGATGGAATATACAGTATCTTTTACACGCTGCAGAGGGTAAAAATGAATGTTGCTTTTTATAGTATCATGAATACAGTTTCAAGTCTAGAACTGCAATGGTTTCTGATACAGTTGGATGAAGAACAGGCTGACGGTGCAGTCAGGGCAGACTGGATGGCAAGGTTGGGCCTGTGGATGCCACATCTTATTTATGGCTGCATGAAATGCAGGGTCAGGTCCTTCCACAGAAAGAATGAGCTTCCTCGGGGCAATAAAAAAGTCATGGTGATTGTCTGTCCACTTGTGACAACTACAGAAACCAGCCTGCACTCCAGCAGATGGAGGAAGAAGAAATAGATGGAGGAGTTTTGTTCTGCAGTTGGTTCGTGTTGTTGGTGGTAGATGTGCGAATGCGTGAGGTCTTCTGTTTTAGCTCTTTATCTGATGTGTTGTATGACTAGTTTCATATCATCCCATTTCTTTTCTGGATGATTTAGCATCAGCAGCAGCAGCAGCTATGAAACAGGTGCAGTAGCCAAACAGAGAAGGTTTATTAATCACTCAGAATAAATGCTCATAGCTTGGCATGAAAACAGGACTTGGGTGCATATTGTGATTGACTTTGTTAAGAAGAATTTTGTTGCATTTATTCTTATTCTTAGAGTTATGCGGTTGAGAAATATATGAAAAAGATGGAGGAAAGCTGGGAATGATATGTCAACAAAGCTCCTGAACAGATTCAAGGGGTTGGACTCGAACTTTCATGTCACATTCCATTTGGATAGTGCAATCAACTCAGTATCAACCAAGCATGGCATGTTGGTAAATACCGGCAAACTACAGAGTTTCAGGTCCGGGTATTTCAAGTATTTCAGGAAAATGTGTTCCATAGAAAGGCTTTCAGGTCAATGATATACCCACATGTTGATCTTCCAATAGTCAGTACTCAAGCATAAATGTATCCCATTGACAATACAGAGTGTGAATGAGAGAGCTGTAACTGAAACCTAACTGAAAATGAACCAGAGGTGTTAGATAGATGCTTAACTGTTGCTTGTGTGCTGTTATCATGATTTGCCTGATAAAAAGGGTTAGAGGTGCCAGAGTCTAAGTGATACTTGAGTGAATAGTTATTTTGTCATCTGGTAGCTGGTTGAGTACCAACATTGGGCTGTCCAAGTAAACTGTTATCCTTTATCTTTCTCCTTTTATTGCAGTGTTGTGCATCCACATAACGAAAAGGCTTTCACAGGCAAAATCAACAGGCACAGAAAGGTTACTGAACATCTGAGACTTCTCCTCTTTGTTTTGCAGCAGGAAATCAGCGAGGTCCCCCTGACCATGCCTTCAGAGAGCCTAACTAATGGCGACCTGGAGGGGGATGAAGCAGCTGAATCAGACGGCCTCGAGAGACCTGCGGCTACAATGATGGGTTCACCCTTGGTTTCCACAGCCTCTGGTGGTGTTGCTGTTGCCACGGAGACACTGGAACCAGAAACGGATGCTGTTGAAGGAAGGGCAGCGGCCCTCGTGGCCGCTGCGAGGGCCGTGGTGTCAGAGGACCAACTGAAGCAGCGATTAACAGCAGGGGGTCACCCATGTGCCCAGTGCGACCGAGTCTTCATGTCCATGCAGGGACTGAGGTCCCATGAGAGGAGCCACTCAGCCATGGCACTGTTCAGCAGAGAAGACAAATACAGCTGCCAGTACTGCCAGTTCGTCTCACCCTTCAGACACAAGTAAGTAGGAAGGGGCAGGGTCTATAGTTGATAACTCTAACAATGTTTCTACAGTAGAGTCCCCTGTATTTAGGATGGTACTTTATAAGGAGTAAATTAGAGCAAGTTGGGCAACTTTGTCCAAGGTAAACACATATTTACCCGAATGTAGTGCAGTGTTAATGTGTTGATCCATTGATCCTCCATTGAGCATTGATCTATTCCGACTGTTCATTGTCTTTCATGTTTGCTTTTCAGTAATAGTTCAAGTTGTAATCCTTAAGATTTCAGTCCTGGTTGATTTGGCGACACCCGTGGTTACTGGTATCAGCAAGTGCTGTTTAATACTACAGAAAACACTCATTGAGCATCTACTTTTTCAGAAATACAACAGAAGAGCAACAGGTGTATCTTTTTATGATGCAACAAAGTTACAAAGAAGTCGTGAATAATTGCAACCACAATATGATTTCAAGGCTGCCCATGGTGCCCGTGATCTGCTGACAAAACAATTTGGAAAATGTTGTTTTGTGGAAGCAATTTCGATGAACGATCACGGTCAGCTCTAACCTAGGTGACAAACAAATTACCTTTCCTGTGTCTGCTTCACAATAAAAGCCACCCCGTGGTTTGCCAGTTGAATGCTTTTAATGTGAAGCAGCGTCAGTAGGAAATGTTTGTTTGCATTAGCAGTAAGTCAGCTGTGATATGGCTGTGGGAGAGGGAACAGTAAACAGTGAGGATGATATTAATGAGGTAAAATTACAAACAGTAATACTGGATTACATACATGCATCATTTCCTGTGAATCTCTCATGCATGCGGAGGCAATTTAAATCCAGTGCAGGAATGGCGGACTCTGCCACAAACTATGAAAACGACTATATTGTGAGGTAATTACAGAATGCAAATACGCTGAATGGCTATTGCTGAAAAAAACTGACCATAAATGGTATCAAAAACGGTGTTTGATCTTAAGGATTTTAACTTTCTAGGCTAATGATGTGTCTGATCCTGCCAGGTTTGCTTCCATTTTGAGAGGTGTGACTTTTTGGACATTTCAGCCAGTATAATCTAGCAGCAGCACAATGGCTAAAAGTCTTTTTTTTGCCATTTATAAAAAGCCATGCATTATTTGTGTCATTTGTTTTTAGTGGTAGATCAGTATACCCGCACCCTTACGGTATGTGCAATATGTAGCCCTGTAGCAGTATATTTTGAACTCTCACCCTTATATACCTTACCAGTTTTACGCCAGCTGTTCTACAAATCAACTGGACGTTAAACTCAGTTTGTACAGAGCACAATTTTACACCTTATTCTGTTTACCCTATCACAATCCCTTTGAATCTTCAATCTTCTCTAAGATTTCCTGCCTCCTAGGAGAGTAAGACAAACATTACAGCGAGACAGACATTTTGGTAGTGTGATTTGTTTTATCCATCACAGAGACACAGAGCGAGAGGGAAAGAGAGAGTCTTCATCTCCTCTGAGCTCCCAGGTGTAATCCCTCTGTACTGTATGTGCCCTGACCCAGAAAGAAGCCGCATTCCCATGCCACCTAGGAGGCTGGCATTAAAAACACAGCCACCGTCCCCACAGGCACTCACGTACTCATTCCCACCGGGGGATTGTGGGTAGATGAGTTCACCCCACGGCTCCTTGTTCTGTAGTCACTGGAAATGTGCGGCTGTTGTTTGTGAGGTAAACAGAATCAAGCGCTTCAGATGCTGCTGAAAAACCCTGCTGTTGAAATCATCAAAGTGGATGCTGCAGAGTAGAGCTCTCTCTCTCTCTCTATCTTTGCTGTACTCTATTCTTGTCACTTTCTCTCTTTATCTGCTATCCTTTTGTCCTCATTTCATCTATTTTATTTTATTTTTTAACGTCTTTTATCCTCTTATCTCATATCCCTCCCTTCTTGTTTTTTTTTGTGTACTTTGTCTCGTTGCCAGTCTGGACAGACATGTGCAGTCTCACCACGGGCACCACAAGCCCTTCAAGTGCAAACTCTGCCCCTTTAAATCTGCCTACGTGAGTCGCTTGAAGAGCCACCTGCATAAGGCACACACAGGTAAAAACAGACGCGCACACGCATACATTAAATCACATCTTACAGCTGTATCTATGACTAACAAGGTATTCCCGGGCCAGAATAGCAGCGTCCCGTTTATCATTTTCCACATAACGATGCTGTGCTTGATTTAGCTTATCCAGCACAATGCAACCAGTGGATTAGCTGGAGGAGCAGCTTCACCATTCACTGAGTACATTAGATGCACCTAATTAAGCACATCCAAAAGAATCATATTTGGATTCAGATTTGAGCACAAATGGCCCAGATGAATTTATTGTTAATATCGTTTATTTGGGAATATTGTGAGAACCCCTCAGCATGTTACAAAAGTGAAGGCATACAGGTGTCTTTAGTTAGATGTGGTCCTTCACTTGTGATTGTTTTTTGAGGGAGCCAGACGGCAGACAAAGGCATAGACTTTGAAGCAAATGCAAAACAGCTCCACTTGAGCGATCAATACATGAGCAAAAGAAACAATCTTAAGACCGGCAAACTAGAAAGGCCAATTTTCACAAGGCATTTGAGTGCTCTCAACTGTCTGATTGGAGAGAACAAGAAACAGCAGTAAGAGTTAACAACTGCTGTGGATAATTGACACAAACCAATTTAGAGTTGCGATTACTTTTGAAAAGTGGAGTTTGGTGATTTTGTACACTTTGTGAAAACAATCGGCATTAAATTTCATCATAGTGGCTCATGTCTTTACCTTTGTGTCTTGTGATTGTCTTATTCCAAACATGTTCTTACCAGAAACAGTTCAGTCAGGAAGTAGTTTACTAAACCACTTCTGGTAAGAATACATAACAGTCAGATCAGATTTGGTTGTAATGCCGCTCTTCAGGATGCTGCATGCATTGGGTTGTTAAGCAAATGTATCCAACAGCTACAGGAAGAAAGGTGCTATAAATCCCCAATGGGTACATTTAAAAACTCTACCAAAGCATTTGCCAACACACCCAGTAGTCAAAACAGCACCAGTACAGTCAGGTGCATGGCTCACCAACCTGCACAAAACTTTATTTAATGTTGGCTCTTGTGTCAGTCTGAGATCAGGCCTCACTGGCCAACTATTACAATCTGCCCTATTCAGGTCTCTTTTGCCATTTTCATTGAAAGACACCAACAACAAGCAGATGGACTAGCTAACAAGCTTCATGCTAATTATGGAAAAAAGTCCCCTTCTGGCATTGTGAGACTACAGTATATCTATGTTTACATTCAAAGCCTTTTATACTATATATATTTATTTATACCAACTAAATTAATAGTAGTTTAGCGTTGTAGCACTAATGTTTCTAACATACTGTTCTGTTGATTTTTGTAGAATAAATACAAAATAAACTTTGTAACTTCCAAATTGTCTATGTGTACATTTACATGTCTATGTGTGATACATCAAGACATTTCTATTTGAATTTTAATGGAACTTCAATAAACAATGCAGCTCAACATTTTCTTCTATTAAAATTATGCTAATTAGTCCAAGGGGAGCCCTAAGTGAGTACAAGATGACATATTTGTTACAGATTGGCTCAGAGGGGAATAGCTTTGTTTGTGGTGGAGGATGGGTTTATTATCACTATGTTTAAAGAATCTTCAGCCATTTACAGGTGTCTGCAAATCCTCATCCTCATCTTGTTGACTTGATGATTTTTGATTTTCCTTCAGGTGAGCAGCACACATACAAGTGCTTGTCGTGTCCCTTCTCCTCTATGACCATCAGCCAGCTGAAGGAGCACTCTCTGAGAGACCATGGTGAGGCCCTGACCCTCCCCAAACTCCGGGCTGCTACGCAGGCTGCTCATGCCACCCTCCGGCCCTCCCGGCTGGCCAGCAACACAGAGCAGACTCCCTTGGACCCGGATGGTATGAGATCCTGCATAATGTCATTTCAGTAGATATAAGATCATATGATAGGCCTGTCAAGCCAGATTTGGAAAATCTCAGTTGAGCATCAAAGCAGAATCCACTGTGATACAGAAATTTATGGCGTGAAAGTTTCTTAGCTTTGGAAAAAAAGACCCATGTGGGGTTTGATAAAAAAATTAAATTATTTGTTTTTAGAAACAGGCCTATATCAAATTGTCTATATAATCTATGTGATATACATACAGTATATTAGGACTGCAACTAATGATTTTTTTCATTATTTATTAATTTTATTGATAATAATCTTTTTTTCTTTCTTTTTCTTTTATTCTATAAAATCATTTGGGCTATAAAATGTTAGAAAATAGTGAAAAATGTGCATTATAATTTTCCAAAGCCAAGGAGATGTACTCAGATATCTTGTTTAATTCGACCAACTGTCCAAAGCCCAAAGAGATTCACTTAACTATCATTATATGACAAAGGAAAGCATCAAATCCTCACATTGGAGAAGCTGGAGCCAGCAAATGTTCTGCATTTTGGCTTGAAAAATGACAAAATCGATTATCGAAATAGTTGTAGATTAACATTTACAGATTTCCTGTCCCTTAACAAATCAATTAATTGACTAATTACTGCTCTAGCATATATACAATCTATATAATACATGTCATGCTCTTGGAAATAAATAATAAGTAGCATAAGAAATGTGATGAAATAAAACTTTAGAGCTATTGCACTCACATTCTGAACTTGAAAGGCAACGTTTGGACTAAAGATTGTACATTTTCTGGTGGGCCTTTTCATCCAAGGTGTTTTTATGTTTTATACTATTAATGTAACACATTAGATTTGCTATGAATATGGAAAATCAGCTGTCAGCGTCAACAAGTCTGTGTCACAGTCTTTGGGAAAGGGTTGTGCACACGGATTGAATAAATTATATGAGAATTTAGGAGTTTGACTGCTGAGGTTTGACTACCTAAGCCTTCTTAATCGTTGATTATGACGCCTTTCTTTACTGAATATTTTCCACCAAAGACGCACCTTCACTGTAGGTTGGTGCAGCAGCTAACTCCTTGACATGATGCCGTGTCGTAGGTGTTTTAGTGGCTGTGCAGCCGCGGCCTTAGCTCGCAGACTGTTCTTGGCAGCAGCTGCCACCTTGCTGCTGGAGCTGTGGAATCTTCCCTAGAGCTGAAGCAGGGCAGCATTCCTCAATGCACCAACCACCACTGTCAGATGTGCCCTACCAAGACAAGTGAAGCATTGAGAAAGAGCCGAGCTGACATATTGAATGTCTCTCTACCGTGCCAAACTAGCTACCTTCGGTTGAATGTCTAAAATTCTGATATTTGCAGTGGAATAGAGGGTTTATTTTGAAAAGGTTAACATTTGATTGGCTCTAATTAGCCATGATGTTTACTTTGATTTTTTTGAAAAATGTTACACCTGCACCTGCCCAAAACTATGAATGTAAGACCCAAGCTCTTTGAACTCCAACCACATCCTCACCTTTTTTTATGCTGCTTTTAAGATCATCCTTAAAATATATATTTTTTCCTTCTCCCCTGTCTGTTCTTCAACTCCTCACAGAAGTATTCCACCTCTCATTTATGCAATGTAATAGACGGTTTTGGCCGTTAATCCATTCAAGAAGACGATGCGAACCACCTTATGACAGAATTTGCTCTCCATCTGCTATCTCATCTCCATACATCTCCACAATGCAGGGAGGATATTAAAAGCATGAATCAACTGTGGCATTGTTTGATTCGTGTGAATTCCTCTGCCTCCTCTGCAAAAGTGAGAAATTGGATCTCAAGCATTTTATAAAGTAAAAGTTTAAAAGAAAAGTATTTTTTTTCTCTTCCATGCTTCCTCATACTCCGAGTGCTGAATGAAGCATTTTTCACATGGATAGATATTCTATTAGTGTCACTGTGGTTTATTTATTGATGTGTTGGAGGCCTAAAGTAGGACGAGAAAATGAGCTTGCTCACTGATATTATAGACTCTTGAGGAAGGGAAAGAGGTAGGGGACGAATGATGACTGTCTTAGTGATACTTTTGTATCTGGGGGGGGGGGGGGGACACAACTAGAAGTCTTGTCTCTTGTCTCCTTTAGAGAAGAAAGGATCAACTGCTGTCTGCCGATAGCCTTTTATTAAATACTATGTATATGTACAAAATAGATGCATTTTCTTTTTGAATAAATAATCAGACATCTCTCATAAATAGAATAGAAGAGGCAGATCAATCAATTTGGAGAAGATACATAAAGTAGGTTAATACTCCTGCATTGGAATAACATGCGTCTTAGATGTACTGTGACTCTTGCGGGTTGAAAACTGGAGCCCAAATCCTCTTGAATTAGCATGAAATATATATTGTTTTTAATATATTTTAATTTCAGCAATGATGTGTTCTTTTTAGAATGTTTACTTCCTGTCTGTGTTAAATAATCACGAAAGAGGAATATACCAACTGGTAGCCTGTACACATATGTTTTGCTATGCCAAATTGCAAAAAATACCTCCAGAGCAGAGGTGGATGAAGTACACGAATAATTTACTTAAGTAGAAGTGTCAATACAACAATGTAAAAATGCTCCATTAAAAGCAGAAGTTCTGCATTCAAAATCCTACTTAAGTAAAAGTACAGAAGTTTATCAGCTAAATGTAATTAGTATCATAAGTACTCATTCTGCTGGAAAATGTCCCCTGTGACTGATTTATTATTATATATTACATTATTAGATTGTTATACTGATACATCAATGTTAAAGTAGTATTTCACTGTTGTAGCTGGTGGAAGTGGAGCTGGTTTGACTGTTTTATGTACAGTTAGGTAGTTTAGCTTCTCAACCTAGGGGTGGGCCCCCCTCCAAAGGGTGACAAGATAAATCGGAGGGGTTGTGAGATGATTAATGGATTAGAAAAGAAGAAAAAACAAAGTTCTGCTACATAAATATGCATTCATTTTTTGGACGCTTCTCCAATCTTTGCTTTTTTTGGTGAAATATTGGAGAGTTTTACCTCTGTCGGCCTCGGATAGTTATTTAAATGAAACGATCTGTTTCAGTTTAGAGGGGAAATGTCTCTTTGGGAGAGCTGGTAACAACTTATAAACATCTGAAATGTGACAAGGAGCCCCAACTACACAGACATTGATTTTTTTGTTAGCGGTCACAAGCTGAAAAGGTTGGAAACCACTGGTTTAACCTCAGTGTGTTGTATTTTATAAACTGTTCCGTTTTCATAATAAACAGCAAGTTTCTCTCAATTTCTCTGCCCCTCTCTCAGACCCATCATACCTGGAGCCAGCGGATGTTCGTCAGCAGCTTAGTCATTACCAGCTGGCATCCCGCAGTCACATGTCTTCCGGTTCAACGCCTGGTGGCTCAACAGTGGCTGACAATCGACCAGACAGCATCCTCACTTGCGAGTTCTGTGAGTTCAGCTCTGGATACATGCAGAGCCTGCGTCGCCACTACCGGGACCGCCACGGTGGCAAGAAGCTCTTCAAGTGCAAAGACTGTTCCTTTTTCACCTGCTACAAGTAAGTAAAGACTTCAGCTTGACAGAGAAAAATAGGGAAAATGACTGAGATGTTGTATATTTATGCAGAGTTTATGAACTATGTACATACTGTATGTTAATGTAAAATAACAGAAACATACATTCCAGGGAGTATTCAACTGTACAGATACTAGGTAGACAAGCACTGGATAAATTCCCTCAACAGTTTAATGATCCTTCTTTCTGTCTCTGAATCTCAGGAATACCTTCACCATGCATGTGGAGGCCGGTCACAACAACAATGCACCTGACGACTTCCCTAAAGACCTGCGCTGCCCTCTCTGCCTCTATCACACCAAACACAAGAGCAATATGATTGACCACATTGTCCTGCACAGAGGTACACACCATGCAAAATGGAACCAGGGACATATTAAACTTTAGTTTTAAAGGAATAGTTCAACATTTTGTGAAAAGCACTTATTCGCTTCCTTAGATGAGAGTTAGATGAGAAGATCGAGCCTGGAAACAACCGCTTCTGCTATGCAGAGATTGTGCAGTGACTTCCTGGAGTCTCCGCTGGTTGCTGGTCCAGGAAATCACTGGGCTCAGCCAAAAAAAATTGTCTGGCACATTAAGCTGCATTCACGCAATGTTGGTAGAATTTGAGAAAAAGCTCCTGTTATTCCTGCTGTTTATGCATTATTCCAAGATGGTTACCCCAACTGCTGGCTTTGTCATTTAAATAGCCTGACTACTTTTGCAGTGTAACATATTTGTAGCAGTTTGTTAACAAGTGAAATCAGATACAAACTAACTGTCTATAGCTCCTCCCAAATGAGCTGAATCGATTGTATTAGTGTTAATATTGGATTTTATTTAGATGTAACAGCCAGCGATGGTGGCTTTGCAGCCATGTTTGGAAAAAGATATATCCGGCTTTGAATTACAAATTGGTGGCTCATGTGAACATTTTTTTCCGCTCAGCTTCTCGTTATTACGGTTTGAATGATATGGCGTGAACGCAGCATATCAGCATAAAATCACAACTTGTCGTTTTTACACTTCCATTTTTGTATGGATTAAATAAACGAGATAAAACGTGTTATTTAGTGAGCTTTAGAGGTGCTGGTAGGCAGATTGTTTTACATTCTAACATAACCAGGCTAGCTGTTTCCCCCTGTTTTCAGTCTTTATGCTAAGCTAAGCTAACCTGACCATCTCCTGGCTCCAACATTTCTCATTTAACAACAATCTATTCCTTTAAATTCTATCACAGTCAAATGAAAACCTCCTAATCCTAGTGTTTGCAGATGTAATGTGGTGTGATTAAATGGTTTAAGAAAGTTCAACAATGCTTGCAGGGCTTATCAAACATATTTACTGAATGGTTGACTGAACACAAAATCTTCTCCTGACAATGTTGATATGCACCTTGTATAGAGTGGAGCTATTTGTTTTTTGAATAATTAAGGCAGTGCATACATTATATGAGAGCTGAAAGGTAACACTTACAGGAAAAGCAAGCACAGGGTGATGGAACTGATGTGATAAGTCGAAAACACCTTTTGGGGGGTGTTTCGGGAGTTTTTTTTGGGAGACTATCTTAAGTTATCTAGAGGAAGTATTTGTGTTGAAAGTGAGAAAATGACAAAACCACCAAAAGCTAACAGCCGCTGTGATTACTTTTGTGTGTGTGTGTGTGAGCCAAATGTCATTTTATATCTCTCCTGCACCCCGACATCTCCTCTTCCCATTCTGTTGCTCTCGCTGCTCTTTCCCTCTCCCTTCCTCTGCCTTTATTTCCCTTCCCTTTCTCCAACCTAATAATCCTCTTCGCTCCCTCCTCTTCCTCCACCAGAGGAGCGTGTGGGTCCGCTGGAGGTCAGCCGCTCCAAGCTGTCGCGCCACCTCCAGGGCCTGGTGTTCCGCTGCCACAAATGCACCTTCACATGCTCCAGTGACCAGGCCTTGCAGCTGCACCTGCAGAAGCACGCTGAGATCAAACCCTACCAGTGCCAGCTCTGTTATTATGACAGCAGTCGGCGGAGCCAGCTAGAGGAGCATCTACGCCTTGAGCACAAGGTCAGTTGGAGATCACATATGATGCACACAAAGTTTTGTGCAACTAACTTTAAATTGATATACCTCACGTAATTGGTTTCTACAGTATGATTGAAAAAGTAGGAAGAATATGGCCATCACGACTGCGAACAGTGGCCTCATTTGGCAGATGAGAGGCTTTCTGGCTTAACACCGATGGAGGGTTTTATTGAACGTGGTGTACTCATAAGAACAGGTTTTAAATATCTGTCTGATTAATGGCTGTAACATGTTTACAGCGTATACACTCTGTCATTTCAAACTGTTCGATTCATTCTAAATGACCTTTTCTGGTTTTATGGGAGGTTATCACGAGGCCTGTGCCAATCGACTGTCAAGATGTTGCCAAATCCAATTTACAACTCCTAAATCAAACTTGTCCTCAGTAATCAGCTGCTGGATTGTAAAAAAAAAAAAAAACAAACAAACAAAAAACAAAACCAGATCAAATATCCTGAAAACATTTGAATCCCAGATACCCAGAACTGACGCAGATTTTAAAAGAAATGATCTATATAATCAGGCAAGTAAAAAAAAAAAAGGTGTCTTGGCCAGCAAAGTCCAGTGGAAATCTTTTCATACATCAGCATAGTAAGGGGACCTGCATGCAAAAAGTATTAATATTAGTTCACTGGAAGCTCTTTGCCTAGCACAGTCACTTGTGTAAAACTGATCAAATGACAAAAAAGGAGCTGAAATGTAGATTTTTTTACAACATCAGTTGAAATGTAAACACGCTTCTCCCACTGACTACAGGTGAACGCTTCCTGCAGCAGTTTCACATTAAAATCCGCATCAGCCCACCTTAAATGTAGGTTAATGATTCCCTTGCAGCTATCATTTATTGTGTGTGTGGTATCATTTTTTCAACATGTGTAATAAAACTTTATTAGATGAGAAATTATTAGAAGATTCCTATTACAGTGAACCATAAAGTCAGCCAGGATTATGAAAGTATGTAAACTATCTAATTTGTTTGGCCTAATTTGTTTGGCCAACACAAAACACCTCTGTTCTTCCTTATATCATTTTTCCATCAAACTTCTTCCTTTAGAGTCCTTAAAAGTGAGTATTACCACATGGAGGGGATTTAGCAAAACAACAAGATAGCATTGCTACACAAGCTTATGAAGCCAGAATTAAAGGCATAGAGTTAAATTAAGGAAATAAAAATCTCAGTGGAATGGCTTCTGAATGATAGAGTGGAATAAGATGATGAGGTGCATACATATCAGATTGCTAGAGTTTCAGTATATTCAAACCGCATCCAGGAGAGAATAGGGTTTCGCCTCTCAGTCTCCCTTAATGGCGATAATTCATGAGATGATGTGAGAATGCAGATGGTGTTTTAAGTTAAGAGTATATTAAAGTTAAAAAGGGCACCCGGTTATTTTTCATTCTTTACATGACTAGATCCCAGATTTCACCCAATGCATGCTGGGATAAGGTCCAGCCCTCCTGTTACCTAAAGTAGGAATAAGCAAGTATAGATCATGAATGAATGAATGATTAACATGGTACACATACAGGTAATAAAATGCATTTGTAGGTAATGTCAAAGGTAGCAAATCCAAGAAAATCATTGCTTTGAGTTTAGTGGCAGACATGAGATGGATTGCGGCTACAAGACGACTACTTTACCGCCACTGATCAGTGTGTAGGTTTCAGAAAAAGTTTTCGAAAGCCGGAGTCATAATTACTTTAGATATTAAGGTCCTGGGTGGTAGAATATGGCATCTGTGGATCTTTGGTGAAGAAACCTGTCACGAAGCATCTTTTTGTATGATATTTGCTTATTAGGTTCATCCTTTGACACAGTATTTTTCTATGGTGTTTGTATTTATTTGGCTCAACCTTGTATATAGAATTATTCTATCGGACTATGTGCCTATGTAGATTATCTTTTGACATTTGTAAACATACGATTCTTCTTTACAATTCGAAGAGCACAGTGGTGGGTTTTGTTTGTATTGTATAGATACTGGGAGGTGCTGCTGGCACCCTCTGACTGGTGGGTTTTTCCATGGCTATGTTTACATATTTGGTACCGGTGCTGTTTGTCTGTATGAAGCTTATTTGATGAAGGTATGAGGACCAAAACATCATAAATAAAATGAGTACAAGTGATTGGCAGATTGTGCGGGACTTTTTGGTTCTTTCGCGTGTACGTTTAGGTAAAAAAAAAAATTTAAAAAAAGTCAAGAAAACAATAAAAAATAATTCTATGTAAATACACACCTCAGTCTTGGAAAAAACTTGCCCATTGTTGATATGGAGTTGAAAGGAAGAATGAGAGAGCAGGGCTCCTCCTGGGTGAGACAGAGAGCTTAAGCTTATTCATGGCAGGAAGAGGGGAAGAACAGGGAGGAGGGAATTGTTCAGAAAAAGTGACTTCATTTGCAACAAGATACCCGATAGATAAGATAAGCAACGAGATGATCTGGTTCTGGCATCAAAATCTTCCATCTTCTTTGTTAAAATACCTCGGTTTCAGATCATTTTAGCTGACTCATCATCTCATGCTGCATTGTACAGTATACAGTACAAACACACCTCTGCCTCGAGAGATGACAGGCCTTCACCTTCAAAAGCCATACGAAACTCCCTTGTTGTACTTTGGCCTAATATAGATTTCAACCAGCCTCAAAACATAAAGGTTCTGTTGGAAAACGGGCTTCTGCTACAACATTTACGTATTTTTACTGTGGTTTGAATATTGTGTATAGATTTGTGTTACATGAAATGAACAGGAAAAAAGTTAGGTTTACATCAAGAACCAAACAAACCTCAGATTTACTGTTTTAACCCAGAATTTATAAAACTGATCTCAGTAAGAAAGGGTATGATTCTTGAGCTTTTGAAAACAGCCTAAAATTCATGTATTAACTTTTTAGTAAAGAAAAATGAAGACCTAAACACACATAAAGGTAATATAGTGTAGTAAATATAGTTTCCACCCTTTCACTTGTTGATGTTTTTTAAAGCCTCAGCAAACTGCAGAAGAAAAGAAAAGGGGAGTTCTCCGAGATAAGTACTGCTCAGAGCACACAATACCAAACTGATTAACACCTCCTGTTTCTGATAAGGTTATCCGGAACTTTGAGCTGATGGGCCGGGTCAACCTGGACCAGCTGGAGATGATAAAGGAACAAGGGAGCAGCGCAGAGGAGGAAGAAGAGAGAGAAATAATGGAGATGGTTGTAGATGGAAAAGTAGCTGCTGCAGAGGAGGAGGAGGAGGAGGAGGAGGATGACGACGATGACGAAGGAATGGAAATAATGGAGAACATGGAGGAACAGAGAGAGATGGATGATGAGGAGATAGAGGACAACATCAAAGAGGAAGAGGAAGAGGAGGAGGAAGAAGACGAAGAGGAAGTCAAGGAGGTGGAGGAAGAGAGGCCTGCCCTACAAGGTAAATACAGATGAAGTAATACTAATCTTTGTCACTCTCCGGTTTTACATATTATCTACTCATACTCCTCTTTTCTCTGTTGATAGACAGTGTCAATATCCAAAGGACAATTTGTGAGAAATATAAACATATTAAATGTGGACTTATTTGTCTTATTTGCTTATTATCAAGTGACAACACACCTGAATCGTCCACTTTGCTTCAGACTGTCAAATACAACCACTGATGTTTGCTGAAAGAAAAGCCACAACACAACTGAATACTGTTTAACTGCTGTAAAACAACACATTTCTTTACAAAAACCTTTTGGGATTACACTATAAATGGGTTTCTGCTGAAAAGCCATTTCCTGTCTTTTTCTGTTCTCAGTTATTTTATATCAAAGTTTGATCTGTGTGGAAAAATCTCCCGTGTCTCCTTTAAAGCCAAATAAATGGGCCCATATGTAAGAAAATCATACTTCTGGAATATTGTTTGTCTAGGAAGTCCCATATAATATGTTCTTCATGAGCAGTGTTTGTCTTCCAAAGTAGCCAAAGTATAGTTGAGTGGTATTGGTTGCTCAGTGAAGGAGAAAGTAGATTTCATACCAAAATATTACTGATCATCCCTGGTCTACAGAGGAGCCAACATTCATTTCTAATGCATAAAGCATTTCTACTCTGTGATTGATGTGTAATTATGTATGGAATACTGATTGCCTGATAATAAATAAACTATAACAACAAATATTTCTATTGTTTTCAAATGTTGTAACAAATAGCAAATGGACACTTGTGAAATTACTGTATTCTGAGGCTGACCAGTCATTTGAACTCTATTTCCCAGAGGTCCTTGCATCTCCCACCAGCAGCACCAGCAGCAGCTCTGGCCCGAGCGGTGCAGAGAAACGTCTCCCCTGTGAGTTCTGCGGCCGCTGCTTCACCAACAGCCTCGAGTGGGAACGACATGTCCTTCGACATGGCATGTTAGTATTTCTTTCCTATTTCTCTTTCTCTTCTCTTACTCTCATTTTTGCGTGTGAGCTTGTGTACTTTCCTCACACAGTAACCATGCTCCTCTCTACCTGTCTTTCTGGTCTTTGTGCAAACAATATGGACCTTTAGGTGGGTCTTTATTTGGTAAAGGCATGAGTTTGTGCATTCAGACATCAGGGTTACACATAGTGAGGAAACTATGTCTCTTAATGCTGTACAGCAAGGAACCGTTTTTAGCCACGCTAGCTGCATGGCTCTATGGATGGATTGCCATGAAGTTTGGTGCAGACTGTCGTGGTCCACAGAAGATGAATCCTAATGAGTTTGGCGATCACCTGACTTTCCATGAGTTTGACATTTGTGGTCTTCACAACTATTGGATT
The DNA here is from genome assembly GCA_008360985.2 of Macquaria ambigua. NCBI lineage: Eukaryota > Metazoa > Chordata > Actinopteri > Centrarchiformes > Percichthyidae > Macquaria > Macquaria ambigua. Next base: position 1,055,758 of record VMKM01000017.1, on the reverse strand, counting down.
GTCATGAAATTTGTTACAAACATTCATGCTCCCCTCAGGATGAATTGTAATAACTTTGGTGATCCTCTTTTCATCTAGCACCATTATCAGGTCAAAATTTCAATATGTCCAGTACTTTGGTTTATGACCAAATACCTGCAAAACGAATGACATTCCTATCAGCCTCAGCTGTACTCAGTGTTTAGTGCTAGTTAGCAAACGTTAACATGCTAACATGCTAAACTAAGATGGTGAACATGGTAAACATACCTGCTAAACATCAGCATGTTAGCATTTAGCTCAAAGCACAGCTGTGCCTGTACAGCCTCACAGAGCCTGTAGCACGGCTGTAGAGTTTTAGTCCTGCTTTATTTCTGTATATTTTAATATTTAAAATCGTGCCCCCTCTGTTGTTAGTCTCCCGTTTGCTCATATATGTCCATATGTTAAAAGCCTTAACATATTTTTGCTCTCTCCTTCATTGATAGGATGGTTAACAACAGCCGAATGGACACCAGCACCACCTCAGCAATAGAGGCCTCCGCGTCATCTTCCACTGGCTCCTCTGTCCTGATGGACACGGGACTGGACCTGTCCAGCAACAAAAAAGAGGAAGGGAACCCCGCTGATCTATCACTGAGAAGTCAAAGCCAGTATGTGGAAGACAAAGAAATGCTTGACACCAAAAAGGATCAACAGTTTGGTTGAACTGAATGTGGCCTCTTGGGATATTGTGCTAGAAACTGGTAACATTGGGTAGGATCAGCACTGAGTTGGATCTTTAAAATAGGACGTCAAAGGGAGAAAAAAGATTGAAACTGAAAAAAAGTGACTTTTTATGAGTTGGCGCATTACTAGATTTTAGGTGTTACATATTTAAGTATTAGGTTGTGCTGCATAAACGGCTGAGCTCTTTAAATGGGCAGTCCCCTAGGACAGATCTTAATATATTGGTAACCAATAGTGAACAGAACTCTTTATTGCTGACATTCTGGTCAAATCTACAGTGAAAGATCCCACCTAGATAAAACTTAAGCTATTTATAAAGAATGTTGTCCAAAATGATTAACTAAATTTAGCATTGTATTATTTGAAGCACCTTTTACACTCCCTCCCCTGCTCATCCAAAACAGGGTTACTGTAAATTTACCTAAAAGGAAGAAAACAAGATATGAAAGCATTTACAACCGTGGCCCACTGTAGAGCTACCTTTTCTTGTTTCTTGTTGAAATTTGAGACATTTTTCATCTTAGTGTTGTGTTAAATGTGTAGAAGTATTCCTTGAGGAAGAGTCGCACCTTACCTATTTTAGTAAAATCACAAATCATTTCCCCCGAATGTTTGTAGCAAATTGCTATATTTTAGGCCCCTTAATATTATACTACGTATAAGCCCTCAGCCTGTGGTGCCCTTTGCATTTTGACTGTACTGTTTTATTGTCCAGCAATTTCACTGATGAAATCCTGGAAATAATGGGATTAGTTTGAATCTCCCTTCCCCTGTAAAATATCTTGTTGTTTGTAGTCCGGGTTAAACAATGTCACAGTTAACCTGCGCACTCAGCAGATCAATATAACAATAGAGATATGTTCAATGTGTCATGACTGAATCCGTATGATATAGGCATCCGTTAAACTGAGCATAGCAAGAGTTAGCCTGGAACATACAGTAACTACAGGGTTTAACAAGATTGGCGTACTATTTGTCATCATGATCAATAGACAGAGATTACACTTGTCTTTTCAGTGCAGAATTTGTAATTGGATGTGCCAGAATCCAGCTCAGCTAAATGCAAAGTATGGAGGAGGCTTTTTGCTTTTAAAGACATATTCATAGGTGCAAACCAGACCACCTCTGGGTGTGATCTGACTGGATTACACTGTGCACGAACCAAGTGTTGACCACCACGGCTGAGTGTTGGAGCCAGTGCCTAAGTGCCTTAAAATGCAGTTCCTCTAATGGCCACTAATGCTTTAAACAAACAAACTCAAAACAAACTGGTTTGAAGTAACCAGGAAATCAGCTTGTCTCTCAAAATATAAAGTTTTTTCCACAAGAATTTATGACCTCAACAGCTAAGTTCACTTCTCCTGATGTGTGCCTTAGTAGCAATTTGGAAAGTCATTGTTTAATTAAGATGAGATTAGATTAAATTAGATTCAACTTTATTGTAATTGCACAGAGTAAGTAACAAACAATCAATCAATCAATCAAACTTTATTTATATAGCGCCTTTTGTGCAAAATTGCAATACAAGGTGCTAAACAAACCAATGAAAATACAACAATACAGTGAAAAGAAATGGTTATATAAGGAAACAATAATATAGGAAATAAGAGACATGGTAGAACAGAAAGACCAGTGTAGCATAGTAGAAGAGGATAGATTAAAATAAAACAGATTAAGAGAATGCTAAGCTAAAAAGGTATGTCTTAAGATTTATTTTAAAGGTGTTTACAGATTATGCTGCCCTCAGTTCCTCTGGCAGGATGTCCCAGAGACGAGGACCATAGACACTAAATGCCGCCTGCCCGTAGTTCTTTGTCCTCACCCAGGGAACAACTAAAAGGCCAGTGCCAGAGGACCTGAGTGCTCTAGAGGGAGCATACATTAAAAGCATGTCTGACAAGTATTCAGGCACTATTCCATTGAGTGAATTGAACACCAATAAAAATCTATTCTAAAACTGACAGGCAGCCAATGATGGGACTTTAGGACAGGTGAGATGTGTGCTCTCCTTCTGGTCTTGGTCTTACCAGTAGAAAGAAATGTGGTTTAGCATCTAAACAGGTAGTGCAAACAGTTCAACCAGATTACAAATGGATGGAATGGAATCGATGGAAGTGAATGGATTTTCATTTGTTATACTCACAGCATTGAAAAATTTTTGCAGTTTTCATTGGAACTATTTTCTACCAAAGAAATAGTCCCTATGAAAACTGCTGACAGTGTGTTCTGTGTGTTGTACTCGAGTGAAAGAGGTTGCTGTTTATGGAAAGAAATGCTGCTATTGTTTTTTTTTTAAAGTATGTTTTGTTTTTTATGCTGTGAGCACCACAAATGAAATTTCATTCTAAAATGGGTATGTCTGGAGCCATGTTTGCTTGATTGACAGATGTCTCTGCCTTTCACAGTCAGCCCTGGTGATTACCTCAACTCCCATCTAGGTTCCTCCACATCGCCCAAATTCGTATTTTTAGGCTCCAAATGACTGACAGGCTGGCATCAAGGATTAAACTCCAATCCAGTGCTTCAAAACGTCCCTTCAGAAACTTATGGCTGATGCCACAGACATGTTTTTCTACTGTCTATTGTCCAGTTTTGATGTGATGGGATACACTGAAAAGACAAGTGTAACCAGGTCAGAAAGCCCTAAAACCATTAGTTTCCACTTATATAGAATATATTTGCCACTGTATGTTGAAGATTGACTTTTTAAGGTGTCAAATCCCCCAACGTTAACCCCTTTAAAATTCTCACCCTGTGTTGACACAACTGTCATCGCCTGCATTTGTGTGCTTCTTTTTAGAAAAAGTTGTTGCGTTATTGTTGATACTGACAAAAGGCAGAGATTGTATTTGTTGGAAGTTGCTGCTTGAATGCCCTAAAGCCTTATAAGATAATGAATAGCAGTTAAATCAAATTTACAGTGGGGCAAAAAAGTATTTAGTCAGCCACCAATTGTGCAAGTTCTCCCACTTAAAAGATGAGAGAGGTCTCCAATTTTCATCATAGGTATACCTCAACTATGAGAGACAAAATGAGAAAAAAAAAATCCAGAAAATCACATTGTCTGATTTTTAAAGAATTTATTTGCAACTTATGGTGTAAAATAAGAATTTGGTCAATAACATAAGTTCATCTCAATACTTTGTTATATACCCTTTGTTGGCAATGACAGAGGTCAAACGTTTTCTGTAAGTCTTCACAAGGTTTTCACACACTGTTGCTGGTATTTTGGCCCATTCCTCCATGCAGATCCCCTCTAGAGCAGTGATGTTTTGGGGCTGTCGCTGGGCAACACGGACTTTCAACTCCCTCCAAAGATTGTCTATGGGGTTGAGATCTGGAGACTGGCTAGGCCACTCCAGGACCTTGAAATGCTTCTTACGAAGCCACTCCTTCGTTGCCCGGGCGGTGCGTTTGGGATCATTGTCATGCCGAAAGACCTAGCCACGTTTCATCTTCAATGCCCTTGCTGATGGAAGAAGGTTTTCACTCAAAATCTCACGATACATGGCCCCATTTATTCTTTCCTTTACACGGATCAGGTGTCCTGGTCCCTTTGCAGAAAAACAGCCCCAAAGCATGATGTTTCCACCCCCATGCTTCACAGTAGGTATGGTGTTCTTTGGATGCAACTCAGCATTCTTTCTCCTCCAAACACGACAAGTTGAGTTTTTACCAAAAAGTTCTATTTTGGTTTCATCTGACCATATGACATTCTCCCAATCCTCTTCTGGATCATCCAAATGCTCTCTAGCAAACTTCAGACGGGTCTGGACATGTACTGGCTTAAGCAGGGGGACACGTCTGGCACTGCAGGATTTGAGTCCCTGGCGGCGTAGTGTGTTACTGATGGTAGCCTTTGTTACTTTGGTCCCAGCTCTCTGCAGGTCATTCACTAGGTCCCCCCGTGTGGTTCTGGGATTTTTTCTCACCGTTCTCGTGATCATTTTGACCCCATGGGGTGAGATCTTGCGTGGAGCCCCAGATCGAGGTAATAAAGGTAACGAGTGGAGGACAGAGGAGCCTCTTAAAGAAGAAGTTACAGGTCTGTGAGAGCCAGAAATCTTGCTTGTTTGTAGGTGACCAAATACTTATTTTACCGAGGAATTTACCAATTAATTCATTAAAAATCCTACAATGTGATTTCCTGGATTCTTTCCCCCCATTCTGTCTCTCATAGTTGAAGTGTACCTATGATGAAAATTGGAGACCTCTCTCATCTTTTAAGTGGGAGAACTTGCACAATTGGTGGCTGACTAAATACTTTTTTGCCCCACTTGTATGTCCAATTCCAATAAGACCAATAAGCAACGTTAAACAGTCTGGAATAAAATGACTGATAACTACCATGTCAAATTTGTAGAGGAGCACAATTAATGTAATTGTGTTCTTGGTACCAAAATATTTACCAAGCCTGCTGTGTTTGCTGCTGTGATTGTCCTTCCTGAACATTGAACCATTGATGGAAATGGTAAATCTGGGTTTGTACAATAGAATTTTGGAATTAGAGTTCTATGGGTGTAACCCAGGTAAACTACATGTTTGCAGCCATGTATAGAAAACAAAACTATTCGTTAAGTGTTTGAACTGTGGTGTTTCAGAAAGGATACTTTAACCCTTTTTTCCTTTAGGTGTTCTCATTTAAAAAAAAAAAAAAAGAAAAAAAAAAGAAATCTGAAGATGATAGCTAACCCTTAGGGGCTTTTTGAGTCCCCAATCCCACATTATTACACTGTTGTACAATGTCTGGTTACAATGAAAAATATCTCCTTTTGTACTGTAATGGGAATGAGCAGAAAGGAAGACCAGTGTGGTTGTACAATATTTAAACATGAGAAGGAAAATGATGCAGTTCTCACTGATTAATGGCCAGGGCTTTTATTGTGAAGACGAAAAACAAGGCAAAGTAAGAGACGAGAAACAAAAATGCTCCTTTGGGGGCATTTACCTAAACTGCTTGGTCCTTTTCTGGGATTGGCCACCATCTGGGTTCCCAGTCAACCTATAGATCCCGCTGTGATCTAACTCACTCATGTCCAGTCCAACATCTGACACTCCAGTATCTTCTATCCATGACCAGTAAGGGCATCAGCTTACTTGTTCCAAGCAGGCCTGCCCATAGTCTACCCAGTCAACAATAAATAGGTGGGAATGTAGCAGCCCCACTGTGCTCCTCAGTCCTTGTAATACCTTAAAAACCGGTTGAGTTGGTGCTGAATCTCAAAGCCCTTTATCTGTTTTTCAGGACCAGCTTGTAGCTTTTTGAAAGTGAAACCTGTTTGAAAATGTTGTTGTAGAAATAAGCTTTGTAAGGCAGCTTGTTGCCCAGCTTGAAAGCCCAGTAAAGCAGATGATAAATTGGGACGATCTGGGTAATGAAGCTGTCAACCCAAAATTGTTTGTTGTTCTGTGATCATTTTAATAGAAAATGACTATGAATCCCTCACTGTGGGCAGTCTCTAGACTGTAATATTCCCAGTTTACCCAAAGTTACACCCCTGCTGACAACACACTGGATACTTGTATATATGTTTAGTTTGTTTCCGATGCATTTCTCTTTTCAGACTGTCTCCATAGTTTGACACTAGAATCTCTCCTTCTTGCCTTTCTTCCCATATAAATCTGATTACCTGATGGTGGGTTGTGATGTTGCCTAGAATGATTGTTTACAATTTTATTCCATTTATCTCTGGATATTCTGTAAATATTGTAATTCATTGTCTTTTTTTAACTTGATAATAAAGTTATCAGATAACAGTTAATTGTTTTTATCTCCTCTTTGTGCAGACACATCATAGAAATTCAATTAGTGCTCTAAAATGTGACTTTTCCTTCCTTAACGCTAAGATGATGACACTATGTGATCATTTAAATAGAGAATTGTGGGAACATGCTGTACCTTTACCTTGTGAAATAACTTTTTTATATTTTCTGCAGACTTGATACACTTGATATCACTTCCTCATGTGTGATATGTAACGCTGCCCTCTAAATCAGTGAATTATGCATATCAGCACAGATGTCAAAGTATTAAAATTCCCTGATAAGCCAGCTTCCTGAATAGCAAATTGAGAATAAGGTGTAAGTGAAGTGCTTCACTGTCAAGGGCAAAGTGATGCCAAAGAATTAATCATCTTCAATGCCTTCTTTCTTAAAAAAACGATCATTATCAAATTTGCTAAAATAGTGAGTACTTCATATCATTGCTTAGTTTATGTTGGATATGATTCTAATAGGGAGAGGCCACCATTTGTATTTGCTTTATTTATACAAATACCCAGCCAACACTTCAGGTGGCAGAACACAGATCAGGCAATCATTTACAGTTTATGGCACTGAGTAGGGCTGGCTGAAACTCAGCTACATTTGCATCTGAGGTCTCCTCAAAAGGCCATGAGGAAGTGACCAGGGCAAGGAACAAATACCTGACTTTCACCACTGGAGCCAGACTTATCTTACTAAAATAACATTATTTGCTTAAATCTTTGGACAAAAATGATAATTTGAGAATCCCAGTCTTGAGAAGATCTCTAAGCAAAAGATATTTTTAGCCATGCCAGTGGCTCTAGGGATGGCAGTTGGGCGGTCCACCACTTTGGTACAGACTGAAATATCTAAAAAATATTAAATGGATTGCCATTAAATTTGATAGACATTCATATTCCCCAGAGGATGAATTGTAATAACTTTGGTGATCCCATGACTTTTTATCTAGCACCATAATTAGGTCAGAATTTAAATTTGTCAAATACTTTGGTTTCTGAACAAATATCTGGTGATATTCCCATAAGCCTCAGCTGCACTTTGTGTTTAGTGCTAATTGGAAAATGTTAGCATGCTAACACGCCAGACTAAGATGGTGAACATGGTAAAAATGATACCTGCTAATCATCAGCATGTTAGCATTGTTATTGTGAGTATGTTAGCATGCTGATGTTAGCATTTAGCTCAAAGCAACACTCTGCCTATAGTGCTCACAGAGATGCTAGCATGGCTGTAGACTCTTTGTCCTGTTTTATTAATGTCATTAGTTTTATGTTTGTTCATATCAATCATTTTTAGGATGGTTTGTTGGTGATACTCACTAAACACTTGGTCTAATAATGCAGTGATTCACATCTCCTCCTCCAAAGTTAATCATATCCTTTGTAAAATGTCTTCATAGTTATCCATTCTAGCTTTTGTGCAACATGTTTCCCATTTTCAGTGACATATAGGATTTCCTTTGCAACATGTTCACAGAGCCCTTGAAACAACCAATAATAGTCCCTGCAGCTTGTGCACAGGAAATAGCTTCGAGCTGAGAAGGCATCTGAGTGGCCTTCATTTTGTGTCACACCCTTCCACCCTTCTGTTGCTCTCTCTCTCTCTCTCTACTCCACTCCACACCCTGCAAGAGCTCTGCTGACCAAAACCACAAACCATGCAAATGCCAGGCGTGAGTGTGTCCTGTTGTACATCCTTGTGTGTCTGTGTAATGTAAGCTACATGCATGAAATGCTGCAGCTCTTGCACCATGAATACTACAAGGTTCAATCAGCTATGTTTCCACTCTAGGTCTTTTTATTTTGTCAGCATCTCCCTGTATCACAAAAAAACAGAAGTTGGAGTAGTCTATCTCTTGTGTATTTCTATTGAAAGTCTCAATTTCACACATGTTCTCTGCATTTCCTCTCCTGCCTGTTTTGGAAGGGGCCAAGTCTTTATTTCACATGTCTAACATCATCTCTTAAAAATATCACCAGTCACCAGGGATCAGTCTGTAATCTCTGTGGCTCACCACTTCAGAGGGGGCCGATGGCAGACTGACGACCCCTGGAGACTGGAGCAAGAGGCACAGCCACAGTGGGGAGAGGGGGAAGGAGGACGCTACTGCTGCTGCTGCTGCTGCTGAGTGGAACAACATAAGGAAGGCCTGATGAGAGTGTGCTCGGGCCAAGGCAGGCGAGGGCACTGCTCCTGTCGTAATAACTGGATGACAGAGAGAGGGGGGTGGGTGGATTAAGTGGAGAGATAGAAGGGAAAGTCAGGATAGAGAGAGAGAAGAAGAGTAAGAGAGGCAGAAGGACAGGGAGAGACAGTTGAGAGGAGTGTTAAATAAAGATAGACAGACTCATGCATACAGTCATAGAACCTGAGTGGGAGTGATATGAGAATAAGCGAGAATTGGCCTGGGGAAGGGACCCCATTGAGCTGCAGCATATTATCTCTTGCACTTAACAGTACAGAGTCAGAGCTGGGCAGCATGGCAGCATGTGAGACAGAAGTCAATAAAGCCTCTGAATACTGAGTGCTGGATATTGAAATTCCTCCATGCTTGAAGTACCTGGGATTGCTGTAAAACTTGTCATAACAGGATAAAACGCTATCTCAAGTTCAGTAAGGGCGGCAAGTTCATTCCACCAATGTCAGTCTTGAGATGGGCATGATGAAGAAGCACCAAAAACATTCAACTTATGTTTCCAAAGGTAAAATACAAGTAATGTTTTCATCACATGTCAATCAAAAGATGATATAGGATGTTAAATCTGTCACGGATTCTTGAAACAGAAATTATAAATTTGCCAGTTAGCAATGCATCTGATTGTGACTGAGTGATCGAGATGTTGCTCTTTCTGCGTCTTATAGTGTAAGAGTGGGATTGGGGTGACATAACAAATATACCCTGATGAATGCAGGCTATATGTGTAACGTCATCCCAGTAGAGTAAAGCAACATTATCGTTCACTTTTACACCCTAAATCAGCCATGTGTGTGTTTGTGTTTATTTTTATGCCACTTTAATTTATGTTTCTCTTCTTATAATCTTATTAAAAGTTACCCTCCCTTAGCTTGCACTGTATTACATGATGAAAATAACTGATAATAAAACGCTTTTTAAAAATTGAATTCATAATGGGCTCTTTAGGATGGCAGGGGCTAAAAGGGCAAAAAAAAATCTTGCTATCTATGCTATTTTTTTAATGATAAAATACTTACCTACATGGTAAGTATTTGTAGTATTGGAGGTATTTGTCTTTATTCTTATTTTTGAACTTATTTTTTGTTCTATTTTTTTTCTAGTGGAAGTGTTTTAGAGAATTTATACTGCAGAGTGCATGTATTTAAACACTTTTTTAGAAAATAAAAGTATTGTACTTTTTACTCTACTACATTTATCGACAGTTATAGTTACAGTGTTGAATTCGGGGCTTTCTCTTGTAATGGACTATTTTAAAATTGAGGTATTACGACTTTTATTTAATAAAGGATATGATAAATATGAAAATGAAAATTTGGCAATTTTCACTGCAATTCCAAGGCTAACCAGTGGGGGCGCTGTATCCTGACTATGTTACACAGAAGAAGAAAGGCGAAAAGTCATGGCGGCTGACAGTTTGTAATGAGCCAACGAAAACAGCCAAGATTCTTGCAAGTTGGATCTACAACGTTTAAACCAGGCCCGGGGATAAAAACTCAGACGACAAAATGCAGATAACTTTGAAAACCTTACAGCAGCAGACGTTCAAAATCGACATCGATGAAGAGGAAACGGTGAGAGTTGAAACCATGCATTTGTGAAGGGGGGTGGAGTGGGAGTTGGGTATGTCCTGGAACCGAGTACTTTAGTTTTTGACCATTTGAAATTAGACGATCGATAGATAGGTCTGTTTAAACACGATAGATACATTTTAGATTGACCAACTCTTCGGGTTAGTATGGCACTGGGTTTGGCGCGGGACTTTAGAAAGATTAGCGTCATCTATTAAATACCGGTCAGTGAAGTAGTTTGTAGTGTCAGCATTTAGCCGTAGCCCACTTAAGGTTTCAGATGGGGGGGAAAGATGAAAGTTAGCATTAACGTCGACTAGTAGTTGTGAACCAGTAAGTTATGATAAATTAACATTAACGCACTCTAATTTATTTCTGTGAAATAAATCAAAATTAGCGCCACACTGGCGACAGCAGCAGTTAATTAACGTTGTCTAATGTAGTTATAGCGTTTAACTAAAGTAACGTTAGTGCAAACTTAAGCTAGCTAATTAGTGTAAACCAGCACTAAACGTAGTGTTTGGTGGGAAAAAAAATAAAACCTAACCGTCGATGACCTGATGGCTATTGTACATTTTAATACAACTTAAAACCGTTAACTTTTCGATAAGCCTGCACTACATATAACTTAAGGGTAGCGAAGTAACGTACTGTATACAGCCACCATAGTTAACGTTAAGTTACACTCTAACATTATTTAAGCAGACATGAAAGCTACATTTTATGAACTTGGGTTTAGGTAACTTTATTAAAATTACTTTTGCTGTCAATATGTAATTTCAGTTTAGTGTTCAACATGGTTTCTGAGGTAGTTCACCTTAAGCCAGCAGTGTCATGTCTATTCAACTCCAGTTTTATGTAATTTTATGATGGTGCTAGCAGTTAGTGCACACTCTGGACTTGTTGGGCGAAATGCCAAGCTCATTCATTTTATGTTATTATATTATACTATTCTAGAAGGATCAAGAAAAGTGTGGTCTTTTTTTTCACAGGTGAAGACATTGAAAGAGAAGATTGAACAGGAGAAAGGAAAGGACCATTTTTCAGTTTCTGGACTGAAACTGATATATGCTGGTATGTTACAGGCTGTTTTAAACCCTTCTTATATCCTCACATTTCTTGATAAAGGTTTCTCTTCTCATTCTTATGCAGTCAAAATTGACACTGCCTTGATTTTCAGATTAATGGTTTACTGAAGAGTACATAACACATTTAGAAATTCCTGGAAAATAGCTGCCTTTGTTTTATTGTATTTATTTATTGGGAGTTAATCTAATCGCTGCAACCCATTACATTGTTAAGTGATGTTAGCTATACATTTGTGATGCTGATAGTGACAGGGAGCTCTGTTAACAAACAACACAAGACTCAGTCAGGTCAGGAAGCATCTTGTTTATCCAATGTTTTCTTTGTTGAGATGGACGTTTATCCTCACTTTCCAGTGTGTTTTTTTGGACAGCCCTATCTGTCATCTTGAGGAGCCGATGTAGATATGTATTACCAAGCTGCCTATGACAGTCTGCCTTTGTGCCATCTTTACAGGGAGCCTAAAAAACTAACATGGATCTTCCAAGCTAGTTTGATTCACAGTGCTCTTGAAGCCTGAAGTGCGCCTACATTAATATTATTAAAGTATTTAAAATGTTTGACAGCTGAGTAGCTCTGCATTATCAGCAGGTATCGTCTGCATCATAGCTTTCCTTTAATTTTGTAACATATCTTATAGCATTTTGGATTCTATAAATGGAGAAGGGAGAGTGACTCTTTAACCATTGTGGCAGTAAAGTTGGACAATGGTTGATAGCTTCTTCATGACCCAGCATGAGTTCAAATGCAGTTTGCAACCAACAGCAGCACTTTAAAGGTGTGGTTCACCTCCAGAGTATTGCAGAAATCGAGGAAAAGTGACTTTTAAAAAAAAAACCCTAGGTCAGCTCGCATCTCTTGCTGCTGCACGCTGATAAATAATTGAAACTGCTGGCTGCTGTTCACTTGTGGTAACCTTGCTTTCACCGCTGTGCAGTTCCAGTGTTTTAATGGAGCATGATGTGTCATTTTTGACAGCTGGCATACCCTGAGCAATCTGACTAATAATCAAAAATAGATCTGTCCTGGATCTCCCTCAATCCCCATCCTGCAGATTTGCTTGGAACATCCCGATTCATAACTTATTGTTATTGGAAATGTAATTTTGGGGTTGTTCTGCTCGTGTTTACAAACAAAGCTGATGTAAACAAGCCTTAAACAGAATTGTGAAAACATAATTGTTACATTTAGATTTGTTGTCTGTTGACTCAATTTGTGAGTCGTAGCATGGGGCTATTCTGTGTTTACAGTTGGATCAAGGACTGAGCCTTTTAAATGGCCTTCAGAGACAGAAGTTGCCCAACTCTTTGTTTTCCTCTCCATCATGTTATGTCAAATTGTGACACGTGTTGTAATAGAACTTGTGTAATTGTAAATAAGGATCTGTTTTCACATCTATCATAGCTGGTGCATTGTTATGTAAATGTTTCCGCACTGGATTTGTTCTACTTGTGCACTGAGAGGCCAAAATGAATTTATTTTGTCGGTGTCATTTTAGACCCTCAGTGATATTGTACAGAATCAGATATAAAAATGCAGTGCTGTAGAGCTGGTTAATGTTAAGCTGTTGAAGGCCTGCAATGTTTTTTCTGTTTAGCAGGTAAAGCAGATGCATTAAAACTACAGCAAGGGCTGGTGTTTTTCAAACGGTTTTAATCTCCTGTCGCCTATAGCGAGAAGCCTGTAGAAAGAAACTGGCTGCCAAAGAACACATCTGTCTGTCAGACAAATGAAAATGTTAGCCAGATAACTGCAAAGGTTGCAGCTTGGGTAAGCACAAGTGTTTCATGACATGCCTAGCTTCATTTGTGTAAACAAGGTTTGCAGTTATCTGTCTTTCAAAAGATAGGCTAGATAAAGCTTGGGGAACATGGGGGGAAACTGGGTAGTGATTAGGATTTTTGTCGGTCTCAAAAATTCCCAATTACACCATCATCAAACATGACAAACTCCAAGGGAGGTTGAAGACATTTTATAGGCACTGTGCACGTATAAGCATATTGTTGCATTGTAGACACGGGGGGTTTGTGTGACCTACTTAAAGTGGCTTCTCAGACACGTATATAACACAAAACAAAAGCAGATGTGGCGATAAAAGCAGGCGATTTATCAGCTCAGCAACCTTCTTTTCAATGCTAAAATATGATACCATCTATTGTAACATCCCTGCATGTTGTTTGAGAGTTCATGGCAGGTAAAGCCACATCGAATTTGTGACTTTTTTTTTCTGTTTTTTTTTTCCCAGGTAAAATCCTCAACGATGACATGGCCATCAAAGAATACAAAATCAATGAGAAGAACTTTGTGGTCGTCATGGTGACAAAGGTACGGAATTACAAATAGTTTTAGTAAATGGTTAAATAGTAGTAAATAGTTTTTTGTTGTTTTTTTAAGAATATTGTGCCCTTGAATGTTATAAATATTAGCTAACGCTGAACTATGATTGGGTTTTGTAACCTTCCCTTTCCACTGCCAACCACATATGTCTGTCTGGTGGAGCTGCTGAACAGGCTCTTTTGAGCAGTGTGATCACTGCTGACCTAGAGTGGGGTCAGTGTTGTCAGTGCCTGGCTCTGGTTTACTCCTATATATTCCAGTACATTTGCAGATAAGAATATCTTTAGAGATTGTCTTCTTCCTACCTGCACAAATTAGTGCACAGTTTTACACCAATCCCTTTTCCTTAAAATATACAAAAGTGTGTTATGTGCATGCTTTTTGAACTCCTAACATGATGTATTCCTGTATTTAATATACAAAGAGAGAAACTGTCTTAATCCTGTTCAAACCTTCCTGTAAAATATAACACAGAAGTGCTATAGGATAGTATTATAGAAAATGTTGATTAGGCAATATTTTCTTCATGCAGAGCTGTTCCAGGGCCACACATTTAAATAGCTTTGCTAATTTTAATGTGGGCATGGTATTACATGGAAAAAAGTGAAAAATATTGAATGAGATTCTGTATCTGTTATTGTACATTATTATTATCCTATTTAGGGGCATCATAGGAGTTGAAGTCTGTGATGGCTTTTATTAGTATAATTTAGGATAGCCAAGACATTGCTTAAATAAAGACACCACAAAGTAAAATACAAAGACGGCCCAGAATTAACATTTTGATAACGGCTTGTAAGCAAATGACCCATTGTGACTTACAAGTGATATCAGAGAAGTATCATTTTTATATTTTAAAAATCTTGCAGACTAAAGCAGCCTCAGCCGCCCCACAACCTTCAACTGCCACTTCAGCTCCCAGCACTACAGCTCCCGCAGCACCTCCTGCCTCGTCGTCCAGCTCAGAAAACACAGCAGAGCGTGCCTCTACAGACGACAAACCCGAGGAGAGGCAGTCTTCGTCTGCTGAACCAGCTTCCACCCAAGTCGGGTAAAGATGGGTAGATGTTTGTCTTTAACTATCTATCTGGTTTCAGCACGTCAATGCTTTGAAAGGTGACGTGCAGATCACGCCTCACCCAAGGTCTGTTTTCTTTTGCAGAAGCTCCGAGGCTTCAACAAACACAAGCCTAATTGATGAGGCAGTGTCAACTCTAGGTAAGGCTGCATTTGTAAACATAATTTGCTCATTATTGTAAGGCATTTGTGCAAAATTTACTTTTTGCCCCAATGCCTTTTAAGCCGCATCTGTAGTAAATCTGTGGGCCCACATGTGAAACGAGGTTGTTGGTTCATTTTGCCCCACCCTGTTTCTTGTGGATATCCATAGCATGCTGACATTGATGTATCTCAATCAATAAGCAGCCGGATACTGCGGCTCGGCCAAGACATAATCCCACAGTTCCCCACGGCCACATGTGCTGAGCTTTGCAAATATTGCTTTGCTCAGAGCAAATCCTGTAGGTCTTAATTATTATGACTCATGTAGTCATTGATGTGAATTTTCAGCGTCTGAGGCAGATTGTTTATTTTTATTGGACACAGTAGATAAATTGATCTTTATATATCTTAACTCCTCTTTTAGTTGTGTTTTCTGTGTTATGTAACCTTAGCAGCATGTTATGTGCTTGACAGTTTTTTTTTTATTTAATATGTTTCATTAAATTCTATGTGCCATGTTAATGGATGTTTAAAGATTATTAGATTTCTTCCAATTAAAACACATGTTAATGTCTACCTTTCTGGTGGCCATGACAGTTTGACACCCATGTTTTAAAGTGAATGACTAATGCACATTTTTATATTTGGTAGTAAAACAAATATTGTGTCATTAACAATTAAAAGTGATTGGGCTTAAGTTCTTAATGATCTTATATGGCTTTACATGTGGCTGATCACAGTGCTGTAGTCAACCAAACAAAAGTTGACTCACTGTGAAGCTCTTCAGCCTGCTAATGCACTTGCCTCCTTGGTGTTTGTGTGTTCCTTTAGTGACAGGCCCATCATATGACGCCATGGTGAACGAGATGATGCTCATGGGCTACGAGAGGGAGCAGGTGGTAGCCGCTCTGAGAGCGAGCTTCAACAACCCAGACAGAGCTGTGGAGTACCTGCTCACGGTAAGGACAGTGTTATCTCTGTGGCCCTAGCAAATGTGCCTTCGGACTGTGTTAATGCGTAGGAATTTTTAGTTTCCTGACTACTGCATTTGTGACTTGATTTTGACATTCATGATGTGGTTATACACATCTTCCACCCATAACCACTTCTCCAAAACTCTACTAAAATGTGTACATGACATGATGTAACCCACAAACTTTAAACTGAAGTGGACTACAAGTAATCCTGAGTCTCACAATCAAAGTGCGACACCCTAACTTGTTTAGTATATGTGAATTTTTTTTAAAATGTTGTATTCAATGATGTTTATTTCAGGGTATTCCAGGCAGAGGAGATCAGGGCCATGCAACCGGACCTGATGCGGTGGCTCCTCCAGTGAGTGGATCTCCTGCTGCACCCACAAGCGGTATCAGCGTTCCCGCCAGCACTGGCTCTTCACCAAGTGCTAGGGGAGGTAAGTGGCCCCGTACCCTTCTACATATTCCAGCAGTCTCAGCGAGTAAATATTTGTTTCCTTCTGTGTCTGTCTCAGTTTCTGACTCACACTTTTATCCTTTCAGGCAACCCCTTGAGTTTCCTTAGAAATCAGCCCCAGTTCCAAGTGATGCGACAACTGATCCAGCAGAATGCCGCCCTGCTTCCTGCCCTGCTGCAGGAGATCGGCAGGGAAAACCCTGAGCTGCTGCAGGTGAAGTACCGACAGAGCTTGATGTGTTTTTAAATGAAAAAAATGTTGCTGTAAGTGTGGATGTGTTAGGGGCCCTTGAGACAGTTCAGATTTAATAAGTTTGTGGTTTAAGCATTGGAGTCACAGTTCACTTAAAGGAGCACTTCGCTGATTTTACACATGAAGTTCAGTTTATGCGTCACAAGGGGTACCGGTCAGCCTTTGAAAACAGCTGTATAATGTCCTCTGTGCCTCTGGAGAGAGTTTGAAAAGATATTGTCTCAGCTTGGACTTTTTAACAAGACTGCATTACAAACTGGAGGTGTAGGGTTTGAAAGACGAGAGGATTTAGGAGGCAGGGCGTCTAATGAAAGAAAGACACTATTGAGACACTATTGCATTGTGGGATTAGGGGAATTGTAGGATCCTGCTTTTTGGAGTAAGACCTGTACTAGAGACTAAAAGTCAGGTTTTTGACCATTCTTTTTTTTTAAAACTGTCTCTTTTAAGTCCCCCAAATTTATTGAAGAAAAAGAAAAATATACAAAAAGCAATTATTATTTTTATGTTTTATTATTTGTTTGTTTTTGCACCACTTCAGAGATATGTGTCAAGAAACGGCAAACAGTTTCTGTGCCTCCATAGTCATGCCTCAACTGTTCATTTTCCACTGTAGGAGATTAGTAGCCACCAAGAGCAGTTCATCCAGATGCTGAATGAACCCAATCCAGAGGCAGTGCCGGTAGGTGGTGGTGGAGGTGGAGCGGGAGGAGCAGGGGGAGCCGGAGGGGTGGCAGGTGATGCACCCGGCGGGAGTCACATGAGCTACATCCAGGTCACGCCACAGGAGAAAGAGGCCATTGAGAGGGTGAGGAGGAGCACAACGTTGTCACTTACTTTTCCCTCAGTCCAAAGTTCAGTTCTGCTTCAGCAGAGGTGCTGGAATATGACGCACAACTCTGATGATGTTGCCAAAATCCTCACTTTCATTTTTGTTTTTTGTCTTTCACATAGTAGAGACTGGTAAACATGAAGCACACATTGTCATTTTATTAAAGTATTGTTTGGCTAATTTGCAACTCTTCTCTCTCTTAATTTCAGCTAAAAGCCTTAGGATTTCCAGAGGGACTTGTTATACAAGCCTACTTTGCTTGTGAGAAGAACGAGAACTTGGCCGCCAACTTCCTTTTACAACAGAACTTTGATGATGATTAAAAGAGCCACCTCCATGTTGACTTTTTTTTTCTTATTTCTTCCTCTACTTTTTGATTGCTGATACTGAGTATATGTGTACAACAAGCCTTTTACACTTCCAAAAAAAGTTTTATTCACTACTTCCACATTCACCTTTCTTAATAACACTGGATCAGCTAGTGCACAAGGACAGGCTTTTGTTTGTGATCAGTTTGAAATGGAGGAACAATTAAAGTACAATAACTTTGCATCAGAAATCACCTGTGTGCTATTGATTTTTTTAAAAATAGTTATGTCCAATATGATTTTTTTTTATATATAAGGAAAATCATTTGCATAGGAAGTATGTATCACATTATAAGTGAGTTTAGTTCAGGGTAGATCTGAAAGGTTCTGACAGTATTCATGCACTCGTATTCTGTTTTTTAAGTTTTAATGGGAGATTTAAAAAATTAAAGTTGTGCATAACGAACAAGCAACATGTATGGCACTGGTTCTTTTTCTATTTAACATCCCTCATCTGCATGTAAATCAACAGGTATTTTAACGTATTCAGTTTACATACATGTGGTAGGGTTTAGCTGCAATGACTGTCATTTTTACAGAAAAATAAAAGTTTTCAAAATAAATGAAAGCTGTGCCTATTCTGCTGTGTTTGCATGTGTGACTGCAGAGATCTGAATGTAGGCTGTGGCTTAACTGCAAGTCCTTTGCCTTTAAAGAGCAGGGTTCATACAAAGTCTTGAAAGGTTGGAAAATGCTTCATTTTAACCGTTACGTTTGATTTTCAACATTATCTGGTGTTTCATCTACACACAATCGCTCATGTAAACCTAAAATCTTAATATTTGAAATGAAACAATCCTGTCGTCTTGTTTGTTGTCTCCTGGTATTTATAGTAACGATTTAGATGTGATGATAAAGACTTAGAGAGTCTGGAAATTTTTGGTTTAGGTACCTTGAAAAGGGCTTGAATTTTGCACTTACAAAGCTGTACAATCCCTGAAAGTAACTTAACAGTAAATACACTGTAGTGTTAGTAAATTATGTGTACAGTCACTTTTACATTATCAGTTGATCCTGGTCCCAATGTAATTCTGTCCACTAGACCCCCCAAAAATCTGAAAAATCTTGACATTGGCTGATACACCACACACCCGAATTGCAGGTCAACAAAAAAGCAAATAACTCATGTTGCAAACACTAAACCACCAGGATCAACTGATAATGCAATAAAGTGACTATTTACTAATTTAGTAAAGACTACAAAGAATAATTAATTTCATAACCCACTCCTTGTATTTTGCAGGTTCCCTCAGGCTTATTACTGAGCTGAAAAATGTAGAATTATTTTTTAAGTTAATTAAACTTTCCCAGATACATTCAAGAGACAAGCGTGTGCTTGAAACTGAATTGGCCTATAGGGGGCAACATAGACCACAACATGTTTCCAAAAGTCAACACCGTCAACACCAAGGTCTATTTGCCAGCCTGAGGATGTGTGACTTGTAAACCACAAAATGAGTGAATATCAGAGGCATGCTTTTTATTTTTTACTGTGTAGGAAGTAAATGTAGCAACATATAAATTTTGTTTGTATTAATAAGCAGTTCAAGTACATTAGTACAATAGTTTTACTTCTTTTACCGAACTACTTTACACACCTCATGGCCCTTTTAATACAAATGAACACAAATGTTTCACTTCAAACATAGGTTCTTATGTCATTTAAACTATTTGTTACAATTAATAGAATGTAATTCTTTGTTTTTGTTGCTTGTTTGCACTATTTATGAATTTTAAGACATGTTTTGCGGGGTGTTATGATGTTCCCATACTGCACAGAAGGTAGAATTTATGGACATAATTTAACATTTTTAAATGAATACATAATTGATCATTTGGAGATCATGCACTTGCAGTTTTAAATCAATTACTTATCAAACATGATTCACTATATGTTCATTAAACTGCAATCATGACCTCTATGTTTTAGAATAACTTTGCCATATTTACTGTAAAGATGTGGTGGGAAAAAAACATTTCTTTTAACATACATTAAAACATATGCAATGATGTTTATATGCAATGTTATAATTTTACTTTGTAATTTTACTTTTATAATATTGCCATGTAACTTTTTTTGTCAAATAAATGCACGTAGCTGGATACATTACATACACACAACAGATAGAATGATGCATAATGATATAGCAGAAACACATCAAGCCTGTATCTCACTGTAGCATCTTTATGGGTTTTATTCATATTGTGCACCTGAGAGCTCCAGCACAGAGTGGCAGTCAGATTTGGTGTCACCCTTGAATGTCAGCCAGTAACTCGGTTATCCTCCTTATTCTTCCCGTTGACAGGTGGAAAGAGAACCCCATGGAAACAGGACATTGTAGGTGTACTTTTTTGAAAATCTTTTTAACTGCAACATTGTGTTAGTTTGCCTGCGGCGATCTCACTATTATCAGGGGGGGATATCTGTGTGAGCTGACTGTGAGCTATTGCTGCCATTTAAATGTGCTTCTCCATTACACTACCAGGGAAATCTACAATTACTGTAACTGCTGATGTTCAAAGAAACTCTGCTTAACATGTCATTTTATATGCAACTAATGTTTTCTTTGTGGTGTCAACATGTTTTTTTCTTTTTGTTTTCAATAAGATAATGATAATCATGTAGATTATCATTATCTTATGGTAGAAGAGTATAACGTCCATGAGGATTTTCTTATTTCAAATACATTTTATTTTATTTTAATATACTGTGAAATACAAAACAATAACAAAGCATTTTTATTCACAAATGTACAAAATTCAAGATTATATTACATATTTTGGCTATAAACAAAACATCTTTGTTCAGAGTTCACTCATTCAATACAAAAATATGAATGTCTCATATAAATTATTGCACTTTGCGACTGCAGTGCATTGAAGATTGCCATCACCATTTATAAGTGAAGTGTTCACCTGATTTAAGTCAGATTGTGGAAGAGAGGTTTCTAAGAAACACACAAACAACCATATGGCACTTTTTCATAGTGTTCACCCTTTTGTATATTTTCCTTAATCTTTGGTACCTTTTCTTTCAGAGTCACTGAGCACCATTCTGTATAAATTAACATTGTACCTGAAATTAATGGTATTGCAGGTGAAATGTGTATATAAATATAGATGTATTTATTAATACAGTATTTTGAACAGTGTGTAGTTGTTAACAGAGCCTATATTGGCATGTTGCTGGTAGAAGGCCTCTGGAGATGTTTGTCTGTTGCTCCTGGTTTCCCTGACAAAAATACATATCCAGTTAAAAGTTGTTGGCACCTGGTCCTCCAAGTTTTGTCGGTTAAATAAGACAAATTCCAGTTTGGTCCCTTTCATAAAAGTTTACAACCCTGACTGAGAGGTCTCGTCGAGTCACCTGCACAATGTGTGAAGACGGGATCAGTCTTGAGAGAGTAATGCTCTTTTTGCTGTGAACACCACAGCTTGTCTTGTTGCTTGACAACGGCCTGAAGGCAAATTATGGTTTTAAAAAGTGTAGGTCACAAGTTTGTTCAGGGTTCTGCTAACGTTTTCTTTTCTGGAGCCTTCATTCCTTCGCCCAGTCTCATAAGTGTCTCTTCATATGGAGAGCAAGGTGGTCTGACCTTGAGAAGGCCCGGTCACATTTCTGACACTGAAATGGCCGGTGGCCTGTGTGTTTCCTGTAGTGGCGTGTGAGCTCGTCCGAACGTGCAAACTTCCAACCACAGCCCTCCCAGTCGCAGTGGTAAGGCTTCTCCCCTTTGATGGAAACACAATACACACATGGAGCAGTTAGTGCTGGCCCTGAGGTTAAACTGGCCCAGCCTTCCCCACCTTGAGCAGAAAAGAGGTCCATCCTGTCCTGCAGCTAGTGTATAAAGGCCAAGCTAATGAGGCTGGGGTTTGTATTTGAGCAGGGATCAGTATCAACCTGTTTCACCGCACCTGCCAAACAACTCCCCTACCCCATCCCCCATCTGTCTAACCCCCATTCATGACTCCATTATTCAATGTGTTGGTACATCATGTGCAACAGACGTGGTTGTTCTGGATAGTAATTAGCTCTGAACAATGAAAACTGTTTGAAACAACTGTGTTAAAAATAAGCTTCTTCTTCTGCATGTGACATCATTTAATTCAAACCAGATGTAAATGGCACAAAAAAAACAATGGCTGACAAAAACCACTGTAAAGGATCTAATCTAACACACAGTTACATACCTGTGTGCGTGCGGTGATGTGCTTTGAGGTGGGAGCTCTTTGTGTACGTTTTCCCACAGCCAACATAGTCACACGTGTGTGTGGCAACTCTCTTCCTCGGCCAGGAGCGCCTCCCACGTTTAGGCTTTGGGTCCTCCGGCAAGCAGTCCCCACTGGAGATCATGAGGGCCTCTGTGGGGTCAAAAGATCAGGGTCATCATCACGTATACAGAGAAAATATTCTGTGTATAAAGATATCAGATATAAGACAGTGTAATAAGGTCACAGGCTCTCATACTTGGCTTACATGATAGCAGATCATATTGTATTTTATTTCTGCGCTTAATCACTTCAGATGCATAGGTCGATATACAGTAGGAGTAACAGAATGTCCCTAATTATTCAGAAATGTGTTTTGTTTTTTCTGTCATCAACTTTAAGATGCAATAGAAAACATTAGTCTTCTTCTTAAGAAAACAGCCAGTTTTTCAAAGAACTTAAAAGGTACAATAGCTTAAGAGTTACCGCAAATGGGCACAACAATGAACACTGATCCTATGAAAAGAACAAAAATAACTCTATATTTTGTTAAACATCTGGTAATATCTATCTTGGCTGGTTAAAGGGCTTTATGAGGAAAAGAGGGTTTGTTGTCCAAGGCCACGGGATGTAGGACTCAATCCTTTTGAACTGCTGGTTTTGGGGTATAATTAAAGCCCTTCAGGTTGTATAATATGTATTTAAATAGACTGTGTGGATTATATTCCTGTTGTTTAATCTGTTCTGTGTTTTACATGTATGTAGGCATTTTGTTTGACTAATGGACAAAATCCAAATAAATTTTTTTTCCACATTTAAGTTACAGCAATCAGTAGCCTCAAGAGATTACAAGAAAGGATATAAAGTAGTTCTGAATAATGAGAAAAAGAAATGTATGTTCTAACCTTGGTACTGCATGGAGGATGGCTGAGGGTAGGAGGGGTAGCCCTGCGGGGAGCTATGGTGGTATCCCTGGGGAGGTAGAGTGATCTGAGAGTGGGGATGGCCCAGAACCTGGTGCTCCCGACTCAGAGGATGGTCTGGGGAGAGGGAGGAGGATGAGGATAACCTGCCGCCTGTCATGGATCTCCCTCCGCCAGGGAAGCCATGTAGATCTAAGTTGCCGGGGCGCTGCTGCTGGCTCCCTCGGCCCTGGGAGTTTACCCCAGCCAGGTGTAGGTCTATGGGCTGCGAGATGGTGCAGTTACTGGGGTTCTCCTGCTTTATCCTGTGGCATGTAAAGGACGGTGAAGCACGTGAAGGAGTTGGGTCTGACGCAGCGTTAACGCAGGCCTTGCTTACGCTCACGCCTTGGCTGTATTCTCCCATGTCCATTGTTGTCTTGACCACGAACTTGCCATGGAGACTGGTGGGGTGGAGGTATGCTGGGTCCAACTCAGGTCTCATGAGTTCTGCCACAAAGCCTCCAGAGGGCGAGACGTCACTGATATCTGGGATGGTATAGAGCAGCTCACTGGCAGTGCCCTGAGGGGAGGGGAGGGGGTAAGATGAGGAAAAAGAGCCAGGAGAAGGAGAGAGGGCCTGGGCAGAGCTGCATGCCATTGCCTCCTCCTGCTGTTGCTGCTGCTGCTGCTGCTGCTGCTGCTGCAGAATGGAGTTAGACAGAATGAAGTCGTAGTCCAAGTCCAGGTCAAGCTCTGTATCTTTTTTGGACATGCTGGGGTTTGTTGTGCTGGTGGCAGTGGGATGGTCAGGGTCAGAGCAGCTGCTTCCGGTTGGCACACTGGGTCTCTTAAGATGGGACAGCTCCTCCTTCCATCTCTAGAGGAAAGTTACAGGGGCATTAATGACTGTACTCGTATAAGCTGCTCGTTTGTGTCATGTTACTGTTTATAAAATACAGACAGCAGCCAAGAAAATCACACTTGAGTTTGTCCTGTCCTACTTAGAAATTAGTGCCTGTTTTGAATAGATTAGGACATACAGTATAAGTCAAAGCTTCAAGGAGGAAAGAACCTGGATCTGTAATGGAAAGTTATTATTATGACAGCTCAGCTCCAGAGCTCAGTCTGGTATAGCAAGTGTCCTTGGCACAGAGCACTTCCTAGAATACAGATTATTCTCATTTGCAATGAAACTGCACTGGAAAGCGCTAGTGGTGGCATAGGCAAGTAACACTTAATCAAATGAGCAGGTTCAGACTGCCATCAGAAGATTCTTGCAATCAATTTGTAGCCCATTGAACAATACATTATGAATAATAAAAAATAATAACAATATTGGGCAGCTGGATGTTTTCTGCAGTATTCCATGTGCGCTTTCACGATCTCCATGCTTGCTGAAAAAAAAACCTACTGGGAGTAGCATATGTAAACTGGTGCACGCCCCAGTAGAGCGTGGTGTCAAGCCCTGACTGTGCCCATAATAACATGGGAGCGACACATTGGAAAACAACTACAGTGTAAATAAACTGCATAAGCTACACATTTTCCCTCACAGATTCGTTGATGCCTATGGCTATTTGGACAATGCGCATGCAGTAAGAAGTGGCCTCTACTCACTAAATTGGCACTTCCTATGGATTTACTCTTGACCGTGGGGCCGCTGGCAAACGTGGATATGGATGGCAGAAGCGTCCCACCTAAAGCCATCTCGACGTCATTTGGAGGTTGCCTGAAATTAAACACAAAATATCGTAAATCCTCGTGGAGCAGCGAGCGCAGGCTGTTATAGTCCACACGCCGATGTTCATCATTCAAATGTTGTTATTAAAAGTTTCTCAAGGTCCACACCTCATCAATGAGAATCTGTGTGTGGAGTCCTTTCGGCTGTTCTTCGGTGTGACTGCACCGGGTTTTTGCTTCAATATCCCCGGGTTTAAAGTTTCTGCTCCGCGTCGCGCGTTATACTATATTCCAGGACATGCTGCCGCTGATGGGCGCGCCGGGAAGAAGCAGCCAGACAGATTGATTTTTTAACGCTAAAGCAATTTTTAACGGGAAGACGGAGAGGCGACGTGCGGGGGAATCCCTCGCGCCTGTTGCCATGCAGCGACCGGCAGTCTGAACTGAGAAAACCGCGTGAGAGGTATCCTTAAATCACTGGAACTGGACCACGCCTTCGTTGCTCAGCAACCATTGGAAAACATTAGCGCGAGGGAGGGAGCACGTGGGGGGAGGCTGAGGCGAGCGGGGAAGAGAGAGAGAGGGCGAGAGAGGTTTGTTTGTATTCATAGCAACGGTACCTATCCTTACCGCTGTTATCCCTGTGAAATGTGGGTGAAGAAGCGTTTTTTCAGACGCCATAGACCGAGACTGAAATGGGAATAACAGTGTCAGTGAGTATCATGCAGTTAGCCTATGTCTGGGAGGGTCACGTGCAGGTATGGGCATCACCTGGATGTCCAAAAGCTTATATTTAGCCTATTTCATTAGCTAAAAAAATAAACTCACACTGAGAGGCTACAGGCTAGGTGGGTGATGAACCTGTGCTTAATATCATCTGTCAATGCTCCACTTGTTTCCGAATGTATACATGGATTTATTGCCAAGTGATAATAGATAGATACAGAGTAATGATTATACCAGAGAAGTAGGTAGTTATGCAAAGTATTGTGGGTACACGTTTGGTTTATTGCATCACTGGACTGCAACAGGAGCCACCCCCATACAACACATGCATGCACTTGCAGAGCAACATTTAAGTTAGTTTTAAAATATAATATATTATTATTAATAATAATATATCGTAATAATATATTTTTACTTTTACAGTTAGTGATGTGCTTAATTTAGCAGGCCGGACAAGTAGCCTATATTTCTACATTATACATGTAGATATCTATATGAACTGTATATTATGCACATACACAAAGCAGACATATAAATTATGCATGGCAAAAATTCTCAAAGATAATCACTCTTAGACACTTATCTTGACACAAATGTCAAACTAATGTGATTTATAGGAATATACGTGAGTCTAATCTGAATAAAAATCCATACCCTGGGCTCATGTGCGTCTACATTTTAGTGTTCTTTTTCTGGAAACAGGTGTTTGTTTACAACAATTTTATAGCAATCAACCCTAATTAAGTCTATCTTTATTAAACAACATTTATTAAATTACACTCTTGCCCACAAGCAAAAAAGGCTCCATGAAAAAGATTTAATTTAACACTGAAGTATGAATTCTGTATGGGAAAAACACTTACCTGGAAACATTAAAATGCTGAGAACTGTTCAGTGTTGAGTTTGAATTGGGTTCAGGCAGTGTTTGCTCAGAGCTAGCAAGCTAACACAAACCTATCTGTCCAACATAATTAGACACATTTACTCAAGAGTTCAGTGCAAGAGCAAACAAAGCACTTGCTGCTGATCCTGCTGCATCAGGATCTTGTCCGTTAGGCATGTCAACAAACATGCCGTCACTTCAACAGGACACATTTACTGTCATTGTATGCTGGTGTCTTCATTCAAAGTTTTAAATTGCATGCATGCACTTTGCTTTGGTTGGCAAACAAGAACTGTTGGGGAAAATATTACAATGTCATGGGAACTTTGTAAGTACTTGTTGGGCAACCCATGATTTATTGTTTGATATATTAACAGTAGGCCTCTTAATCTAACATGTATCCACACAGTAATATGTGCATTGTCTTACTTCTCCAATTGCGTGGCGAGACGTGATGGCTTTAAACCTACAATATTTGCACTACATCTCTTGTACTTGAATACCTGCTTCCTACAGCAGGTAGGAACACAATGAAAGCCATGTCATTATAGCCCTATTCTTTATGGTGGGAGATAATGGTTTTGAAAATGATCCTGAAAACAAAGGCTTGACTTTGACAACTGAGGTGCTTTGCATCGCAATAACGACAGAGAGAGGAGGAATAGAGAAAAGAGATAAAGGAAGGGAAGATGACACCACTGTGTGCTTTTCCTGACACAATGAAGTCACGGTGATTTAGTGACTTACACCAAACCCTTGTATGGAACATGTTAATGCAACACTTACAGTATTAACTGAATGTAGTGAGAATATGAAGGCTGCAATACCCTGCCCACAATGAATCATTTCAAGTGTAACACATTTCCTGATTTTGACGTTATGTTAATGGCATTGGTGACATAACTGCAGAATCCGATGTGGGGATATTGAGGTAATGTTATTGTATCAACAAGGATGACTGTTGAGTACTAACTTGATACTTAAGAGGTGTCACATTTTCCTCTCATCAGCTTCAACAAGTGTCCTGATAATGCCGTTGCTTATCGGCGTGGATCAAGTGTGGATGTGACGCCAACTTGCAAAAGCATCTTCAAATAATTACTGTTTTAAAGGTGAGCTCAGATGCTGTTCTTGGCTGCGCCCGAGAGTTTCGACTGCTTAGACATTTAGTGTTTTCAAAACAGTCACAGAACAGCCGACATATTCTGTGGTTATGCTAATATTAATCGAGATCAAGCACATTTGATAATCCAGTCACACAGTTGTGAACATTGATGTAGAGTGTGAGTAGTCAAATAAGTCGACTGCACAACTCTTGAGTATTTTGGCTTTCCCCTTCTTGGTGTGCATGTGACTGACATGGTTTCCACCGGTGTCCCACATTAAAGTTCCCCCTCCTGGAAAGCACCCAAGTGAATATGAGTACCAGCGGATCATAATTCCAGATATTGAGGTTTTCAGTGCTCTCTTCCAGATGCTGTTCAGTAATTAAAAAATAGCTTTCATTCTTTCTGTAATTCTTGAAAGCTGAGTCAAGCTTTTTAGATTCTCAGTGTTGCACTCCCCACTGCTCCACCTCACATCAGCTCTAATACAGTTATACATGTAGGAACTTTCTGTCTTTTTTGTCACCCTGTGCAAAGCCAAAGAACCCTTGAGCAGCTCAGACAACAAGGCACCGACTACAGGTCTAATTGTAATAATCTTTTCCTCTGGCACTGCAGGTTTTCTTTGTTTTGTTTTGTTTTTTTAACAGCAGTGTTTTAGTTTAGAGTCATAATTCCCCATCTAATAATCTGAAGACTTCACTGGCAGTGCACCAAAAGAGCTATGTTTAAAAAAATGTCACCATAATTTAACTCCTTTCGCTTTTATATTTGACACCAACATCTGTTCAAAGATCATAAACTACTATTCAGGCATCACAAATTCATAGAGAAAACAACAATAATGAACGCCATGCTGTTGATCAGCTATTTGAATCCTTAAATTATGATAAACAGTTCTAGGACTGCAACTAATGATTCATTTTATCATCAGTTAATTGTTTAGGTCACAAAATGTCAAACAAATAGTGAAATGTCCACCACCATTAAGCAGAGCCACAGGTGACAACCTCAAATTGCTTGTCTTAGCCGACCAAAAGTCTAAAACCAAAAAGATATGCAATTAAAACAGTGATATAAACCAGCGAAAAGCAGTAAAGGATCACGTTTGAGAAACTGGAAGCAGTGAATGTTTGCCATTTTTGCTTGAAAAATTACTGAAATGGTTGATTATCAAAATAGTTGCAGATTAATTTTCTCAGTCGACTAATCAATTAATTGACTAGTTATTTCATCTGTAACTTCAAGTGTACATTTGTAACTAAAATCAGAAACTTCCAGGTGATGTATTACAAATGATGTGGGTTGGTTATCACTGAAGTGCCTATTTATAGTTCGTTATTATCAGATTATCAAAATCCTCTTAGATCAGGAGACTGCTTGACTTTTTCATTTACAATCATCTAATTGATCTGTGCTCTAAAAACCCCTCATGGATCCAGGCCTGGTGTTCAGCTCAACACCGTTTTTAGGCCCACAGAGTTCACCACACCTGTTACTGCGGTCCAGACATTCACCAGCAAGCGGAGCCTAGTACATAAATCATCTCAGTGACAGAAATTAGCTCTGGTCATTTTTACGACAAAATAGTTCTGTATTTGTTTTCCAAAGGGCTGCTAGGCTAACAGACAACGCTGCTTGACAGTTCTTGCTGTGTGATGGTATGCATATGGATGAGGTCTGAGTCAGTGGGGGCTGTTTGTTTGGACAATCCCAGCCAAGCCTCTATAGCTGGACAGAGCTGCGGTCAGGCTGGGACGCAACCAACCAACACTGAGCTTTCATCACACCATATAATTTAGTGGTGGGCTTCCACAGGGGTAGGGAAATGTGGTTGAGGTATGGGGTGGTGGTCGTGGTCATGTTGCAGGGCTTGTGTAAAGTGAAATGGGTTTAGAAGAGGAAGCAGAGAGAGGGAGAAGTCAGCAAGAAACAGACTGAGAGGGAGGAGAGAGCTCCTGCCGGGCGGCAGGCTGTCCAGCCTTTGCCTGCCCTGGGATTCCTCGGCAGCCTTAAATATGCCAGTTATTTTTATCCAGCGACGTAACAGAGCCCAGCGCCGGCCCCCTCTGTTACAATATTTCCTTTCTGTCAGGAGGGGAAATGGAGGGGAGCCACACTTCCTGGTCACATGATGCAGCTCAGGCAGCCGAATAAGAGACATACAACAGGAGAAGTGGGGAAGAGCGAGTGAGGGGAGGAGAGGGAGCTTGGTTGGCTGCCTCACATCCACACCAGCCCACACATTCACTCAGCACCTCCTTTCTCCAAAGTTTAACCCCCTCAGCTGGCCAGATGAGGCAGTCTGTTTTAATCAGATGCTCAGACGTCAGAAGCCAAAGGGACCAGAGCAGAGATTGGTGTTGGAGAGCTGCGGAGGAAATGAGAGTGTGGGTACAGCACATCAGCAGACAGAGGGGTGGGGGGAGGGCCCAGTGACGTCAGACCAGGGACCCGCCAGGATTAGAAGCCTCTAAAAAGAAAAGGCCTGGGCCTGGGCTGCCAGAGCTGGAGAAAATGTGTTTCTCTGTCTGTCTGACATGGGAGAATCAGGGACTTCCCATGAGCTCACCTTGTTGACATACCGAGAACTTGGACTAGTTCATGTCTCAATCTGCGCTAACCTCACTACCAGCAAAATTAGTACCAGGCTCACGTCACAGACTGTAATGTTTGATTTGTATTGCTTCAGATCCACAGTGGACACATGTCACTTAAATGAATGAGCATGCAGCACATGTCAACCTTAATTTAGTTTAAATACACATAAAATCATTTGGATGTTTGTCTCATATACATATATATGGTATGCTTGAGAACTGTTATGATCTACTCTAGCTCATTTTAAACTTACATGTCACTATTTGTTACTGATTGTTAATAAGTGTGCATCCTTTGCTGTTTTGAATGTCACATGCACATTGTTTTGTACAACTCAATAGATTTGTGACAGTTTTAAGGCAAAATTTGAGCTTGTTATGTCTAACACTGGGTCAAAAACAACCATATTTCACTTTGGGTATATAACGCAACAGTAATATTAAAATTAACACTAACACTGGGTCAAAATTAATTACGATCTTGTAACTTGATTGTCTTGGGTTTGCTTGGTTTTCTACCCATGGGTACTGGGTTAAGTTAACCCAGTACTGCGTCAGTGCTATATTGACCCAAACTGGGTAAATTAAAATCAGTATTTGATGTTGTAACCACATAAACGGTGGTGCATTGCTATGACACTAACAGAGTTAAAGTTTAGGTAAACTGTTATTGACAGGAAAAAGCGGGTTTCACATTTAGGGGATGGTTCAGATTCAGAGAGAAATTGCATTTCTGAATTCGTGGAATGTCAAACTGAAATATAATGCCTTTGTAAAACACTTATTATAACAACATTATTTTGAAAAAACGTCAACCATAGTTGTGTGTAAAGTTTAGGAATGGAAAAATAATCAAAAGATTGCGAGTTCTATTGATTGGTAATCTTGGACTCGTCTGCATAAAAAAGGCAGTTTCCTTAATAAAATTGATACAGTGTGTACTATCTATCTATCCACGGGGTGTAGACAACATAATGTAAACATGGAAAAGAACTTAATTCCTTCGGCGCTTTAATCACTTTTACAAACACTGCTTCAAAAATGGGTCATCTAAGGTTGAATGCCAGTCAGCAGCATCTGTCAGCAATAAAGGGGATCAGCTCTGATATGAGTTTTCAAAGTTTCAATGCAATAGGAGACAATTAACTGAGCTCCAAGGAGGCCAAGTCATCTGTGCCTAAAGTGCAGGTGCAGAAAAAAAAATGTAATAGGAACAATCTCCGAAATCATGATAACAAACTGCAACGGAAAACAAGTTTATTCACAAGCTGAAGCTGACCAACAGGGATACAGTATGTTGGAAATGTATAGTACATTCCTCCATATAGTTCAGTTAATCAGCAACTTAATATGACCCACATCTGTAGCCATGTTAGCAAAAAGTGATTTCTCTTAAAATGTTTCCACTATTTTGTCCACCCCTGTATCTATGGCTTATAAAGTCTATATTCCACAGGAACATGAGCTATAGAACAATCTACTTTAACACGAACCGTTTCAGTCATGCTTATGCCATAAAAGCTGTAAGGGCTGTCAGTAAACCAAGACCACATCTTTACAATGTTAGCGAGGTTCCTATAGAAACATATGAGTATTAAAGTTCTTTATTTCTCTGTACGAGTCTGTATCAGACCCCTACTGCACAGCAATCATGGCAATCACCAGCACTCTTAAACCTTCAAGAGTGCTCTGGCATTGATTCAGAGGCAGCTAATAGGTCGTCTATGCTCTCAATGCACTGCTGTTAAACCATGGCTGTCACTTTTTCACAACACTTGATTAAATCTTTATGTCCGTGAGGCTCGTTGGAATTTGAGATGCGATTCGATAAAGGCTCAGTGGTTCAGTGACTTAGACTTGTAGCCTAGAGTTTGTGATTTACAGAGCTTTGAGCCTGCGTATCATTGCACTTGGAATTTTAATCATCTGTAATGTAAATTTTGAGCCCTCCAACAGATTTAGTTGAAGCCTAAATACTTTAAATGGATAGCTTTTACAGTGAAAACTACCAAATAGCCTACACATCGTCCGCTGATGATCTCCAGACTGGCTGAACACCACTGAGTGGAGGCCTGCAGATAGAGAGTCTGGCATTATAATACGCCGAAATTCATGTGGTAATTGTTGTCAGATTTCAGGGTAGTAGGCCTCTGCGTTCCTGAGAAGGTGTGGACTCTCCTGTTTTCCCACTGGGTACAGTTGGGAATGTGTGACCTTTTCCACGGATCGCCGTTTTTCAAGCCCTGGATTGACTCTGGAAACATGCCTGCCATTGGTGCAACCATTCAGAGATGTAAAATGATTATAATTATCATGAATATCAGCACATAGGCGCTGCATGATGATCCATGGTTTGTAGGAGAGAGGAGACAGTCTTGTTGGGAAACTCCCCTCGCTAAAACCAGGGAACTCCTAATAAATTCGCTGTGCAATAAGAGAGGAGAAACATAAATGTCATCACTGTTTCTCCAAACCTCCCTATGGTATGAATTTTAATATTCAAGCATAAATCTGTGAGCTAGATGGCAAAACTTTGGAAGAGTTGAATAAAAGAGGAATGTTGTGAAGGACTAAGAGGGGAGACATGGAAAATTACAGTCAGACAAATACTTAAAAGTTCAAAGTAGAAACTTATTTCTTGCTTTTTTCTCACTCAGTACCATTAGTTTTCCTTCCTCGGTGCACTTTATCTGTGTATATATATCCCCAGTAATAGGCAAACAACTTTTATGGCAACCTTTTCAAGCCAAGTGCCCAAATCAAATCAGAAATGGCACATTGTGGTAACCTTAATCAAACTACAAATCATTTCAGACTGATCGTCCCCGCTGGAATGCTGAGGAAAGAACAATACTTGACAGGCCCAATTTACGTGATAGCTTCTCCAGTCTGACGTTTTATTGACATCATGCTGAGTCTAATTGAGGAGGGGGGTTTCAGTAACGCAAACCAGATGGGCCACCAGCTCATGAACTAACAGCCCCCCCCCCCCTCTCTCCACTCTTTCTCACTCACTGTCTTTCTCTCTCTCTCTCTCTTACTCTCAGAGCTATTTTGGCTCAATGAAATACTTAACTATAAAATAAAATGTCATAAAACTGACCTATTCGGTCAAATTTATATTAATTGTAAGAATCTGATACCATGCCATTTATCATAAAGATACTTGAAGCTGGCAGGGGAAAGCTAGTGGTGAAAGCATTATCTTTGCATGTCCATGGATTTTATTTCATATTTTCTTTTTGGGATAGACTAATGAATTCCCTTGAAGGAACAGTTTGACATTTTGGAAAAAAAAACTCGCCTTCTTGTCAAGTTAGATGAGAAGATTGATACCACTCTTTTGTAGGTATATGTAGCTGGAGCCAGCAGCCAGTTAGCTTGGCTTAGCTGCTTCCTTGGGACAGAGCCAGGCTAGCTGTTTCCCCTCTGTTTCCAGTCTTTATGCTAAGCTAAGCTAACCGACTTCTCGCTCCGGCTGTCTGTTGGCTAAATATGTAGATGGAGCCAGCAGCCAGTTAGCTTAGCTTAGTTGCTTCCTTGGGACAGAGCCAGGCTAGCTGTTTCCCCTCTGTTTCCAGTCTTTATGCTAAGCTAAGCTAACCGGCTTCTGGCTCCCGCTACATATTTAGGCAGACATGAGAGTGGTATCAATCTTCTTGGCAAGAAAGCAAATAAGCATATTTCCCAAAATGTCAAACTATTCCTTTGAGCCCAAAGTGAAGTTCCAATAACATGAATATGACACACACATGTGCACACACATACAGAGAGAGAGAGAGAGAGAGAGAGAGAGAGAGCTACTACACAGGCTGTTCATTAGACACATGGATTTAATGAGTGAAAAGAAAACTGTCTGTTAGAAGTGAACTAAATTAGTAGTTTCACATGGATTTCTCTAGAACCAAAATGGGAAATTTGCCACATCAGCAAAACACTCTTCATTTGCGGGCATTTTTGAAAAGACATCAGAGACTTTCTGATTTCATACCAACTGCGATCAATAGTGCACTTTGAAGGCATTAAAGTAATTTCACCAACTGTTAATGACATTCATGATGCAGCTTGTAGGCTATGGTACTGTAATCAAATAGGCTTGAGAGAGAGAAAAAAGCACAGAGTGGTTCTTTAAATTAAATTAGGATTTCCCTGGCAAAACCTTCCACATAAATGGCCATAAACATGACAAAAGCATGGTAATCATTAAAGCTTGGCCATCGGTGGAAATACATGTAACTCTGTTTAAGCACTCTGAATAGTGTGTTTCTTGCCCACAGATTTTATTGATCTTTGGTGGGAAACTGGGTAAATTGTGTAAAAAGAAAAAGGACTAGAGGAGAAATAGAATCAATTGAATTTGTCATAAATGTATTGGAAACATTGGAAAAAGCATCAGTGAGACCACTGGAACTGATGTAAGATCAACACTTGATCCCTGTCACATCAGTTGTCTCATGTTTCAGCTACTGGCACAGGAACACTGTTGTCTGTACATGATACTGGTAGAGAGCTTTGGAGCATTGGTTTAACAGTGAGCAGTCGCTACAGCAGAACAACAAATATTTAACAGCAATATTGTACAGCATCAAGTTCACTCTTTAAGACATGGACAAATAAATTATTAAACCACAAATTTATTAGCTGTAACTTAAGCCAGTTTTATTTCCCTGTCTGCGTTTGAATTCGCATGCAAAGGCCACTATACTCATTGTGACTTCAGTTATGTCCGTTTAATGGCATATTTGCCATCGGAAGAGATTAAGAGCTGTACTCATTCAGCTGTGACTCTTTTTAGCAGAGCAGAGTAGATGCGAGTCCAAAGCTCCTCAAATCCAAGAGTTAAATCTGAAACTGGTGCTCAAGAACTTGCATGAAAAGGCAGGTAATCAGACATCATTGTTGACATATGTCAGTTTAGGGTACATGGTGAGGTGAATGACACAGTGTGGAATTGTTTTACATGTTTTGCTGGTCATTGCCTCCACAAGCTGCAGCGTTTAAAGCATAATTTGCTGCAAAGTTGCCATTTTGCCTGTGTGAACACGCCAAATCCTCCTGAGGAGATGCCAGTTTTGTTGGAGGACTCCACAGTTTCTGCAGTTGTTTTTAAATGAATGCTTTCATCAGCTGACAGATTATGGAAATAATTTGGATAATTATCTTGAAACGTATCTAACTTTTTCTCACGTTAGTATAACATGAATGCTTTGTGTGCTTTTCCAACAATACCTCAAGCCACCAGACTTTTTTAGAGAGCTGTGTGACTCACGCAGCGTGACCTTGTTGTCCTGCGTTGGTTTATAGACCTTACAGCCAGAGTGGACGCTCTCCAGCTTGTTGACGGTGTGAGAGTGTGTGTGGACTTATTCCACTACCCCACAATGCCAAGCTACAGTATGTATGCCTGCTCACATACATGGCAGACGTGAGGTAGCTACATCTGCACCAGGGAAAATGTGACGCAGACACATTATGGAACTTCACAAAAGGCCAGTAAGACGTGGGCATGCAAACACCATGCAAGCATATGCGCACACACACACACTCATACACAGCTCCACTCTGAATGCTGAGGGAAAAATACAACTTTTTGTTTGTCTTGGAGGCTTCACCACCAGTGTCACCACATTCACATACAGCAAGAAAAAGTAATTTTGCTATTTAAAGCACACCCATGTTAACAATAAAGGGCTTATTCAGTTGGCCTTGTGTTTGTATTTTCTTCTTAAATAAGTAAGGGGCTCAAATGCGTGAGCTGACTCCACAGTGTGCAGGATGACGTGAAGAGGAGAACGATCAACGGTGTATGTACCTGTTGTGTCGTTAGGAACCAAAGGAGGAGGTATGAGTATCCTCACTTCCTCATTCTGCATGCACATGTGCTTGTGTGTGTCTGAAAGAGACATGAATAGAGGAACAGTGTATTGTATACCCAAAAGATTACAGTTTAGTGTGTGTGTTTTTCTCCTCTGTCACAGAGCTGAGAACCACCATGAAGCAATTTTTGGAGCAACTCACTTCTGTTTCCCCTCTGGGTTAAAGACTGGCCCAGGTGATTTTGAACATGGCCATGTTGTAATCATTTTTATTTAGGAAGATGGTTTGCAAATCTATGTTGTTATTAAAAGACTCACAAGGAAATTACAGTTTTTTACAGCTTGTTTTCTTATGTCTATGTGTTGTTGTTTTTTTGTCTATTTTCATAGCTTTGGAAAACTTCTATTTGTGAAAATGAAACTGTACTCACCAAGTTATTTGCTGAGATCTAGGAATGTGCAACATCTCAAGAGAGATCAAGATGCTATCGGCTCTGTGAGGCTGTTCTTAGGCTAAATGCTAACATCAGCATGCTAACATATTACATACATACATACATTTTCAGGTATTTGGTCATGACCTGATGATGGTGCTAGATGAAAAGTCAGGTGATCACCAAAGTGATTTCAGTTCATCCTCTGGGGACCATGAATATCTGTACAAAATGTCATGGCATCCATCAAATAGTTGTTGAGATATTTCAGTCTGCACTAAAGTGTTGGAACAACCGGCCAACAGACTGCTGCTAGTCACGCAGCTAGCATGACTAAAAAGAAAATAAATGGGCAAGGAACACAATGGTTTTCCATAATTGTTTTAAAAGAGCCCCAGGTTAGTCAAACTCTTTTGGAAGAGAAAATACAGGCCAACTGTAAAATTAGAACCCAAACTGTCCACTGTAAACATCCCACAGAGTTTACAGGCCAACTTCCTGCAGTGTTTTCCTGTGCCATGATGGATTATTATCAGCGTCTGAAATGCACTCACTTACGTTTTACCCCCAAATACAGTAAAGTGGTTTAGATAATCTGGTTTAACTGTTGGCTTGTCCACAACCTGTCTGATCCTCTAACTGTTTCTTGCCTCATCTGAATTCATTGTAGCTTTGTCACAGTGTTCCCAGATTACTTTTCGTGAGTACAATGTTATAATAACTGATAGGAATTATGGTCAAAACTATGAAAATAAGGCCAAGTTGTAATAAACCATAATTATTCTTTAATGTAAAGTACACAGCAAGCTCATTTCATGGAGGGTGGATTAGATTAAAATATCATCTCTTCCAAATACCACATTGATTTTCCCCCTCTTTCTCTTTCTCCTTTCATCTCCTGCCTGTTTAATTTTGCTTCTTATACACAGTGCAGTAATATGCATGCATACCCCTCATCAACACATCCACCACGACTTATCCTGCGTTCTATAACAAAGACTCCAGATTGCTTAACTGTCTGTTAAACCAGTTTCTTTCTCCTCACTATGTTAATACCTCGCCACAAAGTAGCAGAGGGAGGGAGGACCCTCCCCTCCCTGTGACTCATTCTTATATGTGCGTAAGCAGCCGCGACAGACCTTAGAGTAGTATTCCATTACTCTTACCATTATTATTGTCTTCATCTTCATCATCATCGCTGTTGTTGTACTGTTCGCTCCCGGAACCAGGCTGGTGTAAATGACGGCTATATTCAGCAACAGAGAGAAACTCACTATGGCAGCCAGGCTTAGATCATAATGTAGATAATGCAACTCCATGGTTTTGTTTTTTCACTGTAAGAAAGGAGCCTGAAACTGAAATAGTAAAACAACTACAGACCAAGAAAACAAACAGAAAAGGGGGGAAATACAGGGGGGTGTAAGAAAGAATAGAGCGGCAGCAGAAAAGCAAACACATGAAGAGAAAAGAGGGATGTGGAGTGAGGAAAAAGGGGACGATGGAAGTGGCGAAAAAGAGCTGAAGGGTGCGACAAAAGCAGGTGTTGGGGACATATTAACAAAACTCTGGGTCAAAAAAAAGATCATTGTCGAGGGGTTTTTCCATTGAGCTGAGGGTCTCTGTAGTATTATGTCACTCTTACAGCCCCATTAAGCCATAATGAGGGTGTTACCTAAATTATAATGTCACAGTGGACACTGCCAGCAATACTATTACACTTGGCTTCACAAAGTAGCGAAGCAGTCACTGTATCAGCTTGTCCATATGACAATATACAAGCTAACTCTGGTAATGTTCTGAAATTGAGGGGGGGGAAAAACAACAGGAATGTGAAAATTTGACTTCGGATCCAAGTGTGGCACCGTCGACAGTCAGGACATGTTCAGTGAGCACGGAGGCACAGAAACCACGTCAGATGTCATCGTGAGAGAGAAGCTAGGGCACCAGGCCAGAGAGTAAATATTCACTTGACGATAATGTGCGTGCTGATCTGGTGTACACACCCTCTGCCCACAGATAGGAGCAGCCTTTTATCTTAAACTGTACACACACTGGCTCACTAACAGTGACAGGACAGAAACATAGCAGCAGTGAGAGAATGCTGATCAGGCATCTTCAGCAAGTATGGAAAATATCAAGAATAATGGTGTGGTAAAGATGCACTATATAACTTGCTTAAATCATTGCATAAATTCAAGCTCGGACTCATATTGCATGTGATATGCTGTGCCCACATTATCCAACCCTACTAGAGAGTCTTAGAGAGTCTTTTCTCTCATTTCAGTTTATGTGTTGAAGTGATTTTAGCTGTTTTCTCACACATTACTGAATTCTTTTTCTGAGGTACTTCATTTTTAGGATCCCTGTTAAAAACTCTCATTTATGAGTATGAAAATATGGCAAAGGAAAGGAGCCAAGCGAAAGTTATGAAAACCCTACACTCACACATTAAACTTGTATATTAAGATAGATGTTAAATGGTTTGACCACTTGTCATTCCCTACCTAAATGCTGCGATAGCTTTTTTCTCTGTTGCCTACTCCATAACGTGTCTCATTCAGCTCCATTTCAAAAGGCACCCTTTTTCTGAGGACCATGGCCTGAGCCACAAAATGTGAGAAACAGAGACAGTTTTTGTCGCTGATGGGAGCAATTTGATGCTTATCACCATTTCTGTGCGCCACTTGGTCTCCACTCCATGTCGTGACCATCTACAGCACAAAATGTTTTAGTTTTGCGATAGGAAATGTTGAAGTGGACCATAGAATGCTGGCCTCATCTCATAGTTCATCAGATAAGGCCGCAGACCACAAAATGCAGTGACAAAATGCACCTGAGGAGCTTCTCAAAGAGACCTTTCATGACTTTGTCCCCCTCACTGTCTAAACAAAACTAATAACTGTGCTCAGAGCTAAGGTCCATTTATGAAATACACACAAGCATGTAATAATTGGCAGCTAATTGGCTAGCACAACGTTACGGTACAAGGGCAGCGTGGTCATTAAAAAAGAATTTCCTGTTTGAGTACACTGATGCTTTGATTGATAAGCACAAAGACACAGTTTTATATCCTCAGAGATTGTAGGCAGCAATCCAAAAGCAGAGAAGTTCCTTGATAAAGGGTGAGTTGTGGGAATGTGTCATAATGTATATTTTATATTTTATTTCTGTGGCAGACAGTTCGGTTCAATGTGGTTGAAATTAACTAGGTTGTGCGATGTGTTGTCTGACCACGTCTAAAGGCCACACTAAGCCTGCTGTCATAGCCTCCTCCTGGCTGCATCACACTGC
This sequence comes from Macquaria ambigua, assembly GCA_008360985.2. Classification (NCBI taxonomy): domain Eukaryota; kingdom Metazoa; phylum Chordata; class Actinopteri; order Centrarchiformes; family Percichthyidae; genus Macquaria; species Macquaria ambigua. The sequence goes on along the minus strand of VMKM01000017.1, from coordinate 1,016,335 downwards.
CTCACTGACTTCTCTTCAGGAACTCTGTATCTTTTGTGCGTCTTTGTTGTCTTGATGCAAAGAATCCTAGGCATAATGTTTACCATGTTAATTTAGTACGTTAGCATGCTAACATTTGCTAAATGCAGCTGATGCTGTCATTACTTTTTCCGGTGTTTGGTAATAAACCAAAGTATGTGACAAACTGAAATTTTGACCTGATGATGACGCTAGAGCTAAAGTTCAGGAATGACAAAAGTGATTACAATTTATCCTGAGGGGAACACAAATGTCTGCACCAACTTTCATGGCAATCTATCCAACAGTTGTCCAGATGTCAAAGAAAAATGTCAACCTCATGGTGGCACCGGAGAAAAGTCAGGGAATCACCAAATTAATTAGGATACATTATCTGGGTACAATGGATATCTCACGCCAAAGGTCACCAAAGTAATGAGGGTTCATCCTCTCAGCACCATGAATGTCTGTACCAAATTCCATTGCAATCCATCAAATAATTGTTGAGATATTTCACTAAAAAACAAAAATGTCAACCTAGTGGCACTAGAGGAAAAGTCAGTCTGGCCCAAAGTAGTGCACAGACTGACTGACAGACTGACATTGCCTTCCCTAGAGTGATGCCGCAGCATGGCCAAAAATGTGTGAAAAAAAGAGAGCCCTAGAGAGAAGTTCAAACACCAATCTGCACGAACGCTGCATGAAGTGGGCGTGCTTGTCAGATTGTTGGTTTCAGAAAGATACAGAATGCGGAGGCAGCCCTGAAGGTGTGGCGGGAGGGGTTACAGACGCTGTTAGACGATCCAACAAGCACTTAGTTTGAAGCATACTGATACTTGAGTTTACAAACTAAGTGACTAAAAGGAAAGTTGATATATTTGTAACTCCACAAATGCCCAGCCAACATTATATTTACATATCATGGTCCTAATGCAACCCAATACAATAGCTCTTTAATAAATGCTTACTTTCTGATGCTTTTTCATCATTGTTGAGACGGCGTCAGAAGGTCAACTTTATGTTTTTTTTGTTGTTGTGTTGAATTATGACATAATAACAGCCTCAATGTTATTGTTTCCACCCACCGTATTGTGCGCCTACTGTAGCAGGAGCATGACTGAACCTCACACTCAGACCTACTTTCACTATATCACAGGATGCACACAGGAAGGGAGGATCGGGCTGGAGCTTGAGCCCGGCTGGAGAGGAGTAGGCACGCATAATGTCAGTCACAGGACGATGACCTCATAACATCGTGCCTTCAACCTGTAGTTACGCAACAGCCACCCGTGTTGGCGAGGCCAGGGGAGGAAGCACTGGGGACAGACAGATCCCCCCCTCTCCCTCTCGGGGGGCCGGGTGGAGAGACAGGCCAGAGCTCATATCTGATTTCGCAGGAAGGAAAGGAGAAGGGAGGGGAGCGTCGGATAAGAGCGCTGCCGTTGCTTTATTTTATCCTTTCTTCCTCTTAACTGCGACCCAGGCTTGTGTTATGAATGCCACAGAGGTGGAGTTATTACACACACAAAGCAGAGCCAGGTCTAATCTTGTTACTATTCTGTTCGCTAACAATACTGGGCTCCTTTTACAGGAGCCACGATTCAGATAAGTGCAGTTCAAGAGAAACAAAATGAAGCAAAAGTTATGTAACGTCTTGAGCGTCTGCTGCCACTTCAGGCTGATTAAAGTGTTTTACTGATTGGCCTCAGGGCCCTGTGACATTTCAACATTCCTAAATTCCCCTCAGAGCACTTATTCCTGTTTATTCTCTTTCACTTTCCTCTGCTGTCATTTAGTGAACTTCTTCTTCACGGACTAGCAGGTGATTTTGAAGTGCTTGTCTGTTAGTCTGCCCTGGGCCAAGGGGCGCTTCAGTCTAGCTATAAAAAGACAATTACTACAACAGGAAGCTCCTGACAGCTGGAAGGATACACACAAGAAGGGCCCAGCCATGATCAAGGAATGCACACACACCCATGTGCCTGCCTGTGCAATACAAGCACAAGTACCTTCATACATGCTGGATATCTTTCTTTCTGTGTAGACCCATTGATGCTTACAAACGCACCTCAAACGGCGTCCCGGCCCACTCCAAGTCCCCTCCCTCATTCATCTGCCATGACGTGGCACCTCAACACCAGACAACACATGATCTCTCCACCCACCAGAGGACGTGGAGTCCTGTGCCAGAGTTTTGACAAGGCACTGGCAGAGGAAGTGAACCCACACCCTGCTGGCCAGGGATCAACCACTGCAGACCTCACTACCTGTCGGCCTCGCCTGTCAGTGTAACAGTCAGACAGTCAAGTTTAACATTTTGGGAAATGCGCTTATTTGCTCTCTTTTCCAGTCAAACTTTTAAAATATGTATCCTGATTGTTAAGGAGAGTGAAAATACAAATAAATTGCTAATAGTATTTGTTCTTGTGGCCCCAGTCTCCTTCCTGAAAATGCTCACTTAAGCTATATAGTCTAAGCATATATTTGAACATGTGCTTCAACTCCATAGACCATGTTCTTACTAAAAACTGTCTTCTTCAAAAATACCAAAATTAAACATGACAAGCACAGTCAAAGACTTGTGAGCTCTCCATGCTCCATATTTTCACTATGAAAATTAGCTACTTATTCTAAATATTAACCAATCAGAAGCAGGAGCTGACTGAGGTTGTTATTGGTCCTTATTAAGCCGTCTACAATGAAACTACAGAATTTGTTATCCTTTCAAAATATTAGTTACTTACAAATATTTCTCCATTGTATAAATGGCTCTAACAGTATTAATTTAGTCATGTTGTTTGATGATTGCAGTGGACAGCGCTGTCTGACATGTCATTTCAAAACCTCCCATAGGTGTTTAGTACTTACAGTGCAATATACAGTGCAGTCTGTAAGTATTTGGACAGTTTTATTTTGGCTCTGGAGCTTTAATTTGACGGGGTTTCCAACCACATCAGATAAACTGTGTTGAAATTGTAGCCTCTTTTTAATACAACCCCCCCAAGAGGATGTGTATAAATATTCCTACATTCACCGACTATGGATGTGCACACCCTAAACACCCTTAACACTGTAATGCTGCACTTTAACCTCATAGTCATTGTTTCATTTCATATCCAAAATGCTGGAGTAGAGCCAAAACAATGAAAGTCATATCACTGTCCAAATACTTACAAACTGGACTGTATCAGAAATCTGTATGTTTACCGTAATGTATCAGTTTCCGTGTTAGCCTATAATGTACATCTAATTTCGAGAATAAATTCATAAACATTTGTAAACTTCAAAGACACACACTGAGGAGCTTTGTCAAGCTGTGTCTCATATAATCTTTCATCATTCTGCTGTGGAGCGTTGCTCAAGTGGACCATGCAAACACTGGCAGAGTTATTTTTCTTTCTTCATCTTGGACTCCCAACTACTAAAGCTGGGCTTATAAAAGTAAATTACATGTCTATAAACTAACCTCCTGGGTTTGTGGGGCCATATTTGGAGTTGCGTCATAGCAGCAAATCATGTCATGATACTCTCAGCTCAGCAGCTGTAGGTATTAAATAATATAAAATATATTTATACCTTTCAAGAAATCTCACTCACTAGTTCATGATTCTTATTTTTGCTTGTTTGATTCATTTTTATCTGTTTGACAAAAGCCCCTCATTCTTCTAACATACATGTGAGCAGACACACAAACACACACATATGTATATCTATAATTAAACTATAAAGTTGCTTCAGCCTTCATCTTTTCAGCCATTTCTATAATCTGCTTTTGACATTTACACCTCATTTTGTGACTCGTTAGGCCACAAAATAAAGATGTTTCTGGTTTTAAATGATCTCTTTTTTTCTACTTAAAGACCAAAATAAAGATCAATTCAATTCAATTCAATAAAAAACAGTGCTCATAGGATATAGGCATCAAAATAAAGAAATGCAAAATATCCTCTAGTCATCTCAAAATGTTGAAATTCATACAGCCAGCTTCATTCTCAGCCCTAACTACCAAACAACATATTTCTTTAACTTGAACCTTCAACCTTTTCAAGTAAAAGTAAAATTAAGGAAAATGAGTGCACAGTGTGGTAGCTAGTTATGTAGTTTCAGTTCTGCCAGTGATAAACAAGTAAACAAGTTTTGTCTGTGCATCAAATACCAGCAGATCCTTGATAAATAAATGTCTCCTGGACTAACTGCTATCACCACTCTTATCATCATTATCTTCTTTATCTCTTATCTTACATCTTCAGCATGCCTATCTGAATTCTGCTATTTGTAGATATGAGTTGGAGAATTATTGTACCAATCCAATCCTCCAAGTGTGCCAACTCTCAGAACTACATATGTGAATGATCATTACACACACAGGTATCCATATGTATTCTGCAATGTGCAAATACACGGGTGAGGTCGTGGTCTGTAGCTGAACTCCGTGGTTACATCCTACACCTGAATACCTGTTTCTCTCATTCTCAGAATGGCCTACTTTCACCCACACATGACTCATCGCCGACCTGCTATCTGATAAAGACTCATTGTCCTCTTCTCTATTTTGAGAAAACAAGTTTGTCTACCTGCTTGTCTACTGTTACTATTTCCACAGATCCATAACCATTCCTATATTCATATATTTAACTTCATATGCTTTCAGTACAATATAACTGTGTCTCTTTCACTATTGTGACAACATCAAATCATGAACAGTCACAACTGCTGATATGCTCTAATCGCTTGTGGACTGCGTGGGAGGTTTGTGGTGCAATTTACTGCCACAAGGAGGCCAACCAAAGTCCAAGAAATGATGGTTTACCTTGATGACAGGACAAGAGCGGAAAAAAACAAGCTATAAGGAAAACCCACTCCTCTGGTGTCCCCAATGGGAGACTACAGGAGATTAGATTAAACATGCTATCACAGGTATGCGGTGCTCTGGATTCCCTTTGAGCTGAATCACTGACTACAGCTTGTTCAAAGGTTTCCTGTGACCTGCATACCTCACGGCAGGGCAGACACACTTTTTAATTACAGTATAATTACTCTCAACTCCACTAATTGTTACAGAGGGATCTCAGTAGTGTTCTATTTGTATTTCATGCTCTATATCTTTCCATATTTTGCCATGTTAATGTTAGCAGCATTGGCTTTAGGGATGTCAATGTTGGTTGGTCAATCGGTCAGTTGGTCTGTCTGAAATTAACTGAAATATCTCAACAACTATTCCATGAAATGACGATTTCCATGAAATTTGGTACAAACATTCAAGCCCTCCAGAGGATGAAGTCTACTGCCTTTTGTGACTGGCCTTTTCTTGTAGCGCCACCAGCAGGTCAAAGTTTTCACTCATCCTGTGAAATATATCAACATCTACACGATGGATTGGCACAAACTTTTTTACAGACATTCATGGTTCCCAGAGGATGAAACCTAATGACTTTGGTGATCCTCTGACTTTTCCTCTGACGTAACCATGAGGTTGACCTTTGTGGTTTTGAGTGAAATGTCTCCACTAAACTACTGGATTGATTGCCATGAAATTTGTTACTCACATTCATGTTCCCCTCAGGATGAGGTGGTCTTTTTACTTTCCTTATAGCGCCATCATCAGGTCAAATACCATGTCCAACACTTTGGTTTTTGACCAAATACCTGCAAAACTAATGACACTCCCATCAACCTCAGTTGTACTTTGTGTTTAATGCTAATTAGCAAAAGTACATACTTACACTCTAAGCTAAGATGGTGAACATGGTAAACATTATACCTGCTAAACATCAGCATGTTAACATTGTCACTGAGCATGTTGGCATGCTGACGTTAGCATTTAGCTCAAAGCTCTGCTGTGCCTAAGTACAGCCTCACAGAGCTGCTAGCATAGCTGTAGACTCATAGTCTTGTTTCTTTTACCATTTTCACCATTTTCATCACTGATTTCTATCCTTTTCCTTCCTGCTTTTCTTCTTTGCTCTTCTTTTCCTTCTTCTCTTCCACCCCCTCCTTCTACTTCTCTTCCTCAATCTTTTCCACAAATGAAATAGTGAGTATCCATCCAAAACACTGACTGACTGCAGAGAACCCCAGAGGACCCTGCATACTTTCACCCTGCCCTAACATGTGTGCACGCACACACACACACACTCACAAATACACATAACCCCCTCTCAGCTGCCTGTCCAATCACCACACCCGTCTGCATGACATCAGCCTGTGATGTCATCATGGGACCAATGCTGGCATGCTGTCCAGTGCAACTTCATCATCAGCATCATCATCCCTTGGCAGTGGTGCACGAGCCTCGGATGGGAGGCAGCTGGATTGTAACAATTCCTTCACCCTTTGCACTGTGTGTGTGTGTGTGTGTGTGTGTGTGTGTGCAGAGGGAGCAGAGGGGAGGCTAAAAGACGCAATTGCTCTAATTCAAACAATCTGAGCCAGACGGAGCTTGGCTTTCTTTGGCTACGTCGTCTTGTTTATAAAGCACTCTCTGGACAGATTTGCATCGTGTTTGTCAATATTTCAACCACAAGGTCAATTTTACAGTGACAGAGCTTATTAAAGAGAAAAAGGAGTGAGGAATGTGAGGCAGGGGAGAGACAGGGATCAGCGGAGAAGGGAGAAAAAGAGAGACACATGGGGAAAGAGGCAATGGTCTGAGGGAAGGAGTAAAATGGCATGGAAGGGACAGGACAGGACAGGATGGGGCGGGATGACAGGGAAAGGCGAGGCGTGACAGGACAGGACAGGACAGGATGGGATGGGACTGGACAGGGAATGGTACAGTAGGGTGAGGTGAGGCATCCCACGATGGGGCAAGACAGGAAAAGCAGTGATTTTGATGACAGGTGCAAAAAAGGGGATTGGACACGTGAACTTGTTTGAGAGGGAAGGTAAAATAAGATGTGCGGACAAAAAGGGAGGAAATGAAAGGTGAGTGGATTTGAGGATCTTGGCATTTATCTTTATGGATATTCTAATAAAACAGTGCTTATTTACAATTACAACAACGGGGTACAATTGCCAAAAGGGAGGACATAGAAGAAGACTAAAAGGAGAAGGCTGGCTATAGTCTATATTTTTGTTTTTGTCAACAAATCCCTTGAAAAGACCAAAACCAACTATGTGTGCTGTCTCTCAATACTTTCTGACTTCGCTATACCCTGTCTGTAGCACCCCAAGCCCCATTTGTTCCTACTGAAGGCGTAAATTGTGTATATGTCAGGGAATATTTTTAGCCATGGACTTGGTGCTCTAGTGAGTATTTATGGCAGCAGGAATAATAAACTACAGTGCCCATGTTCATTGTAAAGAAGAAACCCAGTGCGATGGTATGAGCAACAATGGAGCTCTGTGGCAGAGAGGAGCTTTATCAGGCTTTGGCTACACAGGCAATACGTGTTAGTAGGATCAGCTCATTCTTGGTTTTGTCTTTTGGGATTTGTTGACAATAAGAAAAATATAGAATACCGGCAGACTTATCCTTACTAATTTTACTGCATACATACACGAGGCTCCTTTCAGCCTGTGAATTTAAATGATTTTGATATGAGCATTATAATTATGCTATAGATGGAGTTTAGTAATGTGTTTAAAGGACTGCATTTTATAACAGATTGTGCATTTATATTGTTATTTTGATTTCCTAATTGCTCTCTGTATTGTTTTATCCTCAGTCTTTGCGATGTGTTAATTGTATTTGTATGGAGTTTCCTGAGTTTTTGGACTTAGTGAAGTAGCATTTTGAACTGCATTTCCCATGTGTACTTGTGTGCTCCATTTGATGTCATTATAAACTATAACATTAGCCCTGATGAAGGGCTAGTAACCAAAAGTTTGGCTTTATCATTAAATATTTGCATTTGTGTGGAGAGTCCTCTTTTCTCCATATTTGATTTAGTGGTCTAGAACCTGAGTGCTGTGATCTTCTCATAAGTTTAAGCTTTTCTCTGATAATGAGAGCAATGTGGGATAAAATCATGTATTTGGTCACCAGAATAAAAAAAAGGTACCGGTTCAATCGTTCAATGGCTATTCCACACAGCTGGACTCGGTCAAACCGATGAGCTCGCCGTGAGTCTGAATAGCTCGGCCCAAAACTGCCTTAATGATGGTTAACTAAGACTGTTAATCTCTATCTGGAACTGGCTCTGGCTCATCCAAACCAACTGTTCATGACAACTTAGCGTGAGGAACCGCGGCACTCTGGCGCCTGTGCAGTGAGAGTATGCCCTGGAAAGAGCCACAGTGTTACAACACACCTGGAGCCCATCCCAGGGACAGAGAGACAGAGAACAAGAGACAGACAGACAGAGACGGATGGATGAGCCCGTAACCTTAGAGCTTGTGACAGCATCCCAGCTCTCACTGCAGCTCTTTTTACTCTGTAAATTAAGTCTACAACCTGGATTCATTGCTTCATGCTGCTTTTAGAGACCCTCTCTCCATCCCGCTGGCTGTCAGGCATTAGTGTTAACATCATGCTGCCATTCTGCATAGATCGCCTCCAGATGTTGTCATGTATAGTTTACACTGACTAAAGCAAAATACTCTTTAGCCAGGCACATAATGTGAGACATAAGCCTTTTACTGTTTGTTTTAAACTGTTCTGACGTTTTTTGACAAGTCTTTTCGCTTACCTGGCCCAGCAGAAATCTAAAAATAATTGTTACTTCTGAAGATGTTGCATATCATACTGTATAACTGAAGCAGCATTCACAGCACCAGGCCCTTAGCCAATGGCCTTTAACACACTTAAGGGTGTAGAGGACAAAAGTATGTAAACCTGATGATCTCAAATAAGCATTTTCGTCGAGAGAACCCTGAAGCTGCCAAAGGGAAAATACTGCATATACTGCACAGTATTCAGCTGAATTGGACAGCAAAAATCACCAGTGATGAATGTTTTACATTAGGGTAATAAAGTGGACTGGAAGAATCCACATTGGATCAATAGCGCAGGGCAGCTTGCCAAACCATGTCATTAACCGCATATTAATTCTGGCAGCAGCCGCCGAGCCACATTCTGATCGGGGTGGTTTCTAGAGGAGTGTTTACCAAAACAAGACTTCCAGCTCTGCTTAAGTGGTTTCACAGAGCTATCCAGTGACGTAGGAAACCTCGACATATTACTGACTTTATGTACGCATGTAGAAATGTGAGGTCATGTCAGTCTTGTAAGTGTACTTTCTCACCAGATTGTGCTATGCTGTGTACTGATTCCCAAAGAAAATTAAAACCTTGTCCTGCCATGGATCAAAAGCACAATTGTTCTGCAAACAATAAGAGTGTGACACTTTAATGTATTAAACATCATTTTATTCCAGCAATAGCAATTGCACTAAAAGTCATACAAACAGTACAGTCAAAGAGGAGATTTTAGTTGGAATGTGAGGCTAAGATTTACCACAAACTTAAATACCTTATGGACTCTTTAACATCAGCAGTGTATTGAATATCAACCATACGATCTTCCACCTTCCTCCACCGCTGATATCTCATTCTTCTCACTCCAAATATAAGACATGTGTCAAAATGTTCCTCCCCTAATTGACCCCTAATCACATTTGCTGAACACACAGACGTCTGGGGGGGTCTGTCGGATTTATCTCTCCTGAGGGTGTCATGTTTGCTCGGTCCTTTCCGTCTCTGTCTCACAAGTGCATCACACTGTCCATATATATATTTTTTGTAAGCCTCTATTTTTGACCCCCTCACAGAAATCCAGCAAAGAACAAATGAAATCTCCCTTTCTATTATTTCCTCAGGTTTGTGTATAAAGCTGTTGAAGAAAATACACAAGGAGAGAACATTAGAGTTAAAGGGACGCATTTGGGATTAGCAAAGTAAAGACTTAAGGCACATGGACGACGGCGCAAATGTGAAAATCAACTTCATGATTTAACGAGAAAGACTTTTGAGACTCAATCCCCGCATCTAGAGCAATAGGTTGAAGATGATGGAGGTGAGAGTTCATGCTGATACTTATTATTGCCTGATTAAGATGTGCGATGACCCCTGACCTCACCAAAATCTAAACCACGTGTGGCCAAAAGAGGACACTAATAGAACTCTGATGAGCGCTCACACAACCCCGTATTTGTACGAAGGCTAATCAGTTAAAGTTGCATGAAACCCCATCTTTGTCCATCTTTTTTTCTCTTGCTATGATTTTACAGTATTTATGTGACCAGGCTCATAGAAGCTTCAAGCCCAAGATCTTTCTTTTCTAGGTGTGAAATATTATTATTGTATAAACAAATCATTAAACCCCATTTAAAGATGCTGATAAAACGGCCAGTGTAAAAATACAGTATTTAAATTGAAGGAACACATTGTAAAAGTCTTGGCGAGCCCACAGTGTAAACCCAGCGACTTATATGTAATTGTTTCAAGTTGATTGATTCCAGTCGGGCTAAAAGTGTTTAAACACTAAAGGGCTCCATGTTAATTGGATTTTTATTAAGTTTCTGGTCACGACAATGAATCTAAATGAGTGAGTAGCTATGTGGATTTACACTGACTTTTTAAACTCCATACAAAGTACAGCAGACTGTCAAAAAAAACAAACAAGGAATAAGAGTTAAAGCCATATTACCCTATTAACGTTTTCATAGTCTAACAGGCAAACTGAATCATTGGCTTCAACTTTCACCTCCGCTGCATCTCTGACATCAGCGCTCAGTAAACCATTGAGAAGAATTTGGCAGCTCATATCTGGCTCTAATTAGGGACTCTCTCAGTGCTGTTTGGAACAGAGAGACACAGAGAAAAGTTGGGAAACGGGGGTTTAATTTTGCAATCAGAGACAGTCTTAAGTCAAGTTTTCTAAGTTTTCATCATCAATAAAACTCTTGATATGTCTTTATGCATGTAGTTTCATATCCAAAAATTTAAAATGCAAATATATTCATGTTCATGAAGGACAGAGGTATTTTTCCCACCACATTAGGATTATGGGAAGGAAACAGCCAGTGGTTTTCACGTCGAACTAACGTGGTGGAAAGTGAGGGTGTTGTGGTCGGGCTGGTGGACGGGTGCATATGGCCTTAAACTCTGGTGACCTGGGTTTCATTCCCAGCTCGTACCGAGGACTTTTCCACTGTGAGTGAAAAGTTTCACTTTTTAGGAAACACATTTCTTATTTAACCATTATCAAAACCATATCCTAACTTTAGTTTCTCAACTTTAACCATAATCTGAACCAAACTGTTTTACACGCCAAACCATAATCCTTTTTCTTAAGCACGACACTATATCTAGTTTTTGGAAAGTAATCTTCACTTGATTTATGTCGACAACATGCAATCTGAATTCAAGAGATGTGCTCATTTCACTTTGTTGGATCATGGGCATATCATTATGCAGAGCTGCTAGCATGGCTGTAGACTCTAAGTCTTCTTCATTTAATTATCCGAAAAAGAAAACCTGGATACCTTGAGGAGTAGAAGCTGTAATCTCTTCTTGGTGCTCACAGTCGGAAAAGGATTAGCGCTGACACAGGAAGATATGTCCAGAGTGTCAGCTACTAAGACGTTAAAAACTGGCATTGTACACGCATACACTGAATATGGCTAACATGCACATTTTGTAAACTAAATGTGGCTATGAGTGCACTTTCGGGCCAAATATAAAACACAAGGACAAAAAGGGGTTTTAATGGTTCAATAGCAGAAAGAAAACTCCTTGTTTGCCTGCACATTGTTGTTCTGTTGACAATAAATGCTGCTGTAATTTATGATGTAGTGCGACAGACTTCTCTAATATGGATGTATTGTTGTTTCCTCCACTTTCCTGGGACAATCTTTTGTTGTTATTTATCTTTAAAATGCAGTGACAAAAAAAAAAAAACCCAGAGTGGCAGTAAGTCAAAGATGATTTGATGGATTCAGGCCGGGAAAGAAAAGCCACTCAATGCTTGAGTAAACACACGTTTCACATACTGATGGCAGAGGCTCACAATCAGACCAAACTATTTCATTAGTCTGCCAAGCTATAGATTACATACAAACACACACACATACGCTCAGAACTACATATACATGCTTGTACAAATCAAGATATTATGGAAGTTGGCGCTGTTATATCCAAATGTACTTGTGTAATTGACATTTACATATTATATTGGATAATACTGAGTCGCAGCAGTTAGCTGTAGTAGTAGATGTACTGCCAGGTATAACAGTATAATCCAAAAATATTTAATAATAGCAGAACATTATAGATTGAGTAATACTGTAGTCACCATTATCTCACATTATGTTTAGGATTGCTGAAGTGAAAACACTTTTATAGGATCACTTAGTTTACCCACAAACACTCTGCCTAAGTGAAGTTATCACAGTTATTACTATAATGATATAATGTGCTAACCACCTCCAATTTTTCCCCCTCGACACAGAAAGATTGATGGTGGCCAGTCAGACCGTTCCCCGAGGAATCCTTTGAAACCCTGCAACAATGTTGATATAACAAAGATTCATTATGACTTTTATAAAATGCGTTGTCCAATAATATTGTGAAAATGATTTATTGCCTTTCGTGGGGAACATTCCTAATTCCTAATAAATTGCAATAATTTCAGAGCAATCTGCTTCATCTAAACCAGTTATACTACGCTACATGTAATGTATTTTACTTGCTAAATGAATTAGCAATTGCAAACAATGATTTTCCCTGGGGGCTTTAACCACAGGAATTTGACAAACTCCTGCTATTAATTCTGGTTAAATACCAAACTCCAGACAGCACAAATATAATTGTAAGCCATTAAGCCAATATAAAGTCTCAGCTGGTTTCGCAGTTGCATTGTTTTAATGCGCAGCGTCATTTCTGTTTATATTGCTCAATCCTGTATTGTCTATGTGCTTTAAGAATTAAAGCTGCTTCAGCTTTTGAAGTAGCAGAGTATTCGTTGTGAGTGAGTATTTGTTTCATTGGATTTCTCAGGAGTCATGTCAGCCCAACAACAGGAAACTGAATACCAGAAGGCATCATATCCCGCACTGCATAAAAGATTTACAGTATAAAATGCAGTGGTTTGATCCAAAAAAAACTGATTAAAAGCTGAAGCTGCACAGTCAGTCATCAGAGGAATCAATCATTCATTGATCATATGCCACTATTGCCTGATCCAAGTGTTGATCTAACTCATCACAAGCGTTTAAATCAGCCCTCAGATCTACTAATTATTCACTGTTACTTTTGCTGCGGTTCACTGGCCTTCTTAAAAATGGGTCGAGTCTCTCCTGCTGAGTGAAACATGGTTTCAATAACAACACTGTAACGATTTGACAATCATCATGGTTGCCATTCGCCACATCTGAAATCAGCACATTCTTGGCTCGATGCGTCACCTTGAGGCAGCTCAGAGGAGCCATACCTCTTGTGAAATGAATGCATGCTCCTCTTGTGATATTTCTCGCCAAGGTCAAAGGTTAAAAAGTCTCATCTGACAAATAATACTCACACTTAACTGAGTCAATCACTTGAGATACTGTTTTGTTGTGAGTGAAAAGGAGCTTGATTTGTCGTTTGGCCAATGAAATGAGCTCATCAGTACCACATGAGGCAACATCTGGGGTGTAATGAGCAACTGCAAAAGTTCTGATTGAGAAAGTCCTTTCACCTTTACAAACACACGTACGACTTAAAGCCCTTGGTTTCAAACCCAAAGTATTTCTCTCTAACATTAAATATTCATGACTAAATATGCAACATTTAAAGTTAAAACCCGGAAAAATGAATGAATTTGCTTCATCAAGACTGTGTGGCTGTGGTTTCATCCAATTTGACTGACCGTCGCCTGGCAACATGAGCAAATAACCCACCAGCTGTGATCAGATTTCGATTCCAATGTTGCTGCATCCTGATTGGTGCACGGAAGTACGTGACACTGTATTTTTCCTACTGAGTCCCGCCCACTTTCAACCGATGAGGAGATCAGAGTCAAAACAGATAGAAACCTCTCAAGTGAACCAACCAAAACTTTTCAAACTCTGACAGAAAAGAGTGTGTTCATGTTCATGTAGGACCCCATAACTCGTAGTAAGAAGCTGACTGAGAAAATAAGTGTGGGGGCCTTTAAAGCCCCTGAAAACCTTGTAATCTTAAATATACATGACTAAATATGTAACATTTAAAGTAAAAATTTAGAAAACAAACAAACAAAAAAAAACATTCTTAGATGTTATTAATTAAACTCAGCTAATCTGCTTCATCAGGACATTGTGGGTGTGGTTTGATCAGATTTGACTGAAAGTGGCCTTATAATATAAGCAAAAAACCCAACAACTGTCATGTTTTGATTCAAATATCGCTAAATCCTGATTGGTGCATGCAAGTATGTGACGTCGCCTTTGTCTATTTATCATATCTATCTTTGTCGAGCTCATTTGAAACCAGTGAGATGAGCACAGACAGAAATATAGAAATGTTTTAATTGAAACAACCACAACTGTTCAAACTCTGGCAGGACATTATGTTTTCATGTAGGACCCCTTTGCTCGTAGAAAGAGCGCGAAGGAGAAAATAGGTTTTCAGGGCCTTTTAGATTGAATCTAGATCATTCAGAACTTGATTCCTTTTGACATGGGCGTCCTATGAAAAAGAAACTACATTTCCATCTCGCTGCAGGGGTCTTAGGTAGACAAATTTAGCAACATTGGCAACACTTGGTTGGTCCTGACACTCAGTCAGTAAGGGACATTTATTCTCCTGAATCACACTGCTTGTATACTATTTGCGTAAAATTGGTAAGATCATTACATTCTCAATAAATTCCAATGCTATAAATGCCCAAAATGCCAAATTGCAAAATGTGAATTGACCACAGAACCTTGAAATCAGAGCAAACCATCAGTAAGGTGCAAACATCAGCCCTGGAAGTTAAATCAGCATCATGCCTCTCTGTTTTCAAGACTCAGTCAACACTCTTGACACAAAACACCGTGACCTGACAACATGCTAACTGGAAATATGTTACTTTAACAAACCACTATGTGTGTGTACAAATGCTTTTGGAGTTTGCTTGCTGCCTGAAAGAAAAGGTAGATGGACGGAGTGAGGTGAAGAGGAAGCAAAAGACATTTTTACAAGGTGCCATGAAGGGAAGAAAACAGACCTAACGTGTTTTTAAGCTGTAGTATGCTTTTCATTACATCCTGGTGCTAAAAAATATATATATATTCCTTTTTATTCCCCTGCCAGGTAATAAAACCCTAATTGATTATTGTGATAAAATTAAATAAACCTTAAGCTGGATTTTATGACTCCAAACTTCCTGCAGAGTTTGGTAAGCAAACTAAGGGTGACTATCAGGGCAATGCACCGTAGTATCACACTCGGAGAATGACCTCACAAATCAAACATAACACAGTGGTTGTCTTTAGTGTTGCCATTCTTTTATGACCATGGCTATTTCATTAAGCATAGCAGTGAGATATTTAGGGTTGAAAGGAACATGGAGAATATCAATAACAGTTTCATGCCTGCAGGTCCTACAGAGTGACACCTGCAGTGTGCGTTCGTAATCTTAGCACAATGACTGGAAACAGCTAGCTCCATCAATGGTGAAAAGCAGTGACTCCAGCTGTCTTATTGACATATTATTTCATATATTCTCATGTTATATCTCGTTTATTTATGTGGCTTTAGAGGCAGTTGCAATGTTGGATTTATTAAATAATCACGTATGAATCCACCCAGCACCTCTGCACAGTATCTCCAGCTGCAGCAGGTGTTGCAGCTGCATGTCCATTTTGTAAGCAAGGTGACACTTTGCAGCATATGAGAGATGAGTTTCGCCCCATATTGCACAGGTACTGGTTATATAGTACATGCAAAAAATATTGATTCCAATTATTCAAACCTCTGAGACTGTTAGTCTATTCCTTTATGTCATAAGACATCATCTAAAGACAAGCCAACACTCCTAATACATTTTTTTTTAATCTGGAGAAAATAACACAGTTTCAATTTAAACTACACTTCTAAACCTCTCAGTGAAGCAAAACTGTCATTGTAAACTAAATGTCCAATCCCCCAATCAACGCACATGGTTTTATTAAACTGATAAGTCTCAGTGACTTTCTACAGTTTGACAGTGATTAGATTCAGGCCAGAAAAGGGTGCAAACTAAGTCAAGGATATCCTCACCGCACCCTGCAGCAAGCTGTGTGCGCAATGCTATGCTCGCTATTTTCCATCGTTCGGTCTCATTCCAGCTCTGTTTATTTAAAACATGCGGTCCCTCTCACACCTCTTTCTCTCTTTCTGTCTGTTTTTACCACTTTTTTCTCCCTCTCCTTCTTTCTCCTTGCCTCCACCGACGTTCTTGTCTTTTTCTTTTTCTTTTTCTCAGTTTTTCTTCCCCCCCTTTGCTTTCCCTTTGTTTGTCCTTTCCAGCATGTGTCCTGTCCTGTGGTCTTTCTTTAGTGTCCATATGCTCTTAGAATTAAAAGGAGGGAACGGAGGGAGAGAGGAGGTGGGCAGCTCAACCCTCCTCCTGAGGGAGCATCTGCTTCTCTCTTTCCTCTTGTTCACAGTCATCTTCCTTTCTCTCTCTCTCTCTCTCTCTCTCTCTGCGGACTAACAAACAGCTCTGACCTCAGACAGTTGGATACATTACAGAGGAGCAATATGATATAAAACAAAAACTATGCAGCCAAATGACAAATCAGGTTAGGGATGTGGCCGAACTCCAGTACATCACAAACATTTGCAGATAATTAAAGTAACTATTCCCCTCATATGTTGTAATGTGACAAAAACACCTTTTCAACTCTGACACTCTCTGATATCGTGTTTTTTTAACATTTGGGTAAAATTAAAGGTCACGTTCCCCACGTGCTCTTCATAACACCCTACGAAATGTTTGAGTTCAGCTGCTGTGTTATTTATATTATAGCTTTATGGCAGATAACTGAAACATCATGCTGTCAGTAATGAAAGTTTCTAAAAGCACAATTTAACCAAGGAACAACATGTGACAAATTATTAAATGTCCAGCAATGATATATAATAGTAAATGTTTTGTAAAACGTGTTTTTCTACCTTTATAATAACACAATTCAAAGCCAGTCAGTTGGTGTGTTAACAACAATGCCATAATGTCATTACTTCTTAGTATTGTATTTGGGCCAATCTCTCATTGTAAAATAAAAAAAGATGAATTTGACTCTATAGCTGTTTACAGCTTGTAAAAAGTTTTTTAAAGCTATTTATGTCCAGACCATTTTAGATTTGAAAGCTGTCTCACTGTGTAAACACACACGTTTACAGATCGACTCCACATATCCGTCAATAAACACGGAGAGCAGCTGAAGTGTTATGCACTCAATATGTCCATAAATTACCAATGAACCCAATAACACACCCCGAGAAGTCATTTTCCATGAGCTATTCCAGAATATGACTGATATAAAATTTCATATCTCCAAACGATGCTTTGAAACGTCCCATGAAACACATCAGCCTCATGTTGCTCGTGAGAGGCTGAGCAGCTGTTTAAAGCGAGCCGAGTAACAAATTCGGGCCCCTAAAACACAGGCGACATGTAATGTATGTCTCAGCGGGTGCAATAAATACTGTAATAAAATTATGATAGTGTCAATGTTTCCAACCTCCACGAAGGAGGAGAAGTGCAGCGAGGTCCAAGCCCTTATGTCAGAGACAAGGTCTTTTGTTACGTGACACATAAATTTGAATGGGTCCTATTTATATGTGATATTTAACAAGGAGTATTTAATCAAATGCAGCTCTATTAATGTGTGTAGTGAGTGATGTTGCCATGCTTTTAATCACCTTCTTCTGCCAAAACTATGAAAGTATGGATACTATTTCGTGTCACTTGATGTCAGATTTTTACCTGTAAATAATCTGCGAGTGATGATTTCATATTTCTGCTTAGCGTGACAAAGCAGAGTATTTTCATTTTTAATAATACAGAAAACAGTCACTTCTATTGTACAATACAACTGAGCCCTATGCTTTTCTATGATTATGTAATTATCTTTTAAATACGTTTTTAATCCCTCTCACATACTACGTCATTAAAGTTGCCTAAACCATTGCTCAGCTCTTGCATTTCTTGTTTATAAAATTACGTTTCCAACCCTCCTTCCATTATCCTGCTCTGCCCCGCTCACACAAACATGGACTAAATCTGCAGGGCACCATCCCCGCTCTGCTGACTCAGACCAGATCAAGGCGTGGGGAGTCTTCTTTCTGGCATAGGGGCAGGAGAGAGGATCTGGAATAGCTGGGCAGCATGCCATGTGACGACGGTGCCACGCTTGTTTTGTACATGTAAACGCATAGCAGCGAGCTTTACATCAATAACGCCACACAAAGGGCTTTCCTCACTGCGTAGGCAAGGGCGTGTAAAGGGAGCACGCTTCTGTGTTGCTGATGATTCATGTGTACTTTTTAAAGGGATGAGTTCTTTCTCAGGTTTGCATACAACATGTCCACACTTGAGCTCCTCCATGTGCAACCTCAAGATGAAGGGTTTGGTCCATTTCATAAAGCTCCTGCTACATTGAGCTGCAAGCACGATGCAATTGCATCATCGAGGAACAGATGTTTGTGACTTTCTGCATCCAAACTCTCTCTCCCTCTTGCGCTTGCCTCACTCTACTTCTCCTCCATGTACTGTATGTACTTTACCCTCATGTAAACTCTTTCTTTGATGTCAATGCACCTTCTGGGACATTTACAAGGCTTTCCCGTGAGGTTCACTGAACGCATAGAGATGATGCATTTACTTAAGCGAGATTAGATGAACAAAGCGGCATATCGCAGCAACCAGGGTTTCAGTCTGCCATAAAGTGAGGGGGGAAAAAAAGGAGAAGGGGAAACGAGGATAAGAAATAATGACAAAATCATGCTGTTCATTTTGGCAGCAAACACCGAGGAGCACTTCAGAGGGAATCCAGGGAAACTGAGTAAGCATATTTGCTTTGCTCTCTGGAGTGTCTTCAGCATGTATCGCGGTGGGCTGAAGATGAGGCTGCTATGTAGTATCAAGGTTTGAGTTCAAACTTGTGTAAGACAAGTCATCTGTCTGTTTTAGGCTTTTTCATCTTCCACTCCGCTCCCCCCTTCTTATACAGACACAAGGTATGGTTCATTAGCAGCATGAGAAATGAGAGCAGATTTCTCACAGCGAATGAACAACACTGTGTTTTGTAGTGAGGACTCTACCAGATTTCTACTAATTACAGGCCAGAGGGGGTACAAGTTGAACCAAACAGCTTAACACACATCAGAGAAATGAATGTCTCTGCCCTTCAAAGCTTCATGAACGTATGTATCCTCAAACCACAAGCTGCTAATACCCTGTAAAGAAAGCTACATTAAGTGAAATATGAGCCAAATATTGACTGTCAGACTACTTCTACACTATGCAGGCTTCCACATGTTTATGTTTTATCTGCTTTATGCTTTGTCTCTCTTAGCCATACCTGAATACCTCTGTAAGGAAGAGTAAATACAAGACAGGCATGTATAAACCTTGACATACAGGTTTCTCCCTTTGTGTCCCCTTCAAGGAATAGTTTGACATTTTTTTAAATACACTTATTTGCCTTCTTGCCAAGAGAAGAGCAATACCACTCTCATATCTGTTCGTTAAATATCAAGCTACAGCCAGGAGACTGTTAGCTTAGCATAAAGACTGGAAGCTTTGCTCTGTCCAGGCTCATTGTCTCCTTGCTGTGGCCTCGTCTACTCGCAAGAAAGCGAATAAGGGTATTTCCCGAAATGTCAAACTTTAAAAGTATAAGTACTCCACAGTTTTTAAAAAAAACGATGCAGCAGAACCAAATATATCTTCTTTTTTATTCTCTGCATTCTTCTTCCTTGGCAAAACGTAACCTCGTACACTACCCACAATGCAACTCAGCCGCCAAGTTTGGTCGGAGATTCAGGTGTGTTACACTAGTAACACCTAATGTAGCCTCGAGCCACTAGCCTCAAGCACAGATGAGGAGTGGGCAACAGAGGTCGGGTAAGCTCACTTCTTTCTAACTCCACACCCTGAGATACTTTTCATTATTAAACTTGTAGTCTTCAGCCCCATCTGACTCAAGTGACATCGCTTGAGGCAATTTATCAGACTTTGCGCAAGCACCCTGTGGGGCCACAAAAGGCTTTATACAACTTTTTCACATATGCAGCACTACTCCCCAAGAACTGTGAACAAACTAACGTGTAAAATGGATGGAGTTCCTATTTAAATACCTGTAAAATCATCATGTTCCACTGTCTCTATCAGCTTGTTTCAGCGGTTCATTGAAGCTATATGATGTTAACACTGAGTGAAATACTGCACCATTCCATCAAATGAAAGTATTCCAGATATCTTGTGCATCCCTTTATACACATTTCCCCAAAATTTAGCGTGGCATATTTGGTATTTTTAAAAAGTTCAGGATCCCCACTAGAATTTAAAGTGAAGATTTTTAGGTTTAAAAAAAAATGTTTGGCTGGACAACACCAGTTTGTAATGACTGGCCCACCATCAGGGCAGAATGTCGATGTCTTCTGTTACCTTTCAGGAAGTTAACCTAACACTTCCGCATGCTTCTCACCCTCCTACCCATATTCTCCGACCTTTACCTCCCCCTACTTTCTTTTTCTTCTCTTTCTCTCTCCCTCTCTCTCATTCACACATACAATGTCAATGCACACACAGGTCAAGTAGACGGTTGGAAATCTAAGCTACTGATGGTTACCTTGGGAAATGCCAGAGTTTGGGCAGAATAGCCTGAGCCACTTCTTCCCACACCTGCTGCTTTGTGTCACTTTATCCCAGAACATCCTCTCTGGTCACCTTATCCTGGCCTTCCCAGAGACAAGTATAGGATGACTGGCAGGATGACTGCCAAGTGCTCCAAAATAACAGGCAACTCATAAAATATGATAATAAAGATGTATTTTTTAATGTTAGAATATTTAATGTAGTTTCTATTTTCTTGCAAAAATAAATATAGTGAATCATGACAGAGGTTAAGATGTTGCAGGTTGCTATGAAATGTCCATTTTACGCAGGAAATATGTAATGTAAATTGTATTGTAGTACAATTTAGATAGAAACCCTCTCTTTCACTCAGCTTTCCCCCACTAGGATACACAGGTAACCAGAGCAGCTAGTGGATCCAGTGACATCGGACACCGCCAAGGAGAATTGACTCTTTTCTCCACGGGAAACACAGGATGCAATCTCTGGCCTCTCACAGTCAGCACGCTACCCAGTGACACAGGCCCAGAGCTTGGGTTACCACCTTACCCTCTTCTCTTTGTGCATCTCTCCATTCAGCAGCGAGAAAGATAACTAGAGCTGTTTCAGGCCCTGAGGTGGGATTAACCACTTTTAGGCACCAAAGTGGCTTGGGATTGTCTATGAATTAAACAGGAAGGACTTTTAAAACCTTGATTGCCAACTTAAACATTTTGAAATATTGTTATGAAATAAGTTGGCAGTTAATTCCCACATGATATCCCCTGTACACACACGAGGGAAACACCGGAGGTCTATTTAAACCAGTCTGCATGCACATGTGTGTGGAGTGAAGGAGGTCATATATGGATGTTTACTAAGGCCTGGGAAACAAACTTAATCTGAATGATCCACTTTCTCAGAACATAAATTTCTGACATAATTAAACACTTCGCAGAACACCACCAAAGGGGGGACTGATGGCAGGAGTGTGTTTCATCTGTCCCAACCGGAACTGTAATGTTTGGCCAAATAAATAGAGGGTATCAGCTTTACCGCAAGCCCAGTAATTAAATGAGGAGGCTTTTTTTAGAGCCGCACCGCTTTGAATCATATCGGCATCGGTCAGATAAGGCTACATGTTAACTTGCATCGCACGAGGAAAGAACAGCAGAACTCAGGCAGAACAGTCGGGGAAATTAGAGAAAACTTCTGCAATGCTTAGTCTTTGAATTCTAATCAGATTTGCTTCCAGTAAAAATATTTGCCTAATCAATCGTTTCCCTTAGAGAGAAAGACAAACAATCATCACACCATGGATCATTAGGCAAAATGGGCACACGCCTCGATATGCCTGTGCACAGAAAGCCAGCTAAGTTTAGTATTGCCAACGGTTTTGATCAACATTAACAGCTACACATGGTACATAGAAAACTGCGCTGTTTACTACAGTGGAAAGAAGCTCTCATTAACGGAACATAATAACTGCAGGCACCAAAATCTGTCTGGTAGGCAATGGCTTCAGGCCGAGTTTATACAAAACAGTAATTGGCTTCTGATTAAAATACTGGCAAAATAAAAAAGGCGTCAGTATGTTACTAAAAGTCAATTTGCCATCCAGTAATTATGGCACTTCATTGTCAACACCACTGTCAGTAAAAATAGCAGGGCTGGGAAGAGACATAATACGGTGTGATTTTACGCAGAGGAAATACGGTGGAGCGAAGGAGGGCAGAGCAGCGGTGGAATGAAGGTCAGGTAGCACCTGTTTAACATCAGCAGCTAACAGCAGGAATATGAATCAAACCATCTGGGTACAGCTCTGCCCATCAGATTACTGCTTGGCATGCAGCTGCGTGGCTGTGTTTGTGTGTGTGTGTAAGAAAGAGACACAGACAGACAGATATACACAGTATGAGAGCATAAGAAGAAAAACAGTATAAAAATAAAAAAAGTAGAGATCATCTCCAAGACTACTCTGCAAGCGGAAGTGCTCGAGGAGTTCAGCAATAATCATGTCTCCTGGGCAAAGACAAGCTACTATGAAGGTGTCTGTAAATATCTATGCAAATTATATACAATTTATCATCTCGTGTCTTCATTTGTTATAGCTGTAGTAGTAGTGCATTATTGTAACCTGCATGACTGAAGCTAAAAATAGTAAGCTGTATCATAATGCAACAAGCTATAAATATTCGCTGTCATTTTATGAATGAGGAAGCAATAAACAGAATTATATGCCTCTATCTAACAAGTCAGTAATCAGCTCTTAGATGGACGACCAATGTATAACCTCAGCCTACCTACTAAAAACTGGAAAAACCTAACTCTGCGTAGGTTCCCGTAGAGATCACCATGGGCAGGTTCTAGTGCCCCCAGGTCAAATGTTAATACTAAATATCAGTGTATGTATCCTCTTGGATGAGAGGTTAAACCCACAGAGCCCTGTTAGAAATGAAAATGAAAGATATTATATAAATATTGTGTAACTACAAGGACAAAGCTAATTTAATGAACTCAATAGTGCAGTCTAGATCCATAGACCTTATAGAAAACATTACCCTCGGTTACAACGGCCAGATAGTTTCTGTCACTAAAGGTTTTTTACCATTAATTGTCCTCGTTGAGTCTTGTGTTTAGATTGTGTTTATGGTTCTCCTCTCAAGCTAATACTTACCTGCAGTATCTTCAACAGGATGATGAGATATGTGGAGTTTACTGCAGCCTTGTGGCTCACCTGAGGAAAAAAAAAAACCTAATGGACTGTCGTGCATCCACTGACAGGACCAAGAAGACGGCGTATGCAGGGGCTTCACCTCTCAGAAGAAAGAAACAAATAAATAAATGAACAGACAAGAGATATAAAAGTACACACAAGCGGCCTGTGTGTGTGTGTGCCAGAGGGCCAGCTATGCATTACTGCCTTCCCAAACAATGCTTCAAGTTTCTTGTTGTGTCACCCAATCTACTGTATGCTATTTTAGCTAATCCCTTCTTAGATTATCACCCCAGGCATCCCATATGTAACACCTGTTGTTTACCTCTCAGTCATCGGGACACAAACAGCCTCCATGACACCCTGACAGTCGTTCTGTGGGGAATCTCGAGGAAGCACATGTAGGGTAACATCTTCTGCCCCCCCTACACCCCCTCCGTCTCTCTGCTTTGGACGCCTCCACAGCCACGACAGCTGTGGAGTGGAGAGCGAGCTGATGACGTCCTCAGGGGTAATTGCGCTGTAAATGTGAGGTCTAAGGGGGTAAATAAAGAGCCGTAAGCCAGGACCAAAGAAGCCAGGGTAACAGAGAGAGGGAGAAACCAAGAAAGCGACAGAGAGAGAAAGAGGGAGGTGGGGAGCGTAACCTGACACCAACCACCACCTCTATTAAAAGGAGCATCACCAGCACCACATCTGCCCTATATATAGCTTGTGGGCTGCTTTCAGTTTCAGTTTTCCGTCTCTTTCTTTGTATCTGTGTGACTCTCACTCTTCTTTTCTCCACAGCTTCCACCCTCCGGCAGCCTTCCCCCACCCCCTAACACCCCTGCTATCTGTCATTCATAGAGTGGTGTCATGATATGTATGCAGTCTTACCTACATTCAAGAGCATGAGCTCATAAGTCAGGGTTTCATGCACATTGGACATGACTGAATACATTTTTGGGAGAACGCTGAAAGATGGTTCTTTCTCACAGAATTTGGCTGCCTTCGACTTTTTTCTTTGGAAATGCGCCAGCAGGTCAATTTCAGTGCAGATTAGCAGAAAAGGCCTTTCTGCTTTATTGTACATGGTATTAATGGTTCATACATTATAAGACATATTTCAGCTCAGGATACTGAGCAACAGCAACCATAGCATTAAAAACATTAAATCAAATTCTTCCATGCACTTTGCTGCTAGAGCAAAATCTGCTCCATTTACTCATTTATCACTGGAGGGGAAGGACATTAGCTACAGAGAAGAGGAAAGGAGCTCCCATTAGCACATTTTAATTCGCCATAAAATGCATTTTGACATCAACTGAATCGTGTGAGAAAATGCAGACACAGTTCTCAAAATCACTGATGGCGAAGCGGAGTAGTCGCATTGAACTTTAGTGTGAGATATCAGTTGTCAGTCAGGCTAAAAACAGTCGAAATAACATTAAAGTTTGATTGCTGTTGAGATGAAATAAGTTTTCCGGAAAGCTGACTGATTTTTCTAGAGTTGTGTCCACAGCCATGCTAACAGCTATGTAAGGCTGTGCTTAGGTGCTGAGAGCTAAATCCTAATGTCAGCTTGCTTACATGCTCACAATGACAATGCTAACATGCTGATGTTTAGTAGGTTTATCATGTTCACCAACTTAGCTTAGCGTGTTAGCATGCTAACATTTGATAATTAGCACTGAAATTAAAGTTTTTACCTGATGATGGTGTTAGGTGAAGAGTTTGAGGATCACCAAAGTTATTACAATTCATGCTGAGGGGGACATAAATGTGTGTACCAAATTTTATGGCAATCCATGAAATTGTTCAGACATTTAACTCAAAACCACAAATGTCAACCTCGTGGTGCCACTAGACGAAAAGTCAGGGGATCACCAAAGTCAGCAGGATTCATCCTCTGGGGCCCATGAATGTCTGTACAAAATTTCATGGCAATCCATCCTATAGTTTTTGAGATTTTTCAGCCTGGACATGGTGGTGGGCCAACCAACAGGTCGACACTGCCATCCACAGAGAATAAACCTTAATGATTTAACAGTAGAAAAGTATTAAAAGTATATGGTGTATTGGGGCAGAAAAGTAAGTGGCTCAGTGAATCCAAGCCCTGGTTCTCTTGCATGAATTCTCACTGTGTTTGCGTGACTTTCCTCCCACAGTCCACATAAATGCAGCTCAGGTGAACTGGAGTACTCTTAACTTGCCAATAAATTCCATTGGTTTAATGTTAAGG
The DNA here is from genome assembly GCA_008360985.2 of Macquaria ambigua. NCBI lineage: Eukaryota > Metazoa > Chordata > Actinopteri > Centrarchiformes > Percichthyidae > Macquaria > Macquaria ambigua. Next base: position 990,688 of record VMKM01000017.1, on the reverse strand, counting down.
TGCAGCCTATTCTTCTACCAAACACGTTGTATTCATTTGTGTTGCCAAATACTTTTAGGAGGAAACATAACTGCTGCTATGACTGTGTGTTAGCCCTGTGGTGGACTGGCAACCTGTCCAGGCAGTTTCCCTGGCTTTGCCCATTGCATGCTGGGATAGGCTCCATCCACCTGTAACCATGAACAGGAGTAGGCAAAGTCAGCCACGGCAACTCACATAGATTTTTAATAATCAGAACTAACCAATGTTTGCAGTGCCGACATTATCGTATATGTTTTTGTAGGCTGGACTAACAACTGACTGCAATGAAGGTATGTGTATTTAACACAGTAGGTACAATCTACAGTGCGTGGGCCCACATGCTTTAAAAGTTTAGTATTTTATTATGACACTGTCCTGTCATATCAGCTGGTAAACATCTTGGCTGCAGTTTCCTTTCCATGTGTCTGATACACAGCACGGCTCTTCTTTTTCTTTTTCAGTGTGACGCTCGGGGGAGACATGCAGACGGTTCCTGGTTCCTTGTGGTTCCTCCATCAGCTCTCAATCTGAGTGGGTGGCTGACTAACTGGTCGACTGGCATTCCCCCAGAGACACAAGGAATGACAAAAACTTAGAAAAACAAAGGCACACCAAAACCCCAATTGACTTGCACAATAAAATCCTAATTAGCTACTGGCGATAATGATAATAAAAATATAGTCTAGACATGCTGTATTGAATAAAAAGTGGCGATTTTATGAGAGAGTAATGCACAGTTTAAAAAACCCTCCACAATGTTGTCTGCAATGCCAGTGACAGTTTATATTATCTTGTTTTATGAATAATAAAAAAGCCTTGCAGTTTTCTTGTTTGCTGATGTAAGGGGAAAGTATGCCGGTGGGTGTGAGTGAAGTCTGGGTCAGACTCGCACGCTGGAAACAGCTCAGTGTTTCATTAGCTTGCCTACTGTTGCTTTATTGTTATTGAAGTGGCTCTTAATTTAAGCTAACTATAATGAAGAGCCAGTAGAGTCAGGGATCATGGTATACTCTTCAACAGTAATTCTTGCAGAGTGCCTTGTGTACTTGCTTGCAGTATTTGTTCAAAAACACCATTTTGTTTTTGCTTTTACACACATCTTAAGCAGCACAGCTTAAAGGAATAGTTCAGCATTATGGGAAATATGCTGTATTCCTTTCTTTGCAGAGAGTTAGATGAGAAGATCGATACCACACTACTGTCTGTACAGTCAATATGTAGCTGAAGCTAGCAGCTTAGCTCAGGTTAGCATGAAGGCTGGAAGCAGCAGGAAACAGCTAGTCTGGCTCTGTACAAAGATGAAAACTACCAGCACCTCTAAAGCTCACTAATAAACATGTCATATCTCATTTGTTTAATGCAAACAAAAAACTAATTGTATAACCGACAATTCGTCGTTTTATGGGGTGAGTTATGTGCCGGACAATTTCTTGGCCATCATCAAACTAACTATCGAAACAATAACATGTCCTACCTGTATCTGGAAACTGTAATTCAACCCCTTAATTTACAAATTACTGTCTCTTTTAAAGACTTTCCACAAAGTGTTTTTGTTAGAGACGTAAAGCAAGTTCAAAGTCAAAAGCAGACTGCAGGAATTAAAAGTGATTTTATTCCCAATATACAGAGTTACATATTAAGAGAAATATATATTTTTGATTAATATGTTTATTAAGATGGATCAAAATACTGTACACATACATACTGTATATTGTATGTCTGAAAGGTCAAAGGGCACCTGTGATGATTAATAGGTCATCCAGGTGCTCAAATGCTCACTTGAATTGCTGCACAAGCTGTAAAAACATTGTTTACCTTCTTTGGAAATTTGGTCTGTCCATGTTTGTAACAATGAATGTGACCAGAACCTCTGTCAAGTAACTTACTGCCACTGTGTTTTATTGTGTAGAGACCGTGTGGCAATACGGTTGTTGCCACAGCGTTCAGCCATAAAACAAGTCATTCTCTAAGTTTGTTTGTCATTTACTTCATGTAACAAATGTGGCAAAATCTCTTGCACTCTATCCTTTTTATTGTATATAATATATTTCACTATGGAAGATCCATTGATGGAAATGTGCACTGAGTTTTGAGCATGGTTCAAATGTAAAAAAGCTTCTATTTTTGTAGACCTCTGGTGAGGAGCTTTTCCTGATGTCTGCAGCGTGCGGGTTCCCTTCTACCCTCTTTGATCTTTTTCTGGAATCAAATGTAATGATTGTGGCTAACTTTGAAATCTGGAAAACACACTGGCTATGTCTCATTGCAGAGCTCCCTTGCACGGTTCTCACTGGCACATTTAAGCTGCTGTTTGCTGCTGTTTATTTGAAATACTGGATGGTTTTGATGAGATACTATGAACCACACTGACCGCGCATCACCTCATTAGTGCAGAGGTGTTGACGGTTAGCAGGTTTTCATTGTGTCAACCGACTACACCAGATTATTAAAAGAATAGTTTGACATTTTGGGAAATACACTTACTCGCCTTCTTGCCAAGAGTTAAATGAAATGCCATTCTTATATGTGTGCATATGGCGTTGGAACCGGGAGGTGGTTAACTTAGCTTAGCATAAAAACTGGAAACAGGGGGAAACAGCTAGCCTGGCTCTCTCCAAAGTATAGATGTTTCTGAAAGGACAGCGGCTGGGCGCTGTGACTAACTGCTAATTAGTGAGCTTTATTTAGCTTTTTTTACCCTTGGACAGAGCCAGGCTAGCTGTTTCCCCCTGCATCCAGTCTTTATGCTAAGTTAAGCTAACCAACTCCTGGCTCTAGCTCCATAGTTAATGGAACGTCATATGGGAAGGATGGTAGGGACGAGAAAGATTTCCATGTTTACAATTTGCGAGCCTTCATCGAACAACTCGAGATGGTTGTATGATTGCAGAGTTGGCTGTGTGAGGGTAAAAAAATACAGTGAATTGACAATATAGCACAACATACATTAAAGCTGGCTTTAATTACCTTAAGCGACGGGCTTTGGCTGACATGAGTCATCCATGTTTTCCCTCAAAGGTCAACGCTGTAAAGACGGTATGCAATTGCCATTAATTCTCATGCCAAAGTTCACCAAATTCAAACTCTGTGAAACAACCGCAGGATTATTCTTTGCCTCCACTGATCACTGAACGCTACATCAGCGCAGGAATTCATCTGTCGTGATTGGGTGTAATGAAACCTGCATACTCTCAGCCCTCCATTGCATTAGAGCATTAGCGAACCACAGTGTAAGCAGTGTTGTATTACAAATTCCTGGAAACCCCATGTACTTTTTGTGTCCACTAATGTTATACAGTTTGATTTGACTGCTGTTGCATGAGTAATGTGTATTGATTGAATCTGCTGTGGTTGATGTTAATTGCAGCCTCACTTTACACTCAGTCTAATCTATCGTCATCTTCTGCTGGAGTGCATTATTTGCACATAATAACAACATTAGCGCTTGGTAATAGAACAATTCTTCAACCTACTGCACATTTATTTATTGTCCTTTTCACTAAATAGCAACAGTTAACTAGGGTTGTTCTTTTTTGCTGTGTTTTTCCTGGTCATCAAACACTATCAAATACCAGTATATGGTGAAACGCTGATAAACAGAGCCTCTGTCTAAAGAGGTACATCCAGTAAAGCAGAGACTTAAGGCATGTTAGGCTATAATGGTAAATGGAATTAGAGCAGTGCTTGTCTTTCATGTGGTAATAGGCCTATTTGTTGGAGTTGGGGGACCAGGCCTTCATGTTACTTAAATGGCTTTATGGGACTATATTTCTATATATAAAAAAGATCTTTTTACCACAAGTACCATGGAGGGTTTTTTCGTGTGACTGTGCATTTTGTTGTGAATATATATAGTTCTTGGTTTCTCTCTCAACCTACTACAGTATCATTTAAAAGTGCATTGTCTTTAACTATGAATATAAACCAATATTACGAATATGGTATAGGAAAAATGAATGACTTCTCTTTTTAATACATTTTGGGAGTTTTTTTTACAGAATAAAGTCAGCACTAATGTAAGATAGAAGTGGAATGGGTAATAATAGGTTTGTAAATCCCACCGCTTTGGTCCAGACTGAAATATCTCAATAACTGTTTGATGGATTGCCATGAAATTGGGTTCAGACATTCATGCTCCCCAGAGGATGAATCCAGATGATTTTAGTGAACCCTGGCTTTTCCTCTAGTGCTACCAGCAGGTCAAAGTTTTCATCTAACCTGAGAAATATCTCAACATCTACAAAATGGAGTGGCACAAGTTTTTGTACACACATTCATGGTTCCCAGAGGATGAGTCTTAATGACTTTGGTGATCCACAGACTTTTCCTGTAGTGCCTTAATGAGGTTGACATTTGTGGTTTTGAGTAAAATAAAACTATGGATTGTCATGAAATGTTGCACACACATTCATGTCCTCCTCAGGATGAATTGTAATTACTTTGATTTCCTGACTTTTCATCCAGCGCCATCATCAGGTCAAATTTGAACATTTGGTTTATGACCAAATACCTGCAAAACTAACATTCTCATCAGCCACAGCTGCAATTTGTGTTTAGTGCTAATTAGCACATTTTACCATGCTAACACACTAAACTAAGATGGTGAACATGGTAAACATTATACCTGCTAAACATCAGCATGTTAGCATTGTCATTGTGAGCATGTTAGCATGTTGATGTTAGCATTTAGCTCAAAGAACTGTTGTGCTGAAGTACAGCCTCTCAGAGCTGCTGACTGTAGACTCTTGTCTTGTTTATTATATAAAAAATCTGGGGAAAGTTTAGTAATTTAGCAGCAGGTGCTTCCTTTCTCTCTGATTCACAATGTTTAAGGCAGACGTCAGTTCTGTTTTCAGTGAATACGTATGCTGCAACTCTGCCAATTCACGCTGCTTGTAGAATCCGATTTCCCCACCTTCATTATCCAACGTAATGGGTTCAGGGCACTTCAGGTTAGGAGCCTCGTGTGGACCATAAATCTGTCACTACATGCGGTTAGACTTCTTCACTTCACCTTGTTGAAGAGTAATTTGGCAATGTAATGAGTTTTGTAAAAAGAATCTCCCCACTTGCTCTTTGTTTTTGGTGTGGCATCTTTGCTCTCCTTATTTGTCATTTGTTCAAATGTGATGAACTTAAAAATGAGTGACTTGTTAGAGAACATGTCTCTGTACAGAAGTTAAAATCTTAGGTACAAAGCATTTATCATCATGACGCACAAGGCACCAGTTGACACATGCATACAGCGTCCAAAATAAGAGTTTATAATTTCAGCTTAACAAAGAGTCTATTATGGCAGACTCAGGGGCAGAAAGAAGACGCTGACTGCTGATATTTCTGTTTGTTTAAACTTTTTACTCACAGTGAAACAACGTTAATTTTGGTTTGCGGGGTGTTGGCGTCGGGGATTGTGGAGCGGTGTGAAGAACAGATGTTCTGAGTAAAAAACCTGTTCAAAAACACACAGCCATTTGTGACGGTGCAGCTTTTTCTTCTTCTCTTAATTGTGAAATTCACCGTTCTTATTTTGTCACACAAGTGACAGATGACTGCCGTGGTGAGACAGCAGATATTTGTTTTAAGCTTTTGTTTGATTTTCTGTATATTCAATATAATACGGTAATCATAGAAGAGAACAAGCCAAAGACACCATACTTGTTTAGCAATCAGTGAACGCAAGAGAAAAAGAGAGAGCCCCATTCCCAGCCATAGCACACACATGGGAGTCTGTTCCCACTAGTGTCTTAAAATAGTCAACGAGGGCTTTTCAATTATACAGGCCACGCTGTAAGAAGGGGCCCAATCATAAAACCAGAGTGTTTACCTCCTCTCTAAATCTTACTCTGCTTTGATTAAGGGGGCAGAAGGCGGCTGGGAAGCTGGGATAGACAGGACAAGGCCAGGGGGGAGATACTGTACAAAAACTGTAGGAAACACAATGAGAGCTGTAATTGTCAGCCATCTGTGACCTGAGGCCAGCAGAGCACCCACCATAATGTCAGTCAGTCCTGTAACACTAGAAGTACAGAGAGAGAACATGTGTGGGGTCATTAAAGAGACAAAGTTAGGTCAAGGTGTGTGACACTGAAGTTCAACTCAGTCTATATTAAAGGCACAGTCCTCCATTTTACATGTCAAAGTCAGTTAACTTGTCATGGGGAGAACAGCTAAGCCTGTTCTCCCCAGGCTTAATGTCTTCTGTTAAGTCTGTGAAAGTTACCCAAGTGACATCACCTGAGTATCTCTGCTTGGTCTTAGTGACTACATATTTTAAACTGGGAGCTTGAAGGTGGGTGTTTACCAGACAGGGGGGATTTAACAAAGATGCTGTTGTCTCTTGAAAGTCCACCATCTTTATTACTAAATCGCTGGAGTACTCTTTTAAAGGAATAGTTAGACATTTTGGGAACTACGCGTATTCGCTTTCTTGCAGAATTAGATGAGGAGATCGACTCTCATGTCTGTGTGTTAAGTATAGAGTTGCAAAGTGGGAAGAGTCCCATTCATTTTTTTCCCACAGACAATGTTACGTGACTCACGGTTGGCGCACTTCCAGAGCTTGGATGGAAATGAAACTCTACTGGATGAATCATCATATAAATCACAGAAAATAACAAGTTCTTTGATAAAAAAAAAAAAAAAAACTTTGGGGAAGAAGTTAACTACAACTCCCAAGGTGCATTTCAGAATTAAATTAATTCACTTCTAGATTCTGAGTCAATTTTGGATTAATTCAGCAACTATGCTGTGTTTTATTCACAAATCCAGCGACAAAGTGCTTTGAATTCGCTACCGCTCTGATTCATGCCTCTGACTAGCAACAGCAACCGAGGCTCATGGGTACTGTAGTGTTTAGAGTGGTCCGCCATGCCAAAATGATGGACAAAGCATGATCTCTCAGACACAAAGTTGAGAAAACTAAAACTCATTGCCTTTACATAAACCTATAGGACTGTTACATTATCTGAGAGAGTGCTGTGTTTCTGTGTTAAGTAACATTGAGGATATCATTTAAAGAAAAATTTGAAAATACTTTGCACCTCCTTCACAACTCTGGGAGGCCATTGGCTTAGCTTTGCATAAAGACTGGAACTGTGTCCAAAGTTTAAAAATCCACCTACCATCACTTTTAAAGCAGACTGATTTGTATCTTGTTTATTTAATTTGTACACAATGTAAAAAGGGCAATTTGTGGTTTTAGGGGGAGGAACGTGCTGTTACTATTTTTTGACTGCAAGACTTCAGGAAGTAATTGCGCCCAACTGCTGTACACCGAATTGTTACAGTGTGTAATTCCCCATAAAACCACAACATGTCATTTTTACATTTCTGTTTCTGTACAGATGAAACAAACAACATACAAACGTGTTGATATAATTAGTGACATTTTAATGTGCTGGTAGGTGTATTTTTTTACCTTTGGAGAGAGCTGGACTAGCTAGTTTCCCCCTGCTTCCAGTCTTAATGCTAAGCTAAGCTAATCGCCCCCCTGGCACCAGCTCCATACTTGACGCACAGACATGAGTGGTGTTGATCTCATGTGCTGTGTGTCATCAACTTTAATGATATAAACAGATATAAACATTAGAAAAGGTTTGTCCTCAGAGCCACACCAAAGGATTCCCTCACTGTCATCACTGAAAAATGGAGCACCTCCTCCACACGCACGTACGCGTGTGAAATTGCGTGTGTAACTTTATGTGTCTTTATGGAAAGAACAGCTGCATACAAGGGTGTGGATGCGCTTATAGAAAAGGATTTACGCTGATGTTCCCAGGTTTCATTGTCCATTGCTGCTTTGAGGAACCAGCTAGACCTGTTTGGACAGAGTTCCCTCTCAATAAATCGCAAGGTAAAGGACATCTTTTATAGCACACCTTGCCATTCATGTTGCACTGCAGGCGAGATCATGATGTGCTGCTTTTTCCCTCAGCTAAACAAGTACTAAAAACAATGTTCAGGACATTACTATCCAGAGAGCTAACTGTTTACTGCTTCCATTAAGGAGCTGGTGTGAAGGTTGCAAATCCTCCTTAGTGCATAAAGACTGCTGAGTATTTATCTGCACACGTCTTCATCAGGGCATTAAAACATTTGATGTCTTCTTTATTTCTTCTTTTATTCCGTCTATAACCTGAAAATTATCTTGATAATCTAGTTTTTGTCAGCTGTAGAAAAGCAATGCAACTAATACATGAGGTGATAGATGACGGTGTCCATTTAAAAATAAGTATATTAAACAAATATATGTATTTTTTTACTGTTTTTAAATGTAGAACTTATGCATAAATCATGTATGCTCATTTAAGGGTAAATTTGATTTTTGTTGATCTTTAATTCAGCAGGTCAACCTCAGCATAAACACCCCCGTCTGATCTTTTTCTGCTGGCTGGATGCTCAGGGGATTATGTTTTTTAACGAGCTTCTCTTCATAGGAGGTAGATCATCCCTAATCAATATTTCAACGCATATATTAACATTATCCAAATTGATTAAGTGCCTTTGCATCTTTAAATGTTGTTTATCAAAGGAAAGGTCACTTGATGTATTTGGCTGTCCAACAGGGTATCTTCCTGAGGACTCCATAGGAAGACATGGTGTAATATTGATCAATGGTTTAGCTTAGCTTAGGTTTATCATCACTAATGATTCATAAGTAAATGTTTACACATCCCTTCGGGAAACAATACAGAAAACATCAGTGTGTGTGTGTGTTTTGCAAATAAGAGAAAATGGAGTCCAATCGGAAAAGCAAAATTAAATCAAGAAAGACAGTTAAATCATCATAATTGCCACAACAAAGATCACAACAGTGAAAAAACATAAAATTTATGTTCAGAGCTAGATGACTCATAGTTCACACTCTGCGAAATGTCTCACCCCTGCAGCTGTGTTAATCCGCTGCTCTGTCTGTGTTGGTGTGGTGTTTTAGGCAGCGCAGTAAAACTAACTAAGACGTGTTGAGGAGAGCTCCAAGGAACATGACATAAAAGATGTTCCAGCATGAGCCTGCAACAAAATGTTCAGACTACTATTGTAACACCACGGCAAACACAAGACAGGACTTTTGTCTGATCGAGCAGGAATTCATTTTTGATGCACTGATAGCAGGAATAAGCTCGGTTTGACAATGAAAATGGAGCACAGCAGTTATAGCCAAACAATGAATACAAGTACTTCTCGTTCCCTGGTCTTCTTTTATACTGAGATGGCAGGCTGATGTAAGTTCACTCACAGAGTATTGCAGAGTCCAGTTGATATAACATTTGATTCAATTTGAGAACAGAGCATTAAATTATTAATCCTGGCAGGGATAGCGTGTTTTAATGAACACATAGTGGTGTATGATCCCTGTCTAATGCTCCATTTGGCACATAGGAGGTAAGATGATGTTACAGGGTGAAACACAAGCATTAAAGATTTTTTATTATTTCATAAGACGATGGAGAACAGAGGAGTCGTTTAAAGCTTATCAGCGCACTCCTCAGTCATTCTGCCTCTATGTCGACAAGGGATATCTGGGCAAAAAGAGAGAGAAAGATTTAAGTGAAGGCATAACACAACTTCTCTGACAGGAATTGTGGGAGAAATGCGATTAAAAACATTGTTTTGGGTTGAATTACATGTGCATGAATCAGCATGCTGAAGTGCAAACACTTTTGTTGCTAATCTGAGGCATAACAATGCTACTTTGGCCCCTTTATCCTCAGATCAAACGTGCTGCCTTGGTGCTCTCTTGTGTGGAAATTCCCATCCCGAAATTTCTCAGATGTAGAAGATCACGCCAAATGAATGAGCATATTTTTTCAGAATTCCCACAAGCTAAACGGGATCGCTTTCAACGCGAGGTAAAACCTTCCAGTTTGTGATCCACTGGGCCAACAGGGTTAACTGAGGACGCAGACACTTATGATCGATGATTTAGAAAGGACTGACTGAAGTGCCATCGGAGCACTGACACAATGTGCCATCTGTGCAGGTTGTGTCAGCTGGCACGTGTGGATAAAGACATTTCACGTATTTTGATATCTAGCCATGAAGCTTTTCAGTTGTCTCATCACCTTCTGTTCTCTGCAGTATGATGGAAATACAGCATACAGCTCTGAGCGTACAGGCCTTTTATATCTGGTAAAATGTGTTATTTTAATTGCAAAGCATACTGTCCATAAAGATGAAATATTGTTGTTGCTATACGTTCATGTACCTTTGAATAGACAGGTAGACAAAATACAGAAATGTACAAAACAACGTGTGAATTTTGTTGTATCATAAAGAAGATTTATACAAATACTACATGATATCCAACTATTTGATAGCATAGATGACCCTATTCTGAGATGTATTTCTTGTCGGCCCATAAAGGCTGAAATTCATTTCTCTGTATCTTACACACCAAATCTCCATGAAAAAACATAGGCCAGATCTGAATTCATCATCACATCCACAAAGCACTAAACAACACTTGCAACACAGCGGAGAAAAAACTGTGTCGCAATCACATTCCACATTCTGAGCGAGGTTTTAAAATCCAACCCTCCCTGTCTTTCACAAACATAAACAAGCCCATGGTTTGCAGCTCATTCATGAATCTACATCTTTGGAGTTCCAGCTAGAAAGTGTAAGTCTACCAGTTCTGACTCAAAGCCAAGGGACACCCCTTTTCTCTTTTCTCTGTCTCAGCTTTGCAACCATTCATGCCCTGTGGAGCGTATGCTCCACCCAAACAGTATCACCATGGTGACACACATACTGTACAACCTTTAAGGTGTGCGTCTGTGTGTCTTTTTTCTTTTTTTCTTCTCTACCTAAGTGGCCTTTGAACCATGACAAACTTTGAACAACAACGTCAGCAGATAAGGGGTTTCCCTCTTCAAGGCCTCCGGTCACCCAGGCAACATTCCTGACAAACATTGGCCCAGACTTGAGCCTGCATACCAGAGGATCTCCCAGGAAGTCCAAAAGGCTTTCCTGTCGTGTTGTTGTTGTTGTTGCTATAGTAGTGGCTGCCAGCCAGCGAGTGTGTACAGGTGAAAACAGGTACACCTACTGTATTTACTACTACCTGTTACCTTCCATGAAAACTATAGATAGAAGTAGAACACGGTCTTTATATATAGACAGGGACACACCTGAAACACGTCACAACTGATATAACGCTGTCGGCACAAAACATTACAGTTTGGTATGTTTGTATTGTAGATACAGACAACGTACCAACATGGTATCTGTATTGCATTTATAGTTTATGAGGAAAAGAAAGTGAAATAATTATTTACATTTTTAAATATGTCTCATCACCACCAGAATAATTTGCATATAGGTACTTTGGAAGACTTAGGAGAGTTTTCTGAACTGACCCTTGAAAAGGTCTGTGTACATGGTCCTGAGTAAGTGTGTGTGTGTGTGTGTGTGTGTGTGTGTGTGCATGCGCACATGGTTTGTCATGGTCGCTAGGGAGGCGAGAGGCTTGCAGCCGTTCAGTGCAAACACAATCCAGGGCCATCTGCAAGCCTGGATCCCCTCCAACAGCAACACTAGCACACACACACACACACACACACACACACACACACACACACACACACACACACTCACACACACACAAACACATCCACACACACTTTACATGATATCATGAATTGGGTGTCAGCGGCTGTAGCACCTCATCTTTGGACATATATGTATACGGTCTGGAGCCAAGACAGATGTTCTGCATATTGTGATAACCTAAAGGAGTTTTTGGAAATAATTTCTATTCAAAACTCAGAGATGTTGAACAATTAAGATTGTAAATTAGATAATTACGGTTTAAATTAAATAACAGCTCCCGCAGCGTTTGTAATGGTTTTACACCACACAGATTGTGAGTTAGATATGTCTTGCCTTAGGTCCTGGTTTCACTGTTGCTGGGTTATGTTGAGAAAACAAGTGAAGCATGTTGTTATGAAACAGTGACTGATGCTGTGTAGCAGCAGGCCAAAGTGAAAATGCCTCTTTCCCTGCCAGAGATTTGTATTGGAAACCACAGATCCATGGCACAGAACCATATAGGCCTTCCTCTAGCACTACACAGATCCAGTTCCACAGGAAAATGTGTGTATGTGTGTGTGTGTGTGTGTGGTTGTAGGCCCAACATGCTTATGGGTTTAAAAAGGTTTCATTTGGTTTCAATCGTAACTGTAACCGTGTGTCTTGACGATTTCACAGCAAGAAATCAAAAGCGAGAGATAAACGACCTGCAACAGCTTGCCATGGCGGTTAATGAACATCTGATGAATGTACTGTCATGTTAAAGTTTGTGAGTGTGCCTCGCGAAGCGCTTGGCAGCCAAACAAAACTCCAGGTGAGGATAATTCAATTCAACCCAGGAAAAAGTTGAATTTTTTTCCCCCCCTCGCATACCTAAAGTCGATGGAATCTTCACATGCTTTGGATTTCAGAAATTTCAAGATGTTTTTTAAGGACTCAGTAACGTCAACTTGAACTTGATATCTCCTTCTACTATCCTCTTTTTCTTTGTGTTCTCTCATCTTTAATGGAAATGTTTTGAAGAAGACATCCTTAACTAATTAAGCCTTCAAGGTTGTCCTCTTGATCCAAGTTGCCGGGCTCCACGAAACAACAGCAGTGGGATCCCAGCTGTATATACTGTACAGTCAACCATCCATCAAGCTGGTCCCCCTTCCCTCTGAAGCTCCACGGCTTCTCTTTGAACCTATCATTGTGGACTGAGAAAAGAAAAACATATTTGATAGTCACAGTGTGCGAGTGAATTATCGTCGTGACTCAAGGCAGTCTGCTGTGTCCTCTTATAAGCCATGCAGACTGCAGTTGATACATATAGATTATTAGTTACTGAGGGTCCAGATTGTGCTGGAGGCTCTTGAGCTGCAGCACAGACTGTCATTAAGTGGAGAACTTTGTTTACAAAAGGCTTATTTGTGGGGGGTTTTGTCTCCTTTCAATTTAAGTAAGTTAATGGCTTAATTGAAATTGTTCCCAAAACAATTTGCATGCTAACAACAATCTTTTGGGCACTTGGGGCAGCAGAAAATGCTGTAAACCTACACTTAACGTTGACATATTATCACCTTATAACATTAATATGGCTAACGTGTTAGGAAACACTTGCCCTTTTACACATCCAGCAGACATGCAGCTCTATTAGCTTTTATTTGAAGTCGTGTTTCTGGCCACTTGGCAGATGTAAGTCTCTCCTCCTAGCTCTGATTTTGGTCTCCACCAACTCCTGAGTGAAATAATGCACAGTGGGTTTATCAGAGCTTTTTTGCTCCACCTGTATGCTAACAACACTCTTTTCAAACCTGCATTGATTGATTTTTGTGGCCACTTGGGGCAGAGCACCAAGCTGTAAACGCAACATTGACATATTATCACCTTATAAGGTTGATAAGGCTAACGTGTTAGCATACAGTTGTCTATTTGCACATGAAGCAGACACAAAGCAACTATAGCATTAATTAGGAGTTGTGTATCTGCTCGTCTGACAAATGTAAGTCCAATATTCACTCTCCTTCTAGCTCTTTTTCAGTTTACACCAACTCCTGAAGGAAATATGTGGCTCTGTAGCTGCTAAATGCTCCACTATGTTCACCAGCTGGTCGCTAACTTTGTCTGTCTGCAATTTGGTTCTGGGTAGATTTTATCAGAGCTCTTTTTTTTTTTTTTTTGCTGAAAACAGCTTGCTGCTGCAGCTAAAAATGACACTGATGTGAGCACTGAGACTGAAGCAGAACAATAAAGTTGCTGGCCATCAAACCAAAACAGTGAGCTAAAAGGTTCTGTAGAGGTGGGACCTGCAAAACTTTGTCCTTCTGGTGGCGCTGGAGGAAAGGTCACGAGATCAATAAACTCATTAAAATGTATTCTCTGGAAACCATAGATACCTGTACCAAATTTCATGTCAATCCATGCAAGATATTTCACTAAAGACTAAAAATGTGGAAACGTGAGGGGATCACCAAAGTCAGTAGCTTTCAACATGAATGTTTGTACGTTTGTACAAAAAGTCATGGCAGTCCATCTAGTTGTTGTTGAGATATTTCAGTCTGGACCAAAGTGACGGACGATCGACCAACATAAGCACGGCTAAAAACATTCATGAGTGCAGCTTTAACACAGAGGTAAGATCTAATCTGAACAGTGGAAACTGGTATCACAAACCATAAAGTATTTTGCGCTTTCATTTTACAGAGTGACAGAACACATCAGATTAGATTAAACTCAGCCGTGAGTTACAGTTGAATCAGACCTTCAGCAGTCCTTGTTTTTTCAGGTGGGTTTTCAGATGAGTCACCCAGAGGTTTTGCAGGTTCTTCTAGTTTTGTGTTTCATTTTTCAACAGATGCACTAAATTGCTACCAGCGTGCACCATACATCTGATACGACCACTGAAAGAGTCTTATCAGATTGTACTATGACGGACCTCACTGAGAAAGGACAAAATGCAGTTACGTGGCAAAGCTTTATCATAAATCCCAGTCACACTCTCACTTCTCATCAAGGAGTTCCCTGGATACGAAGATGTTTTCATGTTACCAACCGCCATCTCACTCAGTATCATCTCGCACATAATACTGCTGATGCTTTCACTAAATTGAGTTTCATGTAAGAGATATCATTTTGAGAATTTGGGTAATGCCCTCAGTGGCAAACAAGCATATTTAAGATAATCATTAAACTGAATTTTAATTTCCCGAATGTAGAGTAATTTAGACAAAACAACTTGGATTGGATTTTGTTTTTGTTTTTGTGGAATATCTGGTAAGATTATTTTATATTTGTTACCAGTGAGACCCATTCAAATGGAAGAAAGGAAGAATTGGTAATGTGTGGTAATAGCCACATTAATTTGATCATAAAATCCTTTTTGTGTTTTTAACATGCTTATGATTAACCTCAGTTGTGAACCAGCAGATTTCCACCTTTGCTGATCTGAGGATCCGTCTTTACTCCCCACTACATTTTAGGGGATTTCTGTGTTCATCATATAGTTTCTTCTCCGCTGTGAGTCAGTCTCTGGGCCTTTCCCCCTTTTCTCTCTCTCTATCAAATCTCTCATTCGTATCATGACATCACATCATTTCTCCCTCTTAACATATCAGTTACATTTGCCTTCCTCCATTTCCCAGGTTGACGTATGGACTTCTTCTTCTTCCAGAGGTGACATTTCTAGTTAAATGCCTTCCTGCTACAGCGGACAACAATCTCGGATTGTGATTGTGAACAACAATCTGTTGTGTCAGGCCGATATCACAGCTGCACAATTCACTCATCTCTCCCAAGATCTCTTAAAGAAACATTACACATTTATTACACCATTCCCCGCTCTCATATCGTGAATATCTTCTTTATTTGTGCTGTCTTTCAAAACTGTCTTTCTACTATCTTAACCTAACAATTTATGCCAACTCTATAGATTTAATAGATATAGGAATTTTGCAGTCAGAATGTCACATTTTTCTGCTGTTGCATTTATTATTATTATTATTTGCTCTGAATAATAATGGCAGTTAAATTGATCAAATGTTAGTCAAACAATAATCACAAATGTGTGCCAAAACAAGCCAGATCTCTGTTAGGTCTGCATGTGCAGTGGGACACTACTCAGATATGTGACACTGTCTGCTGTTTTAGTATCTTGTGGTGCCATCTAGTGACAATTTTGTAATTTCGACAATGTGGTGTTGTCATACCATGTTACAAGGAAAGTGATGCATCATGAAATAAATGTCAGACTTGTGCAAGACACTGACAGATTTCAGTTTGACCTGAAAACAAAAAGTGGGTCAAAGCCATATACACACAGGCATCCTACACCAGTATGGTATAACAGTATACAGATGCAACAAAACCTGTGAGACTGTGAGAACGTCCAGGTGGGAAATGTTTGAGCTATTCCTGGGAAATGTAACAATAAAGCTGGTAAAGTCTGGATTAAAAAAAATAACCGCATGAGATTTTCACTAGTGAAACCAGAATGTCTGAAACTATTGTTGGGTGGGAGTTAAAAAAAACGAATTTGAAGAGGTATTGCGTAAGGTAAGGGTTGATCTGTGAGGTATCACCCCACCAGTGTAATTGACTTAGTCATAGTCGTTGGGGTCACTCCCTAACAACGATCATATAGTGGGTGAAATTAATCAAGTCAACTAATTGTATCCTGTATGAGTCACAGAAAATATATTAAGAAATTATAGTTGGCTTCAGTGGCTTCATTTAAAATCTCAAGTCCAGGCAATTTTATCTATATAGCTCAAACTTACAACAATATCTCAGAGGACTTTACCATCTGGTGACACCTTCTACTCCCAGACCTTTGATGCATATAAGGAAAATCACAACACTTTATGATACAGCCCACGATTTTCAGTGCAATTTGGTTGTATGAATCAGCTACCAATAAAATACTTACGGGTATATTCCTGTAAATACTGGGTAGTACTGGGAAGCAGAACTGAAGTTTGGGGAAAATGGTGTTAACCACCTTGTTCTTACTGTAAAGATTTACTGTGAATTGAAGAATTTAAAGGGAAACTCCAGTATTTTTAAAGCTGGGCCCTATTTTTACAAAATGTGAGGTCGAAATGACTTAATACTTAACATTAGTTTTTACTAATTTAGTAATTTCTAAGATCCTTTTTGTTTAACCAGAAGCAGAAAGTCTCGCTCAAGAAAAATGAGGTTGAGTTGTTGCAGGAAGACAAAAAGGATCTTACTCTTTAACAAGAGTCTCTGTAGGGATCCTTTCCATAACGTCGTCAGACAGTCTGAGCCTGTCAGTGGCAAAAACAAGCACTTTTAGCGGACGTACTTTTCACAGGCGCAATTGCTCCAAAGGATTACATTGCAGCCATTGCAGTGGTAAGTATTAATCATTTCGAACCCAAAGTTTGTAAAAGTAGGGCCCAGGTTTAAAAATACCGGAGTTTCCCTTTAAGGCAGTGTATAAAAATGTTTGCTGTTGTGTTGTGAAATATCGGAGTAAAGGTGCTTATAGGCAGTAGAATCAAATAATGTTAAATGTGGCGTAAAATTATATTTAAATGTAACAGAGGGCTACAAATACATGGCTGAATTTGTCAAAACGTGAAATAAGTTATCGTCCCTTTCATGGTGATCACAATTACATATTCTGGGGTGTATTTAGATGCCTTTGACTAAAACCAGTAAAAGAAAAAGCACAGAGGAAATACAGATGATCACCTTTTAACCTCTTGCTGCTGCACCTACTTTCAGATCGGAACATCTACCAACGCCCAAGCAGTGACTAACGAACCAGTCATCTTTCCTCCACGGTCTGCTAAGTGTCTGATGATTCAAAGCATGGACGATGTCCAGGCAAATGCGGTGAGAGTGAGAGTCTGTGAGCCATTATTGGGATAGATGGTTCCACCAAAAGAAAAAAGAAAATATGTTGTTGTTAAAATGTTTCATCTTAAGCAAATCAAACAATATCCTAAACGAGGGAAGATGCTATTTAATTTTGACTAGAAACTACAAAACAACTGATAAAGCAAAGTGACAGTTTCCGCAACTGAATGGAGATGTCTGAAGAAGGAGACTCAATTATACAGGAATTATACAGGTTTTCAGAGTGTAAATCTGATGATACGACTGAAATCATGATGGTTGTTTTTGTTTCACAGCAGCTCAGACTTTGCATGATGGACACTTAAGATCTAAATGTGAAGCCACAGAAAATAATTTCTGAGCAGCTGTTGATTTTTTCTTCTTCTTCTTGGCAGTCTAAAATCCTTGAGATTTCATCATTAAAAAAAAACTCATCACCCTGTTTTCATTCATACAGTCTATGATTCATCTACAGAGCGAGTGCTCGTAGAGCCAGAGAAAACAGAGTGATACAGCAAGGATGTTCATCGAATTCATCGATTTCTAAACGTCTTTAGAAAGCACTGGACTGGTCTGAAATGTACTCCTAAGGCTTGCTTTACCTCTCCAAGAGCACCATAAATCAGCTGACAATGTGACTTCTAAGGCAATTCAAATGCAGTCAGAGTTACATCTTTCTGTATCTGAGTGATCGATGGCTTTTAATATCACTGGTTTTTCTCTCTTCCGGTTCAGTGGGTTCAGACAGCTATAGCATACATCCCGCAGTAGGTGGCACTGCACCACATGAAATAAATTCATATCATGAAACACTTTTAAATAATATTGTAATAAATTATAATGGTAGTTTGGTGCTACATGCCTGGAACTGTGTCATTATTATTCTTATTATCATTAGTAGATAGTAGCATCATTATTCTTACTTTAATAAAATAGGTTTATCATTTGTTTTATTTTGTTGTCAGTATACTTTTCAGATCTTAGTCCCCCTTAGTCTCTTTGTAACTTTAGATCTCAGTCAGTCCATCTTTAATGAGGCCAAACTCGAAATATAATCAAAGTTTCACTGTGAAGCTTGATGCTTTTATTTCATCAGCACCAGTCTGGTTTGGATCTCCATGCACGCTCCCACACACACAAACACACACACACACACACACATGCATAGAAAAAGAGGACCAGACAGACCAATTACTGTGTGACCACTGGTGACAGCAGGGCAGAGCTGCACAGTCATACTGAGGTTTTGATGTGTCTTTATCCACATAAGCCTCTTTATGCCTCACTGGTCACGGTGCAGCAGACTGTGTCTTCCTCTCCTCGTTCACACGCTGCAACGTCCTGATAGCACTGTGTTCAGTTGAGACAGAAGAAGAAGAAGAAGATTTCAAAACCTAAATCTGCAAACTGTATTATAGATGTACAAAGGATGGCAAAGCCTTCTTTAAAGCAACTTCTATCAAGTCATTCTGAATAAAAAATTTTAAAAAAAAACAGATTTTGAGATACAATTTCTATGACTCATGCCATGTTATCTGTGTCAATGATGATTCATTGAGGGTGCTCATTTAGAGAGAATTACACAGAGAGGAACAAAAGAAGAAATAAATGGGTCACTTTCTGCTGTTTGCGATCATTTCTGTCTTTTGAATAAAACTGAAGTAGGATTTTCAATAATTAAAACTTTCAATAGATTTTTCAAGTGGGCTCGTTGTGACTAGAAGTGGCAGCTTGTTGTTATGGATTCCTCATTATTGATTGACATCGGCTGATGAAAGAAACCGCATTTACATGACGTACCTGTCTCCCCAGGCTGTCCAGTGAATGGGATCTACTACTTTCGTCTTATCTTCGACCACTGTTCGGCGATTACAGTAACAAACCAATCATTTTTTATCATCAAAATGATTTATGGTGTTGGAGCATGTTGGAGAAAATGAGCCTACCATAATGATCTGTAGGAGTCCAGCTGACAGTGAGATAAATTATATTGCTTTACTGGCGCCCCTGCCCTTTCTGAGCTAAAAATGGAAAAATATGCCAGGATAAATGCCACTGATTAATGCAAAATGCAAAAACCAACATGTATAGACGGCAATATAGAGTGTTTCTTTAAATAAGATGATTTGACCTTATTAAAGCTATTTTCAAATGCTGTTTGTCTGTATGTTTCTGTGTTGTTCTTTTCTTTGTGTGGTCAAATCTAAGGCTGAAAGACAGCAGAAATCACTTTAACAGAGTACAATTGAAACAATTAATATTTGGTGATTTCTTACACGCTGCCTCGCAAGATTTAATGAATATCAACACAAACAAAACCCACTCCCCCTCCAGTATCACCAGTAACAATATAG
Source organism: Macquaria ambigua (assembly GCA_008360985.2). Classification (NCBI taxonomy): domain Eukaryota; kingdom Metazoa; phylum Chordata; class Actinopteri; order Centrarchiformes; family Percichthyidae; genus Macquaria; species Macquaria ambigua. The sequence goes on along the minus strand of VMKM01000017.1, from coordinate 970,940 downwards.
ACAGAAATGTACAGAAATGGTCAGTATAAAATGTCTTGCATGTGTGATTTGAACACTCATCCAGACCAAGGGAGGATTACAGGATTTCTACATACATTCATCTGAAGAAAAGTCAATGCTACAGTGCTATTAGTGTGGAATCCATCAGGTCCCTTAAATGAGCCTGTAGGCTGCTGTGCTGCCGCTGCATCGTACTGAGCCTGGAGTTCAGCAGCACAGACAGTAATGAGCCCAGCTTGTCCCCTGTGATAAATGACATGGGGCCATAATGGCTCAGCTCTCTAGCATGTGATTGACAGCACAGTGACGCAGGACTCGGCCCCTGTGATACTTAGAGCATTTTGAACACATGACATGCATTGTATCTTCATACAAATCAGACATATTGCTCAACAGTGGTAAGAAACCTACGTTTTGGAACATCCCTCTGATCATTTGTTGTTTTCCTTGTTATTTAATCTATTTAATCGATTGATGATTTTCTCTCTGATAATGATTCAACTTATTGTTTGTCTCAGGTTTCATCATTTAGGCGTGTTGCATTGGAAATTATTTGAATATTTTGAGTGTGTCTTTAGCCGGCGTTAGCTTGAATGCTAAAACTAAAACATATCAGGAGCACTGCAACATACTGAGCTACAAATAGCAAATCAATAAATGCTTTGCATACTTAAAATAGCCCTACTTATAAAGGGCATCACAGTGCATGTGCAGTACATCTTCAGTCTAGTGTGTGCTGACATTTTTCCATAGTTTGACTGATTCTGTCAACTAAGCTGTGCTCAAGCTCATAACATGACACATATATCATATATATAGTCTAATCTCAAACAATTTAAAATGAGTGACCATGTTGTAGTGTTGAAAGTACAAAGACAGACACTGTAACCACTGCTGTCTTCTTAGAAATGAATGATATTTGACTGCAGTGTTGTAGCTACGCTCAACATGAATTACCTACTGTGTGTTCTAGATTAATCAATGCAGCGGTGCTGTTACAGATCATAACTATGTATAAATTGTATTTGTGAGTGTGTTGAATTTACAATTGCTTTACAATAGACTTCCTGCATCTAGTAATACATAAAAGACAAAACACATTCTCCATAAATGCATGGTAGAACATAAATGGCACACTTTGTCAATAGTGTTTACATTACTCTGATATCCCCCTCATTATTGCTTGTATTGATAGATTTTCTTTGCCCTGCTTTGGATCCAAAACCTAGTGATGTCATTCAGTCAGTCAAGGTTTACCTGTTTTGTCCAAAAATCTTGGCAACTTCTGGCCAGATTTCCATGAAGTTTTCTGTGGATATTCATAGTGGATGATGATTCACAGGCCGAAAACATAGCAACAAGACTTTGGCAGGGACTGGGGCTCTGAGTGGGGAGAGGACATTAGTAGAAACTTACAGAACAGTAGTGGAGTGGAAAGTGTTGAGGCCATCTGGTTTCTCGAGGAGGAGATGCCAGCTCCCGCACTGTGTTCAATGGGTAACCAAACATTAGTTCCAAACTCTCCTGTAAATTCTCATATAATAAATCTCGTCATTCGTGCCTCTCAGATACAGGCGATATATTTGTTTCAGCGCCATTCAGCACTCAGTGGGTAGCATTTCTTTTTGTCCTTTGTCCTGTTATTCAAATAGGGTTTTGTGTATCTGTAACTCCGTACATGAAATGTGACGTCTGTTTCCGTTTTTCTTCTTCCTCACTTCAGTCCTAGTTCTCTGTCCACAATTCCTTCTTCTTTGGTTTTCTAGTTCAATCATTTTAGGTTCTGTTTATGTTATCATTAAGTTTTCTTCTTATTTTCTACGTAAACCACAACACGTCATTTTATAAGATTCAGAGCCATGTTTTCAGCAAGTGATCTGTTCTATGGGCAGCTTATGTGGACAAGAAATGACATGCATAAGAAGTAAGATATTTTTGTGTTTTTTCCCCCCAGAAAATAACAAAGACAGAATACTTCAATCTTATTTTTATTGGGTAGTATATAATAAATATAATGTTACGTATAGATTGCCACATATTGCAGATCTTAGACACTGATGGTTATTCTGGAAAATGAATGGATACTGAATGTAAGTGCATTAATAGAGGCTATTATAGAAATATTTAAAAGAGAAGTATAATGTATCATGGTGGGGTAGTAGCGAGAAGAAGAAGTAGATGTTTGCAGCTTATTTGTGTCTTTTCATGCTATTTATTTGCGTATTTTTGTCCTTGTGTTTTTTGTTTCTGGTTGTTGTGTGTACATTATACAAAATTTAAACATGAGTCTGATTTGTCTGGGGACAAACTGCAAAATACTCCGTGCTGCGTTATTGCTTGTACTTTTTAATGCATTATGCAAAGCACTTTGAATGTGTATGAAATTTGCTCTACAAATAAACTCGCCTTGCCCCTACTTTGTTACTTTTTCTGGTGTTCACACATACTATAGGTGGTTAGAGCTGTGTTACACAACACTGACAATCAAATTGACTGGAACTGTTGAACATAGGAAGACGGACGTAGTGAAAATGAGACATGGAAAGAACACGAGGACATTAGAGAGAAGGGCAGATGGTATAGGAAAAGGGAGGTGGGTGACCCAGGAGAAAAGATTATCTAAGCTTGACTCATATATTATCCCATCAAACAAAGTAAACAGTAGTATTCATAGCCAACGACAGTTTTACAATTGGTATAGTTTATTATGGGTACCACTTTCTAATAAGGTTGTAACTAATGGCTTTATTGATGGTTGATAAATAATTTAGTAATGCTTTATATATTAGTTATAAGCCATTAATAAGAGGTTGCCAGGTTGTGAAAAAACCCTTCGGCAGGTGTTCATCCTTTCCTTTTGGTAATAATTATATGTTGCTAATTCATTAATAAATGTTAATGAGTTTCCCATATGGCACCACTTTCTCATTACAAGTTCTACACTAATTAATGGCTTTCTTAATGGTTAATAAATAATTTACTAATGTTGTATAGATCCGTTGCCAGGTTGTGTTTATCCTTTCTTTTTGGTAATAATGAAGATATAGATATTTGTAATCCATTAATAAGTGCTCACTTTCTAACAAGCCATCAAGTCTGCAGTTATAAATGTGTAAGAAGTTATTAATAACAGCTTTTTATCATCAAATATGCAGTTGTTTATTCATTGATTTTGGTCCAGATTTGTCTGCAGCCCTTTTCTAGAAATAAGTGATTACTTCAAGGGGCTTTTTCACAACCTGGCAACCCAAAACTTGGAAGTGTGGAGTTTTGTTTTTTATCAAAAAGTTAATTAACATTAATATAATGATTTACTGCAAGCCAATTCCAACATGGCCTTTTAATTTACAATGCAGAAAATTCATCACGGACCCGCTGTGCAGCTGTTGTTAACATCTTACTCACACGTGGGAACACTGAATAGCCCAGTAGTGTTATCTCGCATAATTATACTGCCACTAATTGGTAGTTCGGCCGCAGATGCATTCAGCCGACTGATGATTTTAAAGAGCCTGCTGCACCTACACGCTGTGGGCAACCCACGTACAGAAAGAGCTACGTAATCTTTGTGTGTGTGTGTGTGTGTGTGCGTTACAGACAGACAGACGGACAGACAGACAGCGGAGCATCTCTCCTCTCGCATCAGCATCACGGGGTTTAATCGCTCTTTCTCCATCACCGAGGCGTAGGAGGCGTCTGTCAAACCTGTGGAGCGTCTGTCTGTTTCTCTCTGTCTGTGTGTGTCCGTCTGTCTGTTTGGAAAAGACACTACACACGTCGGTCTTTAGAGTAGTTGTAGTTTGGAAACAATAAACCGGGTTTACAGCTCTTTGGGGGGATCTCTCTCTCCTTGTCATCCCGGAAGACTCATCACATTCTCGCCTTGAAGGAAGTTGAAGCGAACAGGTGCGTGAACACACAGCTTCTTGTTCTCTTTCTCTTATAAATATATTTAAAATCCTCTAGGCTATTTTAGAATATCAGCTACTACATTGTTTTATTTCCCTATCGCATTTCATTAGGTTTCCTCTTTTTTTTTTAAATTCAAATTAATAGTAGGCTGAATCCATTCATGGTTTCTCGTTGGGCTGTAACCAATTCCTACAGGTGGGATTTTCAGCAGCCTCAGAGCAGCTGCTTGTAACTGCACACATATTTCACACGGTGATATTGGCTTGACAAACCTGTCAGAGAGAAAAGTAGGGCGGTGGCACCGTTTTTGTGTCTTGTCACACGTTTTAATACCGAGCGCTTCGATCCGGGAGCGCCTTTCTCATTGCGCCTGTTTTGTACATCCTCACAGCTGTGTGTGTGTGTGAGAGAGAGCGCGCGTGTAATTTTGGGAGCCAGTCAAGCAGCCATGGACGCGTTCCTGAAGGGTTTCTCTAAAGCCAAGGATGGGGTCGTGGCAGCGGCGGAGAAAACCAAGCAGGGAGTGACTGGAGCAGCTGAGATGACGAAAGATGGGGTTATGTTTGTCGGTGGGTGCTGGGAATTAATTTCATTGATGGTCATTTTAGTAGGAAAACGGCACGTTGTTGGTTCATTATTAGTATTAATATTACTATTATACACAACTCTCAATGAATGGAATGTAGTTTATAATGTTCATATTTCTGACTAATTGAGCTTCACCTGCATTTCCTTTCAGGTACCAAAACAAAGGATGGAGTCACAACAGGTAATCTTAAATGCATCTGTTCCATTCTCTTGTTGGTCTGAGAAAAAAATCAATAGTGTATAAATTTACAGCCCTTGTTGTTCATCAGAGCAACATTTTTACACAAGCATCTCTGACATAAAAGCAAAAAAAAAAAAGGGGTCATCTCACTGGATCCTCAGGTGGTTTGTAAGAGAGATGCACTGCAACTCTGCAGGTGAGTAAGTGTCATATTTCACCGCCTTATTCTCAACACAGCTTGCCTAACTCCCCATAGGCCTTGCCATTTCTCATACATAACAAGCAGAGAAGCCATGGGGGACTTCCTGCTATAGCCTATAGGCATCCAGGGAAATAACTGTATTGTTGTATCCTATAGCTGCAAGTACATTTAGAAACTGGGATTATAAGAGGAATACATGATGGCAGAATGTCTTATTAAAGCCACTAAATGAGGGAGGAGGGAGGTTATCCTTTTTCTCAGTGGGACCAAGAGGCCTACATTAGATCTATCTGATAATCTGTTTTCAGGAGGTCCACATAGGCAGAGATGAACCCTATAGCAAAGTGTAGCTTAGTTGTGATTTATTATTATGTGTAACACTCTTGGACTCAACCTTTAAAACAAAGCAACTTCTACTTGTCACCCCATGTCACTGGTTGTATTATGTACCAGTTGTGACCAGTTCAAAGACATTTAAAAATAAACATTATTTTGTGTAATGTTCTTTTCTGCTTTCCTACTTTCCTATCCTGCTTATAATCTTACGTCCCCTGGAATTTAACTTGTGAACACTTGTTGGGGCCCTTGTGGGGAACCACACCAAAACAAGGCAGTAGCACTGAGTCACCCACAATTGACACTTGTTGTAAATGGATCTGCAGATGCATTAGTTACATACAGAGAATGTCTATATTGATTGACATTTTTAGCCTTTATTTAACAAGAAAGACTCCAAAACTCTAATAAAACAGTTACACAAAAAGTTTACATACAGTTCACAGGCTGTAAACACATGTAAAATCAGATGCACCGATATACAAAATCACAATTACATAACAATGCGTTGTTCAAACAGTAAAAGGCGGAGTAAAACTCTGTGAAGGCTACTGAAAGGAAAATGCCTCCAGGCTGTCCCTGAGGTTTTTCAGTTAACCAAATGACACAACAGGTGATGATCCTGTTTAAAACAATTCTGTAGGGTGTTCCAGGTAGAAGCAGTATTAAATAACTCTTTTAGCCAGCCCTGTATAGACTGCAGGTACAGTAATGCAGAAAAATAGGAAATAAGCTGGAAAAATAACAACAAAAACTTAAGATCTTATTAAGTTTGTTTTGATTAATCATCCAGATTTATCTCAATGCTACAATATCCTATATCCAAGCGGAAGCACTATTTATAAAATAAGATTATGTATCACAATCTTTCTCTTACAAATGAATTTATAAGAACTAAAACGTACCCTTGTACATTTCACTGCAGTTAGCGGTTTTGTACAGTGCAACGGAAACAAGCAGTGATGTGATAAATCAATAACATGTGACAATCCTCACCTTCATGTGTCTGTTGTGCACAATTATGTTTCCAAAAGGAAGAACCATTTAGATTTGGATGAAATGTTCCTCTAGCACCTCCATCAGGTCAAACTAAGCTAAGTAATAATAAAGTAACAGGTAGTAGTAGTAGTAATCACTGACAAAGGAGGGAAAAGTCACTAAAGGGCAACACCACTCAAATTACATTTCCTTCCAATCACAGTGGAAGCTTTGCAGTATGTTTATGTACTTTTCTACATGCTAATCCTCACAGGATTTGAGGCTCTATAGAGATATACACCCTCCTCTCTTCTTCTTTCGTCCCTACAGTTGCAGGTAAAACTGTGTCTGGAGTGTCTCAGGTGGGTGGAGCCATGGTTACCGGGGTTACCGCTGTGGCCCAGAAAACTGTGGAGGGCGCGGGCAATATTGTCGCTGCCACTGGATTGGTCAAGAAGGATCCAGCCAAACAAGTAAGAGAGATACTTTTCATTTAGAGTTCAACTTAAATTAAAATTATTATTTTTAAGATTTTTAAGAAATCAGTATATACATCATTGGTGTGTGTTTTGGCTTGACATGTACAAATTTGGGCGAAATTGTAGTTTTATTTATTTTTCTGGTGATGATAGCGCCCCCTACAGTAGTGTTCTCCAGTGGGTGTGAATATTTGATAATGTTAGTCTTGTAATTTGATTGGCGCAATATCTCTCTGGGCAGGCACTAAAATAGTTCATAATATTCCTTCAATTCCAACAGCCACACAGGCAGCTAACCAGCTAGCGGGCTGAAATTGTTAGCCGTTGCTTGTGTGATGTGAACACTTCGTGCGTTACTTAATGACTCCGTACATTACTCCGTGTCGTGATTTGAATCACATAGTAACATACAGATTGGGCTTAGGTTACAGGACTACTCCCTGCTGTGAGTTTTGATAGTGTGGTAATTTGCCGTCACCACAACTGGACACATAAAAAAGAGACAGCTAACGCTAGCTAAACCCCTCTACTTTTTAAAATGCGAGACGAACACGCCACTGAGTGCACCGAAGATACCAAAGACTTAGCAGGTGTTGAAATAACATGAATGAAAAGTAACATCAAGTGGTAATCAGTGCTAACATTAGCTAGCTAGGCTAACTAGCTTCCGGTAGCGCAGCACGCAAGTTGACTGCGCGTCTCCTAGCAACGACAGCCCTCAAATGTCAGCCAACTGCTGCCAGTGGAAACGACCACCCAGAGGCTCATGGGGAATGGGAATATGATGTCATTAAAAGCAAGTCGGCCATTTTTGGAGGATATCAACCGTCAATATGTCCAAAAACGGTTTTAACCTCTTTTGAAAAATTATGTATAATATAAATCATTATAACTTATATTTCCTTACACAAAAATTCCAAATTCAGTTTGACTTTAATGCTTGAATTCGTCTGACTGCACTTGCTGAATGCTTACACTTCTCCACAGACAGAGATACTGTTAACACCTGTAGAAATGGTAGTTCGCAGCACAGCACATCCCTCCATTTCATGCCAGCTATAACTCTTCACTGTTTCAAAATGGCCTCCTGACCTTGAGTCATTTGTCATCACTTCTCATGTCTGCTGTGTGTCTTTCTTCTCGGGAATGAAAGCCGTTACATATTGTTAGCTTTCCTGCATTGTTCATCAGTCAGTCTGGCCATCGTTTGTCCAAAGGAGGAGGAGGAGGAGGAGGAGGAGGCGGAGGTAAAGGCGGTTTACCGTAGAAAACAACTGACTGCTGCGACACAAGTCAAACATGAAAAATGATTTTCCTTTCCCCTTTTCACTGGGTTCTTTTATTCTGGTTTTTTTTTCTTTTTTTTTTGCAGTCTGTATCTTTCTATTTTACCTTGTCCTTCTCTCTAGCGAGGATTTTTTCATGTAGATTGTTTTTGCAGTCAGGGCTGTAGCTACCATTGAGGTCATGTCTGAGGTATTTTTTCTGGGAATGTGGAGCTTTAACAATGTGAGGGGATTTACATTCTACATTTAAAAAGATTAGGATGATTACAGTATTTTTAGACTTAATGTTGTATACAGCCTTACAAAAAATGAACTTTTTATTAATCAAAAAATGTGGAGCACCTTTTAAATGTGAAAAATGTAGATATTGGCACATGTGGTTTTCTGACATTTCACTGATAAATTGACATGATATAGGCACCATTTCACATGTGAAATCTAGGATAGCACATGTGAAAACATTTATTTCACATGTAATACCACATTGTTTCGCATGTTACAAATTCACAATATCACACGTGAAACTGCATTTCATGATGATGTGATGAATTTATATATACATTTATGTGATTTTGGACATGAATTCATGATTTGTTCTTTTTGTAACGTTAAATTTGACCACTTTTAGACCAACAAAAACAAATAAATTCAGCATTTCTCCACCAGAATTATTCATGTACAGAAAATATAATTGAACAACTAGAATAAATAATATCTTAAAAATTCAAATAATTAACAAAAAGAATTGGGGGGGGGGGCATCGGGGGAAGTTGAAAGTTTCAGAGACTTTTTTAATTTTGAAAAACTGATACAAAATGCACTTTAAAGGTAACTGTGGAGTTTTTGACCACTAGTAGCGCTATGGAGCAATGTTTTCACAAGTGGGTCACTGTTTTGTTTGTATCTTGTACACACACACACACGCCTGAGGATGCGGGTGACGCAGTACACACTCTTGTCGATCATTTTGCGCTAAATACGCTGATCGACAATTGGTGGCATAAAAGTAAACATGGTCGTAAAGAGTGCACATTTTAAAATATCTAAAAAATTGGCTTTAGACCTCAAGTATACATTCAATGCATTTTGGTGAGAAACACTAAATGTAAACATAACTTTTGTTTTTTAGAAAACTCCACAGGGTACCTTTAATTGCAATGTGCACAAGATCCCCAACGTCAATCTCTACATTTTCACTTTTAATTCACACCAGCTCTTCTTAACCCAGAAACTCTTTCTTCAAACAAGACAAACTTTACAAGAGGAACAGATGGCCCTCATGTTCATGCTCTGCTTTTTGTTTTAGTTTTTTTACACTGAAAAACACTGTGTTCGTCTTTTGTTTTCAAACCATAGCAGTAACACTTCCCTGTGGTTTATATCTGGATTAATAAGGTGTTAAAATTGGATGCGATTCTGAAGGGATGACTAAATTTGCCTGTAATTACACTCCTTTCTCATAACATCGCTGTGAGTAGCAGGAAATGATAAGCCAATCAAATATTCCCCTGGGCAATGCAAACACTTTGTTGAATGTTTGTTGTGATGCTCAATCTTCCGTCCCTTAATTAGAGATGAAACACAGGGGAATCCATAACAACAATTTAGACACCGAGAGATAACAGCACACACACACACACACATGCACACACATATCTTCAGCTCTGCTTTAATTGGCTGTAGTTAGTGAAAAGTACCTTATAAAAAGATAAGATACCAAAGAAATTATCAAGTTATTTTTTTCTGCCAATGGCAACACCTGACACCTGAACAAAATGCTTTTCTGCAGTTCTTTTATTGAGGCAATCACAATGTTCAAATCCACTGCTTTCATCCCATGCATTTGATTTCATTATCAAAAGACGCTCGTGGTATTTCACACAAACATCCAATTGAATCCTTTCATCTTCGTTGGCAGTTGTTTTATTAAGGCAGCTAGATAGCTAATCGTGGTATTCACCCGGAGGGTTAAAACACTGATGGAGCTCCACCTGGAATGTGATCTGCCTCATTATGAGGAACGTTGACAAGCCAAACTGGCAGGAAGAACAGACAGACAGATGGACAAACAGACGCAGGGTGGACTGACTGATGGAGAGATGGTGGACTGACTGACAGAGAAATAAACACACAGATTAAAAAAAAAAGAAAAAGAAACCCTGGTATTCCCAGCGAGAGATTGACATGCAGACAGCAGCAGATTGTCCTCATTTAACCGTGATTCCCAGGCGGCACAGCCATTAAACATCATTAATATTGATTTCATTTAAAAATTGATGCCAGGTTGAGAGAGCCCATCAAAGATTATCACACACACACACACACCTGCAAACAGAGGGTGGTGGGATTCTGATTAATCTCCTCATCTAGTGGTTTCACCAATTCATCAGGTGCTGGTGACTCATGTCAGGAGACAGGTAAGAAAGGTAGAAGGAGAGAAAAATGACAATGAGATAGAGGAGCAGGCGGAGTGGTAGGTAGAGTTGTGGTGGTGGGGGGGGGGCTGAGGAGGATACATGACAGGAAATAGAAAATGGTCTCAACAAACACGTCTTATTGCTCAGATCTTTTTAGCGGCATGCAATAAAAGAGGCTGCTGTATCTCATGTCCCTAGAAAGCAATTTCTGCTTGAAAAATTGCTATGAAACAATACAGAGATTGTAGGTGAGGTATTACTTTGATTTTTAGTTGGACAATTATAGTTGACACAGATATTTCAGGTTTGATTTGTCCTAAAAAGTGAACAAATCTTTAACTTTTGGCCAAAGTTTAATCTGACCACAGTAAAAAGACAAGGCGGCGTTTATTGGCATATTGAAGTCTGAGTATGTGTTTGTGAGTGTGTGTGTGTGTGTGTGTGTGTGTGTGTTTACACTGCTGGGTGAACAGATGGAGGCTTGATGGGTGGTGTTAAATGCAACAGCAGGAGGAGAAGGTGCAATAACTGGTTTAAGGTTATGTCAGCCGCCGGTGAGCGCGTCACATACACACACGTGCACACGTCAGCGCGCTGTGACCGCTCCCCATTAAGGAAGGTCAGTTCAATGGCACGGTGTAATCAAGAAGGCACCCTTTAAGCTAGACAGGAGAGACGTCACCCCCCACTCTTCATTAGTGCTTCATGCCTCGTTTAAAAGACAAAATGCATTGTTTGTAACTGTCCTTCAGAACGACACTTATAGAGGTGTATCAGTAGGACGATGTAATTTGTCAGTGCCATCCCAAACCGTTACAAATCACAGCTGCAAAAATAAAACCATCTTCTGATCTTACACAGTTATGGTTAAGGTTTGGGCATAAAAACAACTTCGCAAAGGTTAGAGGACCTTCGTCACCATGGCTACAATAATACACGCAATAACACGCGGTTAAGGTCAGACAACGATTGTGGTCATGGTTATTGGAAACCAATGCTGACTGACAGAAGGAAACGGAAAGCGAACACTTGATTCCCATGACAAACTTTGACGTTTTGTTGACCCGTCCAATCACCCCGACCTCCTCCCTCTGCGGACTTTATAACGTCACACTATTTTCTCCTTTATTCTCGGCTTTAATTCCTACTGCTTAGCTTTGTCACTTGGATGTAAACAAGGCCAGGTGCTAGGTGCTGGAAGGGCAATTAGCCTACAAGTGGAACAAAACAGAAGAGGATCTTCTGCCCTCTAGAGTCTATTTAATTACATTCACAAGCTTTCAGTCACAGACTTTCCTCAGGTATGCAAGGCAATGCAAAGTATGAGCAATATTTAAATATGCAGTATATGCTGCATACAAGTGCATACTGTGGTACCACACAGTAAATATGTAACATTGCACAGCAGTATATAATATTTCATACGTTATGGCATAATGGTAGTAAGTATATCCAGATGTTCTGGAGGTGCATCTGTGTTGAGGGCTGCAGCTTATGACTATTTTCATTATATTTCATGGTGATATCTTTAAATGTCTTGTTTTGTCTGACCAACAGTTCAAAACCCCCCAAAATATTTAGTTTACAGTCATGTACGACAAAGAAAAGCATCAAAACCTTACATTGAGAAGCTGGAACCAGCAAATATTTGGCATTTTTGCTTAAAAAATCATTACTTGATTATTAAAATAGTTGCAGATTATTTTCTTTTGATCAACTAATCGCTTAATTGACCAATCATTGTAGCTCTACCTGTGTCTTTTTTCTGGGTTTTTTTTTTGTCTGTCCACAAAAAACAGTGGATAAAGGCTGGGTCAGTAATAGCACAAAGAAGAAATGAGAAAAGTGAAAGAAAAAGTGAATGAAGTTCATAGGATCAATATATGTGCACAAATACAGGCATCAGACCAGAGTAGCTGCCAGTCCATGCCTTTTTGTGCTCTGCGTTCCATTAACTGCCTGAATTTGTGCGCATATTAAGCAGTAACTCCCACGAGCATACATATTTCAAATTGGATCATATTCAAAGTAAAAAAAACAAACATGTCTTTTATGTCTTTTTGCAGGGTGATGAAGCCTCAGCGGTACAGAACGTGGAAGAGTCACCGGTTGATACTGACCCTGCTGATGCTTCAGAGGTGAGACTCCACTAGCAAACAGGTCAACATAGAAAAAACCTACAGTCAATAAGGTGAAGCTGCATTTCAAAGTTAAAGAAGGAGCAGCTGATGGATGAATAGACAGTTTAAACATTTTTGCAGTCAGTATCAGCCGGAGGTGGATTTATTGAAGAGCCTTAAATTCAAAACGTCAGTGAGAGTGAAGAGATTACACCACGGCTGTGTTAAAATATTGTTAAAAAAGGGTGGCGCTTGGAAGCAGTTTATGGACCTTAAGATGTTATAAAGATTTAATTGGGTTCACACCACTCTAAACTGAATACTCCTGGGTGAGAAGTGGATTTACGGGGAACCCTGCTTTTTGTTCTCTCATCAGCCCAAAACTATTAAACTAAATCAGCTGGAATATAAAGGTGCAGGAGATAGGGGAGCATGGGAACATTCATCCCTAAATAATATTAAAATGTATATTGCATTTGGTGGAGGCTTTCATCCTTAAAGCTGACTAAATTGCATATTTGATTGTCTCCCAAACCTGTTTAATAATCTTCCAAAGCTGAAAAACAAATCATCATTTCTAAGGTGAAATCTTACAGAGGACAAAGACTGACTTTGAGCACAACGTGACATAAATAAACCATCTTAAAGGGGCGTTGTAACATTACCTCGACTGGTTTATACAGTTCCTCAGATGTGATATCATTATGCTGTATGCTGATGTGTTTCACTCAAGGTTAAAATGATCACATCACAGGAAGTCGTTTACATACAGGACAGTAAATTCATTCCCTCTTCTCTCTCTCAGGAGGACACCGATGACTAAACTGATCGAGAGCTCCACAATCAAAGATCAATGACCGAAACATTCCATGTTGCTCTGCCAAGTCCCGTTGTGCCTCGTATTTGGTCCTTTATGGAGTCTGTGCCCAACGTCTGTGTGAGTGTGTGTGAGTGTGTGTGTGTGTGTGTGTGTGTGTGTTTCTGTTTGTGTTGTTACGTATGTCTGTACAGCAGTAAATGTGTAAATGTTGTGGAGAAAGAGAGATGTTGTTTGTTTGTGTGAGTGAGTGAGTGTGTGTGCGTGTATGCGTGTGCCTTTTACACATCAGTCCTGGAAAGGGAGCTCAGGTGTGTGTCGTCCTCGACCAGCTGTCATTTACAGTGACTCCACTGAGAATGCCACCTGGTCACCGTGTGTGTGTGTGTGTGTGTGTGTGTGTGCGCGCGTCTATATGTACGTTTGCTGTCTTACTATGTGGCTATGTCAATAACTCAAACATGGAAATATACCACAATTTACCACCGTAAGCACCTAAGTGTCTCTATATAAATGAAAAATTTACAGTGATCTGTTTGAAATGGAAGCATAACGATATATTCTCTATTTTTGTCTGTATACTGTCACTGTTTTCTGCGGTGGACTATAAAGTGCTGAGCTATTTGTGCATTCATATTGTATTTTTTAAGTTGTCACTGCTGTAACAAATATATCTCATATTAAATGGACTTTTGAAAAACCAAGAGCATGTAAAACTACTCAGCTTAACCGCTGTGATATGAATTTATTTGGAGTTAAGTGTTGAATAAAATCTGTAAAAAAAAAAGTGTTGTCGCTGAGGTTTTGTTCATTTATCTGTACGTTGACATGGCAACAAATGTTGTGCAGTTAGGCTACTTGTTATAGGACAATACCATGCTCAGTGATGGGGATGTAATATGATCCAAAATGATGGGCTTGGTCAATGTTTTTCCTGTCTGCTATAATACAGGAAATAATGGCCACAGAAACATTTTATGGTGTAAATCGAGTGGTTGGGGTTTAGTGACAGCGAGCGAGAATGGATCCCACAATCAAATTTTTAAGGTAGTTCTGTTGGTTTCACCACTCTTATTGTATTTCTTATGCATTTACAGAGTGTAGAAAATGTGATTCTCAGCATGTGTATTCATAATAATCACAAATCAGATTACCTATGATGAATTTAGTATCGGAGAAAATCACTTTTTTTCTTTCTTCAGCTGCTGCTAATGAGCGTTTTCCTCATTAGATTGTGTCTTATCAAGCTTTTGTCTCGTCATATTGCTTATTCTACATCCTGTTCGTATTTTAATGTTAATATTTTAGGTTGTCACTTTGAGAATGCATCACACAGCTCTTCTCCAGTGCACCAAACATTATCGTCTGTCTTACTGCAAGTGTGAATTAAGAGGATGTAACGTGACGCCGGTTCTCAGCTGGATGTAAGGTCGTCTTATCCATCTCATTATTACCTAAACAGCCAGCAACAATAATGTGTGTGTAAGTGTGCGTTTGTGTGTACGTGAAAGCATGTGTCAGCTAGTTGTGAAATAATCATCTGGGGGACAAAAGAGGACAACATGCTGTTGTTTTAAGGATTTAGTAATATCAGGATTAGATGTACTGTTGTTTTTTGGTACACTTTCATCAGAGGAAAAGGTGTCTTTTGTCATTTTAATCCTGCCTCTATCAGCAGTGTGTTATTACAATAAAGCATGTTGGACTTGATGATGTGCTGTGCCCAGCTGTCCAGCAGCAGGCTCAATAGTGAGTGTGGTAAGAAAGAAAGAGGAGATAGACGTTCACTGACAAAGGTCTGACCGTGCAACCAACTTCTCCAGCATCTTTCCTCCGAGAGACAGTTCTACCCCATTAACACCAAGACCACCAAATGCATCGTTTTTGTTCGCCCAGAATCTTACCACCACCTGTTCTATGGTACGTTGCTCACTACACATCCATCTACAAGACACATCCATCTACAACTGCAGTACAACATGTTTATGTGTCTTGTTTTCGCTTATTTCATGATTCAGATTTTATTTTTTTGACCAACCCTAAGAGGGTCCCGTGCATGTGGAGAAAGCCACTGATATCTTTTAAATTAATAGTTTTGGTGTCCAAGAATCACCCCCTCACATCGCTATACTTTTCATTGTTCAGACGTATACTCATTTACAATTTAACTACACCAACATGGCATTGGACCTATACGGAGATGTACACTTAATGCATTTTCTGCATCACATAAATCACTTCAATACAATGTGTTAACGGGCTGTACTGGAAACTCTTTGAAATACAGTACATAACATTCATCTACTCTATCACTGTTTTGTCTGAGAAGTAAGTGGGAAAAAGCAGCCATGCATGCTTTGATCACTTTCCTCTGGATTAGACTCCATGCACTCAAGTGCTAACGTCAACTAATGTCATGATCCCCAATGTGTGTAAACAGTCTTCAAGGCCCCACAGGTGTGGACACCGTTTTCATCGGCAGCATGCCAACGTTGCCAGGCGTTGACCCTTCTCTCTATGACCACTTTCTTCTCCTGATTTCATACAGGAGATCAAAATATATCCCCATCACTGGCTTTCCTCACACATCCCTGCTATCCTTCAACAACCCTGTGTGGCTGTGGTTTAATTCTCATAAAAAAATAAATAAAACTACAAAACTGGCTTCACTCCCTCTAAAGACGCCCACTGAACAATCCATATGTTTTATGTAATAGAACTGACAGTCACACATACATGTGAAGGACTATTTAATGAAGCTTTGTGCATGTGCACAGACTGTTTGTTCCATGTGTATACAAGTCATGGGGTTTGCATTACTAACTCCTCCTCTACCACAGCATTTGACTTTGAAATGATTTTATTTTTATCATGATGGGAATAACCCTGATCTTAATATTCGTAACTTTATCATCATGATTGTCCATATTGTAATTTTACTATGTTGGTCTATTCTGTACACACGACATCTATAGCATGTCTGTCGGTCCTGGGAGAGGGATCCCTCCTCTGATGCCCTTCCTGAGGGGGGAGTTTTTCCTCATCTGAATTGAGGGTCCTACGACAGAGGGTGTCGTATACTGTACAGATTGTAAAGCCCCTTGAGGCTATTGGGCTATATAAATAAAATTGACTTGACCTTACTTTACTGAGCTTGACTGGAAAAACATATGCATCTTTGATGGAAAATAAGAGAACAGAAAGATACTGTAATTTATTTTTCCTGTATTTAAGCACATTATAGTGATGGATTCTGGTGAGAAAAAAAGAAAAAGCAAACTAACTAAAATATTCACTGCTGTGTTGACTGACACTTCCAACAACAGTATCCGATCGTCACATCAAACGCCTACATCACAATATTTGACAACTTGGTGTGCATTTCTGACAGCTAGTTCTCAAACAGTATAAAATGTGTGTTGTGACAAGGAAGTTGAATTTATCCTATCTGGTGATTAAAAAATAATCCATCAAGTACAAAACAGTTCGCAGTTCCACAAATTTCAACCTTGTGCAGGTTGTTATCCACAGCTGGATGGGAGATGTCCATTTGACAGGTAACAGATGATGAAGACTGATTCTGTACTTTACTTCCTCTTCCTCCTCTTCAGGGCTTTCCACTCTCCCTCCTGAGTGGCCAAACTGCCAAAGAGTTCCTTCACTTTCCTCTTTCTCTCTGCATCTCTGAAACACAGAACGTGTGAAAAAGTTAGAGGCTTATACCAACAGAAGCATTTCACAGAAACATTTTGATTCGACACTGCGAGTTATCCACACCTGTTCATGACCTCATTGAGCTTCTCTCTGGCCAGGAAGCGCGAGTCCTTCCTGATTTCCCTCAGAGCGCCCTTGAACTCCTTCTTGTACTTGTGCTTCAATCGCTCCTTCTCTTTCTCCTCTCTGCTGCTGCCACGCTTCTTTCCGTAGTCCAACCTGACAAATATCAAAGAAGAAAATGAGATTTTGCACTCACAGGAAATGTGCATGCTTTATCTCAGCTTCTGGATGTGGCAATTCATTCCAACATCGTTAAAAAACGACTTTTGTATTCACTGGATCGCCACTTACACTTCAACAATCTTGGGTGTGAGCAGCTTCAGAGGAATAGGCTTCTTCTTCTCTAAAACCAGCGGACTGTGAGTCACAGGAGCGCTGCTGATGGTCTCCAGGATCTCGCTGTGAAGCTCCTGCGACAAAACAACAAACATTATAATTAAGGGGGAAGTGAAAATTAGATACTTTGAGAGAGAAGGATAAAAGAGAGAGACCTCACTGTATTAAACCCTCTTTGGCACCAACCTGTAAAAGCTCTGGTAATGTTTGGGCTGAAAGATGTTTGGAAAGCAGCGTTCTGATTGGCTGGAAGATGTATGTGAAGGACATGAGGTCTTTGTAGAGCAGGCAGCACCGCTTCACCAGGTCCAGGCAAGTAGACAGACACATCAGCCTACGGAGAGAAGCATAAACATTTGGTCATAAACCAAAGTATTGCAGAAATTATAATTAATGGTATAATAATTCAATGGTGCTAGTTGAAAAGTCAGAGGATCACCAAATTACAAAGACAACAATGCATCCTGAGGGGAGCATGAATGTACAAAATTCCATGGCCATCCATCCAGTACCAGTCCAGAGAAAGAAAACCGCAAATGTCAACCTCATGGTGGCGCTAGAGAAAATCAGGGGATGATCAAAGTCCGTATGATACATTGTCTGGGCATCATGAATGTCTGTACAAAATTTTGTGCTAATCCATCCAGTAGATGCTGAGATATTTCACAGAATAGGTGAAAACTTTGACCTGCTAGTGGCGCTAGAGGAAACGTCAGTGGACTCATCCTCTGGGGACCATGAATGTCTGTACAAAATGTCATGGCATGTCATCTACTAGTTGTTGAGATATTTCAGTCTGGACCAAACAGGTGGACTGACCAACAAGCCAACATTGCCATGACGCTAGCATAGCTAAAAACAACCAGAAGAGGTGCAAAACACTATGAGAAAGGTGGAAATGATTAAGACTTCCATAGTGGAAGCTCCTTCTACTGCATCTAGTTATCTGCAACAACTGTTCCTCACTATTACTCCATGAGTTCAACGTTCTTTGTGCAAATATGACGTGTATTCATCTTTACACATTTAGACAGACTTTGTACACTCACTCTTGTCCTTCCCTACCCAAAGGCTGTATCATCCTGGCAGTAATTACACCACAGCTACTAGACTCTTCACACACACACCTTCTGGTGTGCATGTGTCATTGTGAGGCCTGAAGGAATGCAGAAATTAGAAAATGACTGGGCACCCAGGTGTGAGGAGCAGGAGTCACGTGCAGCGCTGTTGTTCATAACAGTGTGGAGGAGACTGGACTGGCTCAGACCTCCAGGCAAGGCATTTTAAAGATGATTTACAGAGTAGGTATTTAGGGTTGCAGCAAGCCTCAGTCTGAGTCATTAGGAATTAAAATACTGTATAACAACTGCTGCTTTCAAATGAATACATTGGATAAATCAGTGTATGCTTTTTGGTTAATGATTACAGACAAAAAATGCTTAATGATGTACAATTTCTAATCTTGGTCACTGATATTAGATAGGCTACATAAAGGATTACATTTTTATTTAATATTATACGTTTATTGTTTGTAACTCAAAGGTTTACTTATTTTTCTCTTATAAATATTCTCTATATTTCTCTCTAACAAATCCACGTTTGAGTCTGAGTGTTTTATGGCATGTTATGAGTATTAATTTTAGTTGAGTACAAATAAAAATGTATATTCTCACAAACCGTGCACAATGATGGTCCGCTGAAGCCTGTTTGCAAGCTTTTCTGTGTGCCCACACACCAGCTGCTGTGTGAAACCACACTGGCGACTCATCAGAATCACACGAGTGGATGTATCAGCTCTGAGCCATACAGTCTGTACAGGTAAACACAGTATGCTGGCTTATCTTAAGTCTTCATATCCGTACAGTGGTGGCCATTAAGGCAGACCCTCATCACATAGTCATTCTTTATCAGCACTGCGGGACATGCTCGTTTTTATAAAATGTTGTGAAGCAACTGGTTAAAGGAGAGATATTTATCAGTGCGTGTTTATGTGCTTCCATTTTGTCCTCACAGGTTGTTTTTTTTTTCTTGTTGCAAAAGAACAAATGAGCTCATCTATTTTTACTTCTATAAAAAGGTAATTAATTTCACTTTTCAGTCTTCATTTCTTGGTGGTCTTATTCTGGTCCAGACTGAACATGAGAAGCTGTGTGAAGACAAGAGGTTTTCTCACACTTTTATCTCCCTCCCTCCCTTCCTACTGGGCCTATAATTGTCTCCAGGCAAGTGTTCACTCTTGTTATTACATGGTATTGTTACAGACTCAAGTCTGAATGTCCAATTAAGGCATTGTGAGATCTGTTAGTTCTGCCATATCTCTGTGGGTCAGCTGTATAGACAGGAGTTACAGAATACATCTGGGGACACCTGTGGAGGGTTTCCCCCATGGAAGAGATGGGAGGACAAAATGTACATTTCCAGTCATGCTAAGCTAACCATCTCCTGGCTTTAGCTTCAAAATTAAATGGACCGACATGAGAGTGGCATCGATCATCTCATCAGCAAGAAAGTAAATAAGAGTATTTCCCAAATTCAGAACTATTCCTTTAAATAAAAAACATTCTTCTAAGGGAAAAATTGTTTGTTAAACCTTGCACTAGACATCACTGCAGCACTGAAATTCATGGCGAGCTAGTGGCAGTTTCATGTGTCCTCTGACATTCACAGTATTCACAATAATACAGCTCCAGTAAATCTGATGTGCAGTGAAGGGATAGATTTTGAAGACCCTAATTCATCTGGTACCCTGTGGCCAAAAGTTGTTGTTACTAGCTTACTGCTAACAGTCTTGATTTTCTGTGTTGTGATAGCAGATTTTTGGCCAACTGATTGAAATAACGTCAAATGAGTCTATGGTTTAGGGGTCTGACCAGCTACTTTCCCTCCCCTCCTACCTATGGTGATCTCTGTCGAGGTCATTTTTGAGGTCCAGGTGTTGGGTAGCAGACAATGGAAGGCTTTTCTTGCTCCAGCTCTTGCAGGACTCGGAGTCTGACAACACCAGCAGATCACTGCACTTCCCCGACAGCCTAAAGGGCGGCACCACAGTGTAACCTGCAAAGTCAAAGTCTGTCTTATCTGTTGTGCTTGACGAATCCTGACAGCAAAACACGCACGATAGACTTTAGGAAATGTGTTTAAAAACGTGAGTGTGAGGCTACCTAGAGAGGTCTTGTCCTGCACGGCCAGGTGTAGCGTTCCAGCCAGGAAGTTGACGAGCTCAGGCAGGAAGCGCTTTGAAAATGAGATGTACTCCACAGCCAGACAGCACAGCACTAAACCTGACGTCACGTCCTGTAACGACCTGACTGGACACTAAGGACGTACAAATCATGGGCAAAAACAAACACAGGTATGATTATCTATTTATCCAGTGACATTGATGGCAAGAACAGTACAGAGACAGCTCTGACAACACAGACAATAACAAACACACTGAAGACGGTGCGTACCTTGGTGAGAGCCTGGCTGATGTAAAGCAGCGCTGGAGTGGTAACTGGGTGTCTGAAGTCTGAGGTAGGAAACAGCAGTGCTGTCACCTTCAGGTAGACAAGCTTGAAACACAAAAACAAAAATACTGTAACTGTATTTGTCACATAGAGAAGAAAGAATGAGTAACACATATTCTCATATATGAGGCATATCTCCCTTACTTTTCAAACTCCTATTTATCTCTACTTTTTTTGGCTTGGGTTTTGCCTCTCAGGCTACATACAGGTTCCCCTACCCTGCTAGTGCTTATTTTCAGTGAATATTCTCCTAAAAAGACACTTGAATTGAACATCAATCAAAGAGTATTTGTAGTAAAGATGTAAATACGACCATATCTATCCTTTAGGCTAGAATGAATATGGTGGTGTAAATTGAACTATAGACCAACAGTGAACACAGACTGAGTCAAGTAACATTTAAAACCTCTAAAATCTCTGTCTACCCTGGTGAACATTCAACATGTTTATGGTAATCACAGCAAAGAATCCATACCATGTCTAGTGCTGGAAAAGCAATGTGCCCTTTGACCTCGAGCACCTCCTCCATGCTATGACCAGCGTCTCCGAGGATGCTCTGCATGGCCTTGCAGGCTGCTTCCGGAAACATCTGACACATGGTGTACAACTCTCTACAGAGAAAAAAGAAAAAACAGTGGAGGAATGAGCAGATACGTTTTGTTTCAAGGACTAAATATTTGAATCAGGAGTTAAACTCGAGAAAGAAAGCCACTTTTCAAACTCACGGTATGAGCTTATCTATGGTGGTGAGTTCAGGTGGACTCCTGGTGGCCAGTTCTCCAATGTACTCCAACAGATAACCAAAGAGTTTCTGAGACAAACAGATGTAACATTTTTAAGTTCATACAGCACTGAACGCAACCTAAAACTGACTACAGAGACAGAAGTGCCACACTCATTTACAGAAATATACAGCCTACTCCATATTGTACCTGCAGTTTTAGCTTATTGCCTGCAGCCAAACTAGGATGGTTGCATTTCTGAGTCCTGGCCACAATGAGGCGCTGGTTGTCAGGGGTGTGGCCGTGGAGCAAATCTTTCAGGTCGCTGTAGTTCTCCGGAGCTACGAGAGGAAGAAACACAGGATAGAAGTAAAACAGAAGTATCTTTCTTTGTTAAAATCCAGGTCTGAGTCAAATTAAGCTCTGATTTTAATGACATGGGCCCTGAGTGTCGTTTCGTACAGTTGTTTCTGTGTGTAGTTACCAGTAAATGTGTATGGGAGCTCTGCTTTAGCTGCCTCCTGCTGGGCTTTCACCTCCTCTTTGCTCAGACTCTTGTTCGGTTTGGCACTGGTCTCTTTATCCTCCTGTTTTCTCTCCTCATCCTCACTTTCGTGCTCAGACTCCAGGTCCGAGTGACCATCTTCTTCTTCACTGCTGCCCTCCTGCTCCTCTTCTTCCTCCTCCTCCTCCTCCTCCTCTTCTTCTTCTGCTTCATCCTCATCCTCATCTTCCTCCTCTGCCTCTGATTCCTCCTCCTCACCACTCTCTCCCTCTTCGTCGTCTTCATCCTTCTCTTCCTCAGACTCCTCTCCAATGTTCCATTTTCCATCCTGGACACACAAAAGAAATGTGAATCAAACACATTCTGTATTAATATATAAATCAACAAAAGAAGAATATTCCAGAAATAACACACACACACACACACACACACCCTTCGAATCGTGTAATCTCTTACCTGATAAGACAGGGTCTTCTTGTCTTCCTTATCCAGGATGAAGCCATCATTGAGGTCATCAGCAGACATGTGGATCTGACTCTGTGCACTGTCCCCGACTTCATCTCCCATCATCCTCCTCAGACGGTCAGCCTGGAGAAAGCACAAGAAATAAAAATATAAAACACAAGTCTTATGTTGTAATGACAAGAAGTTGTTCACATTGAGATGAAAATGTCCAACAGCTACCCTGCACTGTGAACATACCTCTAGTTTCTGCAGCTTCTCCCTCGCCTCCCGGGCGAGCTCCTCTGGGGTTTTCATCTTCTCCGAGGGCTGAGCCTTCATCTCAAAGCCGAGCTCTCTGACCATCATGTCATACTCCTCCAGCTGAAACGCACACAGGAAGCAGAGAGAGAGAACAAAGAAGTATCAGCCTCTGCCACTGATGAATGAAAGCACACGGTGGACTGGGGGAACAACATTTTGTGACACTACCTTGGGCTTCTCCTCTGGTTTGTCGGCACTTTCAGCTTTGGGCGTCTTTTTCACCATCAGAGCCTGGATGCTCTTCCACTCTTGATCCAGCTTCTCAGTCAGCTCCTGTGCCTCCTCTTTCTGCACCTGTCGTTCCCGCTGAAAAAGTCAACAAAAATGTAAAAAAAAAAATGCAATTAATAGTCAGTAAAAAGCCAACATCCTTACAGAAGGCTGGTGATATTTTATGGGCTCTGGTGTTTTTAGCTAAAGCTACTCAAACAGGAATACATAGTGCATTTGTTGGGGATTATTTTCAGCTGCGGATTTGGTGCGCAAGTGAGTATTTTCAGCAGCAGGACGATTATGTGGGATGCTACAGTGTGGCTTATTGGTGCGTTTTAATAGTTTTTGGAAAGAAATGGAGCTCTATGGCACAGTGAATTTAATTATTTATCTTTTAATAACTAAATACCATTCCATATGGCAAGAGTGAGGTTCACTTGTTGGCTTATGTCCATGTTTAACAGGGTGAAAAGGTCAGTGCGGAAGCAAATTAATCAACAGGATTGTATTACTGGCTCACCTTCTCCTGCTTGGACTTCTGGATGAGTTCTTCAATGAGCTCCTGTCTGGACTTGGCCCTCTGGCTTCCTTCTTCCTCCTGTTGATCCCCTGTTTTCTTTTTGAGGAGGCCCCCTCCTCCTCCGAAGTGGGAGGCAGTCAGCTCAGCTAGATAAGAAAGAGAAATAGTGTCACTATTATGCAGCTCCGTCATCTATAGCATGACTTATCAAATCCAATCGTGGGCTGGGAACAATAAACCCCCACCTTAAAAGCCAGCGTATTCATGGGCTTTGCAATTTGATAATATACATTTTGGATTATAATTTTTTCTTTCTTTTTTTGTTTTGTTTTCTCGTAATCATTAATTACTGGGACAGACACACACACACAGATTTCCGTAAATATACAGATAATCTTTAGACCACGGTAAGCTTAACTGAAGGAGTATACACGAAAGAACAACTGATACTGAATATTTAGAAACAGGCTCATGGTACCACATCAATTTATGTTAGATTAACTTTCTGGTCATCTGGTGATTGGACACAAGCAATACCTCACCTGACAAAAGGCCTTTCTCTTCTGATTCATCATCGCTATTCACAAGGTCATTGAATTTCTCCATCTCAGCCAGTGACTGGCCATAATGAGTCAGCTCCTCCTCCTCGTTCAGGTTGTACACATCCTTCTTATCGTGGACACGCTGAAAGATGAAGAAAAGTTTGGCTGAGAGTTCTAGTATACATTGTGAGATTTGTTAGCTTTTATTTCCTCATTTTTAGAAGTTGTTACTTTCGTAGTTTCGTTACGTTCGTCAAAGTAGTATACTAAATCTGTGTTCATATCTGTCTGAATATTATCGAAAGGTAACCTGCATGTCAGGACCTGATGTGTGTCCTTACAGTTAATGGAAATGATTACATCACTGACCTGTCTCTCCATCGCGAACCTCTGTAGGATTTTGTCTTCTGGTGCCATCTTGGTGTCATACTCTCCAAAGCGTCTGTCAATCAATTTGTTGGACTTGTTCTTCTGTTTGTATTCCTTCAGGAGGGTTTCTTTTCTCTACAGATCAAAAATCAAGAATTGTATAGGATTTCTGTCCAAACACACACACACACACACACACACAGCTCCAACACACTACAAAAACATTGATTATTTATTAGAGTCAGAAATGTGTTCCTTTTGAGAGTTAAATGAAAGCTGCTTCACTGATCAATCAGATCTGATAAGCAGCAAATGCCTCACATGTATACATACAACATCATGAATTAGAAGTAAAATTTAATAAAGTATGCATATTCTACTTTTATCCTCACTTTAACTTGTGCTCAGTTCTGTTCATGGTTCTCTCTGTCCTTACAAAGCTCTCACTCTGCAGAAAATCCCTCTCCCAGCATGATACTGTGAGCACCAGGCTTCACAGCACAGACAGTGTTAAATGGATTTTGACTGCCAGATACAGTGCTGGGTTTTGGAAAGTGAAGGTAGCAGAATTGTTCTGGCTGTGTAACCGCTTGCAGCGAGGGATGTCTGTATGGTGAAGGAAGGTGGGGAGTGACAACATGAGATTGTCTCTTACCTTATTAATGGCTTTGGATCGAGACACACCAGGCAGACCCACGTCATGCTTGGTTTTTCTCCCCAGAACGTCAAATTTCTTCCTGTTGATTTTCACCTCAAAAGGGTTGTTTTTGATCTCAGCAGAGGCCTTGGTTTTGCGGACCTTGTCAGCAAGGCTCCTCTTCTTAGGCACCTTCCCCATCTGTGACAGAGTGGTGGACTGATGAGCTAACATCACTGACAGTGCAGACTCAGGCTACCTCCATCTGAGAGACTGAATGAGTCAGATCCTCTTCTTTAATACACCACATGAATTACATGGGCACTGAATAACATGACAGTTTGTTCTACTTACTATCTCTATTCTGTTATATAATGGTGCAAACATCTCTCCTCCTGGATCAGTTAAGATTCCTATCAGGTTACTCCTGCTAACATTAGCTAACAGCTTTTAGGGCATTTTTAGGTCAACACTGACGTATATGAGTGACTCTAATGTACAGCAAAATCATATGTACAGCAAAATCATATGTAAAAAAACGACGATTATGTGACAAAAGGCAAAAACAGATACTGTATGGCTAACTAGCTTCACTATGAGCCGTCAACAGTGTGTAAACAAACTAACATTATCACGCAGAGGCAGTGTTTACCTTTTAGCCGCGTTAAGGGGTCGAGTTATTAAATCCAGGCGGAAGAAAGCATGGGACACTAACGCTCTGCCAACGCTGAATTTTAATAAATAACAGTTTAATCTTTTACTATCCACGTTGTTTCACTAAGTTTCCATTTCCAGCGTGCACACGTGTGAGGTGAAAGTTCCAAACAAAGAAGCGGAAAAGAGCTACTTCCGGTGTGAGTTTCCCTACAGCGCCTCTAGCGTTAAAAAAGTTCATCCTTCAAAATAAGGGCACGGATTACACTGAAAACTATGAGAAATATGGAGTAGACTACAACGATCGCCAGCACAAATACAAGATAACTCATTTTAATGTCTTATCCCATAAGTAACGTTAAAAATAAATATAGTTTTCATTCTAGTATCCTCAAAAACTAAATATATTGCTCAGAAGCCAGGCATGCACAGGCCATCTGAAATAAATGAAACACCTGTAGGCTGCACACATTTATCTAGCCATGCTAGCAGCATGCCAATGTCTGTTGGTCCACCACTTTGGTCCAGACTGACATACAGTACCTCGACAACTATCAGATGGTTTGCTATTAAATTTTGAACTGGGCAATTCAAGGTCCCCAGAGGATGAATCCTACTGACTTTGGGGAACTCCAGACTTTTCCTCATGCACCATCAAGTTGTTGACATTTGTGGTCCACAGTGAAATATCTAAAATACTATAAGATGGTTTGCCATGAACAGAGGATACATTCTAACAACTTTGGTGATGCTCTGACATTTTTTTGTTAAATATTATATAATTTCACCTCTCTAAAGATTACCCAAATGGAAAAGTCTGAATCATAGACTGTATATAAAGATTTCTGAATAGGGAAAATCACTCTTTCACAAGCAAAAATGATTGGGAACCACTGATGTGTATACATGTGACTGGGTATATTAATTGTCAATTCACCAATTTAAACAAATGAAATAATAAAAAAAGAAAGAAATATGAAATAGAATAAAAAGTTAACTTAAATTTAATCTTTACACTTAAGCTAAATATATATGGATGTGTGTGAAAATCTCATCTTAGAACTGTTATCACAAAACTATTTCTATAAAGTGGATGGACCATAATAAAAGTTAATAAAACTCTAATAAAACTCTAATAAACTTTATTGCAGTTCAACACAACTTTATTTATCACACAACAGGAAAAGAAAGAAAAACACTAACACTGTTAAACACAAAACTTAAAACAATCAAAAGCTATAAGCTTTTTTTAAAATTCATAAAGTCTTTAAAAGAAGAGGGCAGCTGAGGCTTTGCAGTGAGGGGAGGGGGCTCAAGCTGCCCCATCATCAGTGGTGGAGTGTTTGTGTTTCAGTCGGTGCATCAGGGGAGACCAGCGCTGTGGACGCTGCTGTTGTTGGAGAATTCTGCAGGTAGGTCGCATACATCTGTGACAGGTGACAGATGTCACACACAGGTAGAGTCACTGCAGTCTGTGCGTGAGGCGGCCGCATCAGGAATGTCTGTGTGTGAGGAGGATCCATCACACCTGTCTGTGACGTAGAAGGCACCATCACTGCTGTCTGTGACGTAGAAGGCACCATCACTGCTGTTTGTGAGGTAGAAGGCACCATCACACTTGTCTGTGATGTAGAAGGCATCATCACTGCTGTCTGTGAGGTAGAAGGCACCATCACACTTGTCTGTGAGGGAGAAGGCACCATCACACTTGTCTGTGATGTAGAAGGCATCATCACTGCTGTCTGTGACGTAGAAGGCACCATCACTGCTGTTTGTGAGGTAGAAGGCACCATCACACTTGTCTGTGAGGGAGAAGGCACAAACACACTTGTCTGTGACGTAGAAGGCACCATCACACTTGTCTGTGATGTAGAAGGCATCATCACTGCTGTCTGTGAGGTAGAAGGCACCATCACACTTGTCTGTGAGGGAGAAGGCACAAACACACTTGTCTGTGACGTAGAAGGCACCATCACACTTGTCTGTGACGTAGAAGGCACCATCACACTTGTCTGTGATGTAGAAGGCATCATCACCGCTGTCTGTGACGTAAAAGGCACCATCACACTTGTCTGTGACGTAGAAGGCACCATCACACTTGTCTGTGATGTAGAAGGCACCATCACTGCTGTTTGTGACGTAGAAGGCACCATCACACTTGTCTGTGACGTAGAAGGCACCATCACACTTGTCTGTGATGTAGAAGGCACCATCACACTTGTCTGTGACGTAGAAGGCACCATCACACTTGTCTGTGAAGTAGAAGGCACCATCACTGCTGTCTGTGACGTAGAAGGCACCATCACTGCTGTCTGCACTGAGGTCAAACACTGCTTCTTGGCCAGCTGAGTGACTTCTCTGGGTTTAGATGCAGATGCTGTGATACAAACAAAAACAACTCTGTTAAAAGTCTAAGTGTCCTAATGTCATATCCATCGTCTGACGTATTATTGTAAATATTTAATAGCTTTCCAAAGTGATTAACTAGTTTGACTTGACTAGGGGCTTTAAATATAAGTTTACAAATATGTTTGAGAGATCTTTGCATTTTGACAATCTGTGACGCAGTCAAATATGATCCCGCGTGGTCACGTGTCATCGCGTTTTCATCACATTTCACATGAAAACACGCTGTGATCCACAGAAATATTGTCTTACCTTCAGCACTGGTGGGGGCCTTGCTCCTGTTCCTCTTTCTCTTTTTGCCCTACACAAAAACACATTAGACTTTCCATCTGATATCAGCTGATAAAAGCAAAGACTCTCTTCTGTGACTTTCTTTCATCAGCTCAAGTGTAGTGCTGTAAACGTGTGTGCAGCAGAGTGTACATACATAATTGTCTCTGGATGACCAGTTGGGATATTGCTGCGAGTGGAGCTGTCTCTCTTTGTCTGCCTCTTCATAATATTTGGCCTGCTCCTCATTTGACAGCGACTTCCACTGTGGACAGACGGCAACACACTGTCAGCACACACCGGCACACAACTACAGGCCGGCTAGTGCGCACACACAAACAGGAGCATGAAAACTAATACTAACAGATGCATAAATATGCACACACATCCAAATTAAGTTCCACAGTGCATTTGTGTCCAAAAATGCTGGAAATCCTCAGTTTGAATTTAGATTTGTTCTCTGGTCATGTGACAATAAATGAAAATCATTGACTGCGGAAGACTATCTTTTAAAACTGTCCTGAAGTGTCTCAAACATACAGGGCAAAAAACACACTTACCCTCTGTCCCAGCATAGTGTTTACCAATGCACTATCGCTGACGTTAAATCCGGCCACAACATTTGGCCTCTGCTCCTTCATGAACAGCATGAAGGCATTTGGCGGCTTCTTTACATATAGCCGATCTTCATGTTGCTGGTTGTCACGCTTTCTCTTTCTACAAGAATACAGAAGACATGAGTAAAACTGTGAGGAAAGAAGTCTTTTAGAAGGAAGCAGTCAAGCAAGCAGAATAACACAAGACATGGGTAAAGTGCATCCTTGTCTTTGCTGTGTTGGGGAGCACTGCCACAGATCATGAGCCCGGCACGAAAAAGAGAAAGTACATTTCAACCAAAACTGGCCAAAGCTCGCTTACTTTGACACGGAGGTATTCAGTGGAGGAGCAGCAGAGTAAGAAGGAGCGAAAACATCTGCTGCAATCCTGTACACCACCTCTCCATTCCTACACGGATAAAGAGAGACAGAGATATTTTAGATAATAGAAGGTTTGAAGAAACAAAGAGAAGCTCATTAGCTGTGTTCACTCGCGTGTGCTCGTTTGCATTCACGTGTGAGTTACTTACAGCACTCCACCAGCAGTCAGGTTCTGGTCCATGCCTTCAGGGAGCCTCACCACTGGCACATGGTTATACTGGAGACACAAACACACACAGACCAGATGATTAGACAAGCTGCAATGGTGTCAGAGTTTCCCCTGTCTTTTAGTTATAGCAACTGCTCGAATGAGCTGCCGTGACATGTGTAGAGTAACAAGACTAAGAGGCGTGCTAGCAGCTGTAAATAGGCTCAGGAGTGTGTGTATAAAAAGCTAGGCAAGAGCCATATTAATGCAGCATTTGGTGTAATAACTTCCACGTGTGAACTGTAGATTTTAACTGTTGGTTTGGGGATTCAAACCTTCTTTAAAAACAATCCCTAACTATTCCAAACTTCAGTGGTGGATGTTACTGTTATTACTGAATAAGAGATAGCTTTTTGGGTAACCAGGGTCTTACTGGGTGTGGAGGAGCAACAGGGTAACTGGCGGCTGCTGCTCTTGGGATGCCATCCACAGGCCACTGATATGGCAGATACTGTGAAGAGTGAGGGAAGGTTAACCAGCCGTAATACACGCACTAAAAATATTCATTTCTTATCCAGAACAGTGTGGAACCACAACAAAGTTACAACTGCAGGTGAGCGACATTTTAATGAACTGTCTCCCGTGTCTGGTTCAATTTGATGTGGGTCAAATCTCTCTTTTGGGCATTTTTCCTTAAAAAATGTATTAATGTATTAATCTTTTATCAGAATAGTTGCAGATTACTTCTCTGTTAATCAATTACTCGGCTAATCCTTTCAGCTCTAATTGATACATATCTTTTTTGGTACAGGTATTGATAAAGGTCTTATGATACCTATCCCTATCCTTTACTTAGTATCTTACCTGTCCCTGGCTATAAGCACCTGCCTGACTGTACAGGTGACCAGACTGCGTGACGTTTTGATCATACAGTGGTCCTTGGTACATGATGGGAGCAGCCTGTCCAGGATTCAGTCCAGGAGTAGCCATCACTGGACTTGGCTGCTCAAAAGTGTGTGGAGCTGCTCCGAGGGGGACGTACCAACCATATCCTCCGCTCAGACTTTCCACTGGCTGAGGGTGGGTGTCGTATCCTACAAGCCCAGCAGGGACAAGAGGAGGTGGAGATGGAGATGGAGGGCTGGGTGTGTCTCCCAGTAGTTCACCAACCACCGCCTGGAGAGTAGAAAGTATTTGTATTTATTTTTGGGTAGCAGCCCGCTGTCAGAATGCTAGTATCAGAATGTGAAACCTGTTTCACATCCAGCCACATCACTAAAAGAAAATCTGGTTAATTTAGCTGGTTTACTGATCTAATTAACCTGTATTTCAGCTTAATTATAAGGTGTACTTGAGCTCATTCTGGCACCTGAAACTCTGACGCAGACAGCCTTGTTGAAACATTTTTTTTATTTATCCTAACAAACAAATGCATCTGAGCTACAAGACTGAACAGCTTCAACTTCTATTTAAATAGTTCTAAAATGTGTCATTTTCCTACTGGAGTTTTGAACTGGAGCAGCAGGACAAAGTCCAGAATAGATGTGTTTGTTTTTTTTCTGTACAGCTGTAACTGTTCCAGCATTGAGATCATTCTCCCACAGCAATGCTACTAATCCTGCTGTCTACTGCACTGCGTCTACAACCAGACAGGGAAGATGGTTCAGAGTGTGTGTGGTTAACTTACTGGGTGTGGAGGAGCAACAGGGTAACTGGCGGCTGCTGCTCTTGGGACGTCATCCACAGGCCATTGATATGGCAGATACTGTGAAGAGTGAGGGAAGGTTAACCAGCTGTAATACACACACTCAAAATATTCATTTCTTATCCAGAACAGTGTGGAACCACAACAAAGTTACAACTGCAGGTGAGTGACATTTTAATGAACTGTCTCCTGTGTCTGGTTCAATTTGATGTGGGTCAAATCTCTCTTTACAGGAAGGATCTTTTGGTCTGATATCTTTACCAGCTCATTCTTTTTGTGTATATATATATATATATATATATGTCTTCAAATTCCCCTTTTGGTCTGACTAACAGTCCAAGACCCCAAAATATTCAGATTAATAACAGTGAAACCAGCAAATATTCAAATTTCAAAAACTGGAACCAGTGAATTATGGGCATTTTTCCTTAAAAAATGTATTAATCTTTTATCAGAATAGTTGCAGATTACTTCTCTGTTAATCAATTACTCTGCTAATCCTTTCAGCTCTAATTGATACATATCTTTTTTGGTACAGGTATTGATAAAGGTCTTATGATGCCTATCCCTATCCTTTACTTAGCATCTTACCTGTCCCTGGCTATAAGCACCTGCCTGACTGTACAGGTGACCAGACTGCGTGACGTTTTGATCATACAGTGGTCCTTGGTACATGATGGGAGCAGCCTGTCCAGGATTCAGTCCAGGAGTAGCCATCACTGGACTTGGCTGCTCAAAAGTGTGTGGAGCTGCTCCGAGGGGGACGTACCAACCATATCCTCCGCTCAGACTTTCCACTGGCTGAGGGTGGGTGTCGTATCCTACAAGCCCAGCAGGGACAAGAGGAGGTGGAGATGGAGATGGAGGGCTGGGTGTGTCTCCCAGTAGTTCACCAACCACCGCCTGGAGAGTAGAAAGTATTTGTATTTATTTTTGGGTAGCAGCCCGCTGTCAGAATGCTAGTATCAGAATGTGAAACCTGTTTCACATCCAGCCACATCACTAAAAGAAAATCTGGTTAATTTAGCTGGTTTACTGATCTAATTAACCTGTATTTCAGCTTAATTATAAGGTGTACTTGAGCTCATTCTGACATCTGAAAATGCATCTGAGCTACAAGACTGAACAGCTTCAACTTCTATTTAAATAGTTCTAAAATGTGTCATTTTCCTACTGGAGTTTTGAACTGGAGCAGCAGGACAAAGTCCAGAATAGATGTGTTTGTTTTTTTTCTGTACAGCTGTAACTGTTCCAGCATTGAGATCATTCTCCCACAGCAATGCTACTAATCCTGCTGTCTACTGCACTGCGTCTACAACCAGACAGGGAAGATGGTTCAGAGTGTGTGTGGTTAACTTACTGGGTGTGGAGGAGCAACAGGGTAACTGGCGGCTGCTGCTCTTGGGACGTCATCCACAGGCCATTGATATGGCAGATACTGTGAAGAGTGAGGGAAGGTTAACCAGTCATAATACACACCCTCAAAACATTATTACAAACACCAACACTCATCTCAAATGTATGTAAACACACAGTCTTTGCTGTAAACCGACCACATATATATATATGTCTTCAAATTCCCCTTTTGGTCTGACTAACAGTCCAAGACCCCAAAATATTCAGATCAATAACAGTGAAAGGCAGCAGATATTCAAATTTCAAAAACTGGAACTAGTGATTATGGGCATTTTTCCTTAAAAAATGTGATTAATCTTTTATCAAATTAGATACTAATAATACTTCTCTGTTAATCAATTACTCTGCTAATCCTTTCAGCTCTAATTGCTGCATATCTTTTTTGGTACAGGTATTGATAAAGGTCTTACGATACCTATCCCTATCCTTTACTTAGTATCTTACCTGTCCCTGGCTATAAGCACCTGCCTGACTGTACAGGTGACCAGACTGCATGACGTTTTGATCATACAGTGGTCCTTGGTACATGATGGGAGCAGCCTGTCCAACGTTCAGTCCAGGAGTAGCCATCACTGGACTTGGCTGCTCAAAAGTGTGTGGAGCTGCTCCCAGGGGGACGTACCCACCATATCCTCCGCTCAGACTTTCCACCAGCTGAGGGTGGGTGTCGAATCCTATGAGCCCAGCAGGGTCAGAAGGAGGTGGAGATGGAGGTGGAGGGCTGGGTGTGTCTCCCAGTATTTCACTGACCGCCGCCTGGAGAGTGGAAAGCACGTCTTCCCACTCCATCCCCTCCACAGCACAATCGAAATCTGCACTGTGATCCATCTCGTTGGCAGATGCTTTGTGTGCTGTCTGTCTCTCTACAGTTTGTTCTCACTGAACTCGTCCAGAAGAATGACTCTTGTCTGATTCTGTCTGAAGGTCACTGTTCTCCTGTGACACACATTGATAGGAAGCTGGTTTTGAGACGCTTTTGTAGGGAGTAACATCAGGGGAAAAAAGCCCCAGGTGCAAACTAGATTCTTGGTTAGAGTCAAGATAATAAGGAGCAGCATTTGTGAAACTGCTGCCAAGGGAAGCACTATGATGTAAAAAAACAACAAAAACAAAAAGAAAACTGCTGGACAGACAATCAGCTCAGCTAGGAGCTCTGTCTGAGAGTGATAACAGAATCCTGAATAATAATAATAATTATAATAATAACAGACTTAGAAATATCAGGCAAAGTAATGACTAGAGAGAAAGTTCCCACTGTAAAAGTACGATTATAAGATATTTCCATTTCTGCTACTTTCTACTTCTACTTCACTACATTTCAGAGGAAAATATTGTGCATTTTACTAGCTATAGTTTACTTATTTTGCAGATAAAGATTTTACGTAACTTATTTAACATATAATCAGTTTATAAAATGTGATTTATTGTTAAAGATTACCCAAGAACTACCCAACAGTATATAACATTGGTTTTACCTCACAGCATGCAACAATTAAATACAGCTTACATGAGTCAGTATTAATAATCCAATAAATTATATAAAACTTTGAAAGGAGCCAATATGCATGAGTACTTTTCATTTTTACATTGTAGTACGGCTACTTCTACTTAAGGAAAGGCTCTGTGTGTTACTGTATTAAATCATCAGCCAACATCCCAATAAGCTAAGTTTCTTAACTTTCTTCCAAGTATTCGAGTTGAAAAATACTGTTGTACTAACAACTAACAGTCCATAGAAAAAATATTCAGCTCATGTGTGTAGCAAGTGCATCTCAATCACCATAATGAGTGGTTTACCTGTTAACTGCGTTCAAAAACACCACTTTCAAACCTAGCTAAAAAGCTAGCTGTATCTGCTGCGTTCACTGACGGTTCAGTTAGCTAACAATCTTTGTATTTCTCTTGAGTTTTCCTCGACAAGATCAGTTGGTCACAGGCTGTAGTCTACTGGTGAAATGGACCAAAAGAATCACTAACATAGTTGTGCCACACGTTCTGTACAACGTCACACACATGTTCGAACTTAGAATAGAATCGTAACGTACATTATGACACCGCACATTAATTTGAATATTCTATCGCCTGAGCAGGTCCAACAGGTCCATGTCATGGCCTGTTTCCAACACTTCTTCATATATAACAAGTTCAGACAATCAGTGTTGGAAAAGTAACTACGTATATTTACTAAAGTACTGTACTTAAGTGCAGTTTTTGTACTTCTATCTCCATTTTATGCTACTTTATACTTCTACTCCACTACATTTCAGGGAAATATTGTCGTTTTTACTCCACTACATTTATTTGATAGCTGTAGTTTCCAGTTACTTTACAGATTCAGATAGTAAATATAATCAACAAATACATAATATTATACAATTAGCAACCCAGCAGTATAACAAGTCAAATGAGCCCCACCTTTACCAACATTAAAAGTGATGCCTACACATTAATGCATAGTAATTATAACCCAATAAAATAATATATATATAATTCTGAAATCTACCATTTTGCATGAGTACTTGTGTCAGCATTATTGTACAAGTTCTTATGGTATACATTTGCCCATTGTGTGTAAACTTTAAAAATTATTACTCTAAGTATATGCATCAACAGATAAATTGTTGACCATAAAACTAGATGATTTTACTAGTTGACATTCTTGATCCATTTTTATCATCTACTCAACTGTTACACGGGATGATTCATCCTGAAACTAAATAAACCTTTAATATTGACTCATATATGATTATGCATGCTAAAATTCTTTAGTTTTAATAGTCCAATAACTAGCCTGTGAAGAATGTTATTAACTGCTATTGCAAATGATATGGGCACCTTGGCTTACAGTATATTTCTACATTATTTGAAATTAACAATCACACAACACTGACTTTCATGGTAGTGTTTTTTATTCATGGTTGTCAAAGAGGCAGAACCGTGAGAAAAGAGAGGTGGAAGTATTAAGTCTGTAGATGGAATAATGATGAGACAGACATTTAATTTGGAAGTAGATCAGACAGAGAATACAAATCAGCATAGCTGTGAGATTTAAAAAAAAAAAAAAAAAAAAAAAATCTATGGTTGACTGAAATAAAAACCATGACTACAAGGACTCTAGTATTGTTATCGGTACGCTTAGGCCAAAATAAAATATAATTCAAATAAAAGGGTACAGGGTAGAAAGCTACAGTCATTTAAAGGACAGTACACGCTCTAAGCACTCTTACACATGCAGTCCTTCACGAGTTAGACATTCTGTGCTTGTATGCAACAATGGAGATGCGCCACCTGTGGTGAACAAAGGCCAAGGTTTATTAAGCATCTTGGATTAGGTGAAGCTTCCTGTTAGTTTTGCCTTTTGGTTCACCATGAGTTAGATAGACTGATGACTAACCCTTCACTAAAACAGGATGAATAAACACAAGTTAGGAAGCAATGCATGGAGATGGCCTTGGTATTAATGCCCTGCAACCTTAAGCACAGCTCATTTGCCATCACACAATTGATTACACATCAGTGACATAAAAAACAAAAACAAAACTGAATTGCTTCTCCAGTGTACATTGTACAACTGCAACTGGAAACACACAGGTATTCAATGATAAAGTATTTGCCCAGAGTGGAGTTTTACACAGGAAAGTCCAGGTTGAGGGTTCTGAAATATGATTGATCATGCAGCTTCATAACAGTGACATTGTCATTTACATGTTCTGTAACAACTGTATCTATATTTATGATGACTAGCTAAAAGCAACGTGTGGTTCCCAGACAGTGGTTTATAAAAGAGGAGGTTCACAGTGCTCTCTCACAGCAAGCAATCATGGCTCAATCTACTTTTGTGAGAAAAAGCACAGGAAGATTAAAAAACAAAAAGGGACGAAAAAAAAAAAGACAATCGAGAACAAAAAGAAAATATGTAAACTCACACAATATGTAGCATTTCTGCCCGTTTCTGCATTTCACGGAGACAGAGAGAAATCAGGGGGCCAATGCAAAACAAAGCCAGGCTCAAATAATTAGAATAAATGCAAAACATAAACTGAGAAATTGTTTTTACACATTCCTTCATACTAAAGACTTACAGCCAGGAGCAAATACATTACCAACCCTGGGAATAATAAACAAGCACAACGCTCGCTAACACTTCCCGGGATGACTCACGCCTTGTCGTGAACCACACTCAACATCACTAGGTTCAAACGATATCATCTGCAGGTTTGCAGCACTGCAGATGAATTCGGTTTGAGAAATATTAAACGCAACTTCCACATCATATGAAGATCTGAAGCGCTATATAACATACCTGTAACTTAAGGCTGCGTCAAATGCTTGTGGGTAGAAGAACTTGAGTTTTGAGTTGGGTAGAAGAACAGTCAACAAAGATGTGGTTTAGCTTGTATGTGGATGATTTAATCAAAACATTGGATTATGGAGACATTAATATGGACTTTGTATGACTGCATTTTCCATGGGTAAATAATCCACTGAAAACATCCCAACTGTAGTTCTCCTGGCCTGCTAACATGTAATTACATGGGTGCACAGCTTCAGAGGTAAAATTAGCACTATGCAATTTGTAGTTCTCACAGTCGTAATTTTCCACCAGTAAAATGAGAGCGTACAAGCTTCTCTTTCGGCATTCGCTGTTTTTAAAAGACACTTTTAAAGACATATTTTTGATACAATCCCAATACATTCTAGTGGTTACAACTGTTTAGTAATACTCATTTTAAAAAATGAGGGCGATAAAACCCTTAAACCTCACATCAAGTGTGTGGGCCTGTAGTAATAGACATGCATAAAAGGCCAGATGGAGTGGACAAGACAGAATGCATCACTCACTCACAACTAAAAGCCTCTAATAATTAAAAACCTTTATGCAATCAATTATTTTTACACTGTATACAAAATTGGCACGCACTAACGAGGAAAAATAGGTTAATAAGCCAGCGACAAATGATATCAAAACAACAAAAAGCATAACTGTGCGTAACTGGCTTGCTCGAAGGGTGCAATGATAGCAGACAAAAAGCGAAAATGAAAAGAGGCAGAGGCCAGCCTTGAGGACCGATCCAACATTCTCCAATCTAGGACTCTGTCTTTTTTTTGTTTTTCTTTAGGAAGGAAGGAGTGCGGAACTTCTTTTTCTTTTTGGAGGGTGATTTGCTGGGAGACTCTTCACCCTCCTGGTCGCCAGCGTCAGCGGGCTCCTCCCCCTCAGCTCCGTCTGCGTCTGCGGTGGCAGGGGCAGCGGCGGAGTCTTCGGCAGGAAGTGCTGGGGCGTCAGAAGGGTCGTCAGGTGTTAAATCTGGAAGGGTCTGTCTCAGGGTGGCTGCATCGCTCTCATCCTTATAGGTCTGTTCTGGCAAGGACTCTGGTTGGAGGAGCAAGGAGAGAGTTATTGATCACAGTGGACAAACTGATGGATCTGCGCTGCTGAGCTTACACACCACTGAGGCGACTACAAATCGACCACTGGAAAAGCTCTTAAATTCACATGATTTTTTGCTTTAAAAAAGCATCCACTTGTCGCTGCATGAGTTCACACAACTTGCCCTCTTTAGTTTATGGCATCTGTGAGATTGATGTACTTAAACCAGTTAAAGATACTGTTGACTTTGAGCAATATAAAGAATACATGTGCTTCTTAGTTTAACAGAGCCTTTAAGCCCAAACGTCAAACACTTCTACAGGCAACATTCCCACTAAAAGCCAAAAG
Source organism: Macquaria ambigua (assembly GCA_008360985.2). NCBI lineage: Eukaryota > Metazoa > Chordata > Actinopteri > Centrarchiformes > Percichthyidae > Macquaria > Macquaria ambigua. The sequence continues at coordinate 932,434 of VMKM01000017.1, read as the reverse complement.
AGCACTTCACAAACACACTCTTATAAAATAATACGCCTGACACCAAAAACAAAAGCCCAAACAAGATGCAATGTCTCTCTTAACATTACATAACAGAAAAGCATCTCTCCATGACTCACTATGTTTACTTCTTACCTTTAACAATGACAATAAGCAACTAGCTGGTACACAGCATTTGTGTTTTACCTTCATTTAAACAGGGAAATCTTAATGAGTGCAGTTCCCTTGCTCATTTGCACCCTGTGTACAAACAAACAAAAATAAAAGTCTGCAACACAAAGAATACTGCAGTTGTTTTCAAAGATTGTAATAGCATAACCACACTTAAATTAATTCAAAACTGGCGCAGCACTCAAGGATAAATAAGTTAAAATTTGGCCTTGAATTATCAACGAGAGTTAGAAAGTCTTAACCAGTGAGTACAATATTACATTTGATTGCAATTGAGTCCAGTTGCTGGGAGTATAGAAACTACCTAGAGATGTTCCCTCTGGTCTTAATAATAAGTGCTGGAAGAGGATTTCTATGTCTTGTTTTCACAGACCTAAGTTTTAAAGTCACAATAAGGAGTGTCTTTATCTAGAAATTGTTCTTGGAATGACATATCGACTTGCTAATGCAGATTTTGTTTTTTAAAAACTTACATGACTTTCCTTTCCATACTTAGCCTTTCCATTCCCAAAAACATAAAGGCAAAAAAGCAAAGGTTTAAACAGTGTGTTTATCTGCTCTAAGGTATGTTAACATACCTGGCCAGTTCACTTACTAGCTACAGTAGTAACCACTTCCAAGGATAACTAAAGCTAATCTATTTTGTGGGGTTACAGGTTAAGCTAGTTCAAGACTGGAACATCCACTGTGTGGGAGCCTGGTCTGGGTCTGGACAATACTAAGTCATATCAGAGTTTAGGCTAACGATAGTGGCTCTGTCCTGCTCTTTATCAGATTGGGGGACGTTTAACGTAACACTTCAGCAGACCCAGCCCAAACGTGTTATCCGAAATAGCGTTAGCACATTTTCTCTTGTAAAAGTGTAACATATTTTTTGAAAATGCAAACAATAAAGCATAAATCTAGCCTTTTGTTTGTCTGAGTATGTTATAGTATGCATCTGAAGAAATAATAGTCTGATATTATATTTTCCTTATCATAGTGTACTATAATACTGAAGGGATATGCAGCCCTGCAGTACCTGGGGCCTGTTAGCGTTAGCAAAATGCATGTTTTTTAATATATTTTTCCATTTTCATTCGGGTCAACTTGCGATATTAAAAAGTCAGGTTGAGCCGGAATTTTCAACCAATTTACGATAATAGCTAGCTAGCTAAAACTAGCTAGGCTTTTCTAGTGACTGTATCATCCTTTAAAAATACTCCCAGCAAAAAGAGTTAAGAAGTAACAAGTGCTGGTGCTGGATCCAGAAGGTCTGCTTCAGTAGACCTCCATGGATCGGTAGACCAAACAGCATCCAAACCACTGCTTCAAGCTCACGTACAAGCTCACACAGAGCAGTCAGGTGCAAAACAACTACAGCTTTGCTCATTTTTAATATTGCTCGCATGCTACAGAGACTAGCATGAAAAACCCTTTGTCAAGACCTGAGAAAACACTACACATCAGTCTTCATTTTAGATCTCTCATGTCTGTCAGAACAGAGATGAGGCTGAACACACAGACAGATAAAATGGAGACTAAACAACACCACACAGCCAAGCACTGGACCTCGACCATCTTTCAAGCTAAACCAACAGCGAGTCTCAGCAAAGCCAACAGCAGCAAGTTTGCTTTTCAAAAGCCACACTCAAAGAAAGCACTGATGTACCTGGTAAAGGACTCGTCTGTAAGACAAACAACATTCAACACATTTTAAAAACATTACCTGATTTTTCCATGAAACAAAAATACACAATGTCATAACATTGATAGAATGTGCATATGTGCAAGAGAGGTTGGTTAATCTGATAGTGGATCATTGGCAGGAAGAAAGAAGAGGTTATCTAACGTAAAAGGTTTGGTTGAGTTGTGAGGTTTACTTCAGGAACATCCCCCACTTTTGTTTAGACCAGGTCACTGTCATCCGGGTAAATGGGACTTTAATACATCACATTACAGATCTAAGGATCACACTTGAAATAAGATGGTAAGGAAAATGTATCAAGATAACTATTTCTTGTAATTTCTTGCCATGGTCATTTCATTTTTTTTTTTTAAACAGAAACTGGAAACAGTGAATGGCAGCTACTTACAAGAGAGGGAGGAGCTCTGAAATAACTCCCATCAACCCCCGAGAAAGAGATACAGAGGAGGTCAGAGAACCGAGTTAAAACTGACTGAACAGTCTCAAACCCCGGAAAAAGGGTTAGTTTCGGACCACAAGACAGCTCTGCTAATGAAGCCATGCAAAGAAAAACGGAAACTGATCAAACACAGGCATGAAGGGTGATGGGTAGTTCGGAGGGTGGTGAGGAGGTGGAACAGTACGTACTTACTATGGCAACAGGTACTCTTTTGAATTTCCATCTCCTGATTGTAATCGCAGCCACAAAGAAGAAAAAGCACAAGTAGAAACAAATGTCTATGCAGATCAAACCACAGGCACCGTGTTAAATTAAAAAGAAATTAAAATAGAGGAAAAAAAGAAGAAAAAAAAAACACCAGAGGAAAAATTTAAAAAGAATGGTTGGGAACCATTCTTAGTAACCCCAACAAGATGGAGAATGGAAGTGACGGGGTAAAGGAGATTCTGTACATAGAGACATACAGTATGTTATATAACAACATTTCAGGTATTAGATTACACCTGCGATCAAAGCTACTCATCCCCTTCCTCCCTCATGTTGACCATAACTTAACTGTTTGTGGACGGTAGCTCATATAAGAAGAAAACTGAAAGTGTATGACTGAAATAATGCCAATTATTGTTTAATAAAGGAAACTGAGATTACAACTTCCTGGTGTTTTTTTAGGGACAGTTCTTGTATCATTATGGTTGATACTGTTCACATAGGTGTAATCCAATAGTAATAAAGACCAAGAGGGAGAAAAATAAATAAAAAAGAACAAAAACAGACTGAGATGTCTGCACAATGCTAAAAATACTTATTTTTCTGATATATCTTTTCTATTCTATATATCACTCACTGTCTTTCCAAACTATTTCCTGACATTACGTCTTTGTATTAAAGCCTTATCTGCACCTGTAATTCCCCATCTCTCCTCGCATAAACTGATTAAATAAACCTCTTGGTCTGTTATTACAGAAAACACAGCACAGCACCCATAGTAGTATTATTAAAGACCACAACATAAACAGACCCCAAGACAGACAGGCAGGTGAACGGGCAGGAGTCTCCGCATTCCCTCTGTAGACCCTAGAAAAGCTCAAAAACCCAGCCCAGGACTGGAGAAACCCATGCTGAACCAGGCGGGTAGGGTATGTAAAGTATGTCAGGTCAACGTACCTTCCTCTGCTCTGACCGGGGTGCTGGGTGGCGTGGTGGTGGGTTTCTGGCCTTTGGGCTCCTCCTCAGGCTCTACTAGCTCCTCCGGGTCTGAATGAAAATCAGCAGAAATAAAACAGTAAGAAACTGTTTACCACAAATAAATAAGAAATCAAGAAATCACTAAATAAATGAACATTTAAATGATTTATAGGCTGTTTTGATTGAACCCCACATTTTGTCTCAAATAATCTTAAGATGTCTACACCAACAACATCGCAACACAAAGAAAAGGGAGGACAACACAAAGAACCAAACCAGGGAGGAAGCCTTAATCAGGGGGACACTGCAAAAGCTTTCAAACAAATCCCAGTAAAGTCGACCTTAAAATATCCCGAACAAACAAACCAAAACTACCATTAGTTTTATTGGAAATCAGTCAGAGGCACAGGAGGGAGAGTGGACACCAGCAGAGCTTTATCCAGGACAGGTTAGCAGGAAGAGAGGGAAGACACCATTATCCATGTCATCACATGGGATGCTCTGATTGGATGACTGAGCTCAGACACAGCTTCCTCAAAAAGGTTAGCACAACACAACACTGCAAAAGCACTTTTAGACTGCAAGAGAGAGCTCCCTCAAAGAGAGGGGATGGTTTTAAATCTCAAAATGAGCTTTTACTCCTCACGTCCTCTCTATTCAGCTCCTCGTCCAATCAAACTGCAGAAAGGTATCTGATCTGCCATAACTCTGATGCCTCTGGACAAGACATCAGAGAGAGGGGATGGGGGGAAAATAATCAAGCAAAGGCTTTGAAGATTGAACTGTGGGTAGGGAGGATGCTTGCGCATGGTAAAACAACGGCAGCAGACTCCAAACCCCCAGAAAAAGGAGAGGACACAGCAGGCAGGGTTCCCCACACTCCCAGTGCAGCGGTATGTAGTGAGACGGGCCAAGGCTGAGCAGGGGAGGAGGGAAGCGGAATGCCACATTTTAGGCATGACTCCGCTTCATCTGGTGTACCTGGAGCCTGATCTGCCTTAGCTGCCTCTACCACTGACGGCTCCTTGCTGAGGGCTCGCACCACGGCGCAGTGGAACTCCTTTTGGGGGGAATCTGGAGCTGAAAGAACCTCGTCTGCAGTCGAAAAAACGTCATCTACAACCGCCTCTGCAGAGTCTGCACGGCCCTGACCTGGCTCAGCCCCACTGGAGAGGCCGAGGGAGGACGAGCCCTGCTCAGAGGCTGGTGTAGCAGGTGTGGCAGTTGGAGGTGGGGCTTTCTCTAAGCTGGGCGAGTCAGTTGCAGACTGTAGAGGTGTGGAGACAGAGGCTTGACCCCTCGGTAGCATTTCAGGCTCAGGACAGGGTACGCTGGAGGCTGATCCCTCCCTACTATCATCTCGCCCCTGCACTGTGAATTCATGTGTGTGTGTGTGTGGAGAGATAACATCACAGTTTGGCCAATCTGCATGATTCTGCAGGAAGGTAAATATTTTTTTAATTATTATAACGAGTAGGTTTAAAATACCTGCACATAACATGAACTGAAAACATATTGTATAACATCAGAACCACAGGGATATATAAACAAAACCCATGGCCAAGAAAAAAAAAAGAGTTTAATCTGCCATTTTGACAGACAATGTAGGGTTGTCAATTTATATTCCTGAAACTTAAAAAGACTGGAAAATGTTGGGAAATTCTATGAGCTGACCACTGTGGTAAGCAGACAAAATGTTTAGTTTTTTTACCAGTTTTGAATATAATGTCATCCATAATGGAATACCAAGAAATTAAGAGAAATGCCATTACAAGGAGGTAGAGGTTGTGAGGAAAGTATGTTTTTTTCCTTCACATTTCATCTTCTCTTCTCCACTCGTCAGCTTTACCTTCAGTCCCTTTCTGTTTCTGCTCCACCTCCTTGCGGTATTCCTCCAGCTCCTGGTCGGTGAGTTTGGTGAAGGGGTTGGGACCCTGCTTGCTGACGATAACCTTGGGCTGGTACTCCTTTTCGATGATGGCCTTGGATGCGGTCACTAGCTCCCCCTTCAGGACACACAGAACGAAAGGCAGAAAGAGATGAGACATCACAGTGAGATAACTGCAGGTTAGACATGGAAGGATCTAATACACTGAAAACTAGCTCTAGTGTCAAATGCTTGCAGAAAATCTCATATAGTTTAAAAACTTGAACAGGATTATTATTAGAGGCAGTTTACACACATAACTATTATGTAGCATGAGCAGAAGTATCAGCCATAAATGAATAAATGTATCGTCAGAGCACAGGTTAAAGCTAACAGGCCATTTCAAAATTCAGGAAGCACGCATTATGATGTAAAATAACAGGTTCCTTTAATTATATTAGAAAAGAGCAGGATTTTTCCTTTTTCATCCCATACAAGATCACTGCTACATAAAAGCCAAGCACTGACAGATTTGAGAAAGAGTCCAGGCCAACAGTACATCACCAGGGACACAGGAAGTAGTCATGGTGAAGCAAAAAAAAGCGTGACTGCAGTAAGCTAACATAAATAGCAATAGTTGTGTTTATTAAACCTAAATCATTAGTTTTAACTTCACTTACTCTTTCAAGGACTTTTTTAAATTCTGTGCAATACATGCAGCAAACACCACCACCATTGGATCTAAAACCTGCGCTCTTTACTGCCCACCTCAACTTGAAACAATAAGTTTTGAAACAAGACAGACTCATGACGTCAATCTTTCACCTCAAGGATCTTAGCTGGCACAAAAACCCTATTAAATTCACTGTATCCAAAAGGCCCTAGAGTGCATAAACATGTAGAAAAGACTACTGTAGGACACATGACCATACTAACATAACAAGAGAGAAAATGGCCTCATTCTAGCACTATTATTCACCTCATCTATACAGGCCCGGATATCAAGTGCCTATCTGCAGACTTAGAGGGATGACTGGAGGATGATGTGAAGTACAGGTGCAGTAAGTACCTTTCTAAATGATTTAGCAGGACTATAGGACCCCTCGGACACATCGAGGCCATCAATAGTGTCTGTACAGTCAGACAGAGGGGCGTCCTGCAATAGTAAACCCAGTGAGGGGGGGGGGCACAACCCAGCTCTTAAAAACACCAGCACATTCAAATCAGCAGTCTGTCAGGCAGGCATGGATGTGTGCATACCACCGTTCACACACACAAAGGTGGAAAGAGTACTACGATATCTCACTCAAGTACAAATACTATTATCCAAGTAATCCTCAACGAGATGTGAGGCTAAAGTACAAAAAGTACAAAACATAGCTACTTTGAGTATATTTATGATCACCGTGAAAGGGCCAATTTGTCAACCTGACCATAACAATTTCAATGAGAATACACACTTAAAATTATACTCTCCAAAGACATTGCCTTTCAGAAAAGAGGCTCAGTGAATGAGTCCTCCTGGTTATAAAATAAAAACACAACTGCAGGCTTATCTGTAATTCCGCCTTATGTGAAATCTTGGGTTAATTTAAGCAGGGTTAATTATATTTGCCTTTGATTAGTTACTTTCCACCTCTGCATACACACATACCATACAGACATACACAAAAATTGGAGATGCATGCAAAGAGAGATGGTGCTGGAAAGAGCTGTGGGGCTGTGAAAAGCATAGCAGTGATGGAACAAATAGCCAGGAGCATGCATTGTAAAGACAAACTATCCACACAGGGGGGTGCTATACAGTATGTGGTTCATACAATCTGAGACTTGACACAATGACAGCACATCAAGGACCCATTTGGTCTTATTACTGACATGCTGGGTGAAGTTTTAGGTACCCCTAAAACTCAGTTAATGCACTTTAAACATAATTAGCAGCTCTGTTTTAATTTGCCCGTGTCCTACTCCTCCTCGTGGTGTTTGGGTCCATGCAAACTGCAACTGCAATTTTCCATTTTTACTTCTCAAAAGAGGATAAAGAGTGCATGCACAGAAGTAAAAAAAACCCAAAAATAACTATTTTAGACTGTAGTGGGGATTTTTTTTTAACATCGCAAGAGACCAAAATGACCAGCCTGCAAGTGCTAAGACAGATAACAGCATCAACTCTGAACTACCGAAGAGAGAACGCAAAATAAATAAAAACCACAAAGAAATGAAGAAAAAAAAAAACAATGTATGAATATGGACACAACCTGAGCTGGCAGGTTTGGAGAGCAGAGTGAGGTTACCTCTCCCAAACACTACTCACCTGCCAGATTGACAATCTCTGTGGTCAAAGAATAATGTGACAGTTACAAAGTCACCCCATGTTCTGGGACACAACATGGAGGACATGTTTTGCTCTCTGTTATTAGTGGTGAAGTTACTCCTTCAGACAATGAATGGGTTTTGATTGCAGCCAATTTCATTAAAGCTTAAGTGTCCAGGATAACATCACGCGCTATATTCACACTTTGCAGCATTTTGGTTTAAAGGGTGACTCCAGACCTGGACAGAATATATTATGAGATTTTTTTATTTTATTTTTCAAAAGTATCTAAATTGAATAAAAGAGCCCAAACTACACGAACTCTCAAGTATTCCATCAGTTTGAGACACATATTCATCTCCAGGTCAGGATAGCTGTGGCAGCGAGGTTTTTAAATATTCACAGACTGACCTGGTTAAAGGAGCGTTCCACCACGGTGCCAGCACACAGAACCTGAGACTGGGGCCCTGCTGTCTTTATGTCCTGCAGGTTCTGCTCCCGGATCTAAAAACAACAACATTTTAATTCATAAAAGAATGATAAACATACAGTGCACCAGGAGCCTTAGATGGTCTTTGCTTCACATAAGTAAAAGGCAGTAAATGGAGAAAAATGTGATACCTTATTCCTCATTTCCAGGACATCTTTTGGGTTGGTGTTCATTGGGATGAACTGATTGGCTACAGCAGCCTGGCGGAGTCCGTCTTCCTTTGTCCACTGTAAACACCACAGGAAGTGTTAAAAAAAAACAACTAAAACCAGATATACTGAATGACATGAAAACCCAAGCACAAAAATAGATTCAGACAAAATACTATGCAGGCTTCACAATACAAGAATCATGCTGAACTGAAAATGGACGAAGTTGGATGGCTGTAAAAAGGTTTGAATGTAAAAAGTGAACCAATGATGATGAGGCACATTCAGGAAAATATGTGCAAGATTCATTTATAAATTTAGTATGGGGCTTCTCTACATCATTACCTACATTACCTCTCTGATGCTTATTTATCTACCCATGATATAAGATTATTACTAATTCAGTGTAGTCAGAAAAATTAAAGAATTTGTCAAGAAATGCTAGAAAACTCCGGGCATGATGCTCCCCGGGGACATGTGTTAATGCAAGTTTAAAAAATAATTTACAGTATTTATAGATTATGTGTCTCATTTCACACAAAATAGCTAATGGCGGTATTCTGTAATTTAATTTTTCCCGTTCATCCACAAGACTCAGTGCTAAAACCCTAGAAACTCCCAGATGAACCTGCACACGGCTGCTGCAAGTGAGAATCACAGTGACTGTGAAAGTTAAACAGATAGATATTTAGAAATTGTGCTTTTACATGCTGTCTGACATCTCTTTGCATATATTTTTGTACAAAGCTGCAGAACGTTTCATAAGCATACTGGATATGAGAAGGAGTTCATGGTTTTTTTTAAGCTGCTGAGAAGTAAAGCTTGTATGATAGTTATACACCATTTTTTGGCTTAATATTTCTGAGGTGATCCGTGTTGTTGACGATCAGTCAGAAACTGATGAAAAGACCTTGTGCACGACGATGCACCGACTGAAGCCTAACCGTGTATTTGTACTACTGAAATCCATTTGTCATCATCATTGATGTACTATTAGAATGAAAGACAAACAGAAGGAGCACACTGGAGATCAACTGAAAACATCACAGAATGAGAAAAAAGGTGAAGGGAGGAATAAGGGAGGGAGAAGTGAGGTGGCAAGAGGTGAGGGAGAGTGAGGTGAGGGATGGCTGGGTGGGTGACTGAGATGATGAGTCTGGCTTACGAAGCGAGAGTGGCAGTGAGGGGTGAGCTGGCATCACCAAAGTCATTTCCCAGGCTGATACACAACAACAAGGACGACAGAGATAAGAGAGAAACACACCCGAGGACACTCGCCCACGTTGGGACAAACAAAGCCATTGTCACAACGCGACAAACAAGGACAAGAGTGTATCTTTCCTGCAGAGGATGAAACCTTTTATAGTCTTGTTTTCTGACATTTTCCTCTTAATGTGAAACCCCATTTACTTTTCAGTGTTTTTGTAAACCTGGTAATGCTCAGCGTGATTGAAGGAAAAAAAGTCTGTACCCATTTCTTGCACCAAACTGAATGAGCAGCGGGTGAATACACAAATCAAATCTTCAGCTTTCATGCAAAATATTTTGTTGAACCTTTTTAAACTAGGCATGTAATTCGCAGTGGAAAGCGTAAGCTCATGACTTCATTCCTGCGTTTACTTTAAGCTTGACTGGTTAGCTGCCAAACCAGGGGCTAGATGAGGAAGGGTTTCTGGATGGAAGTAGCTGGGTTGGGTTGGTTGAGTATGGGATGAACATGTAAACACGATATACTCACTGAGAAAGAGTCTCACAACACAACATTTCCTACTTTCCCAACAGGAGATAATTGATTCAAAAGTCAGGTCAAATTCCATGGCTTTTTTGTTGTTGTTGTCCCCCCCCCAAACAAATCCACTCATGCAGGCCTTACGGTGTTCAAAACCATTTTCAGAAATCAACTGAAACCAGAAGCTAGAGAGAATAGAAATAATAGAGGAGACAGAAACATACAACTGGGAGCAGTTGAAGGTGTTTGATAATAATAATTAGAAAAGAAGGCTGCATAACTCTTTTGCAAAGGAAACTTTGCTTTGTTATATAAGAATTATTATTATTTTTTTAATCAAATGTCTTTTATGTATCTGGCATTATTCTGGTAATTCAAAGTTTTTCAGTTAGAGACATGCCACCTCCCTCATTTATTTATTCAGGCAAAGCAAATCTTCTAAATATGCTTTGTGAGCAGTCCACAAAGCAAACTCACACTTAGAAAGGCTTTGGTTCATCTAGCTTTAATTCTCGCTGTACTTGCTTTTTCTTTACCCTTTTCACTGAATCATGTTTAAGCAACAAAGCCAACTTCAAGATGCAAAGACAAAAAACTGAGTGTCTAAGAGTGTGTACTGCAGAGCGGTGAGCGATAGTGTCATTAGCAGCAACGTCACCGTGTCTTGCCACATTCACCTTCCCACTTGAAGACTCATGCCACACCCCTGCTGCTCGCTCCTCTGGGAAAAACATCAACACCAACAATGCATTTCACTACTACACATGCAGTGGGGCATGCTGTGGGCAGCTGGCCTGGCATCATGAAGCATTAGGAGACCAGAAGGGAAACGGAGGAAAGAGGGTCAACAAACTGTGCTACATAGTAATTAACAGAGCAGAGTTAACTGCATTAGAAAGGTGGGTTAATAGGACATGTGTAATTACAGAGTAAGTGAGCCTAAAAAAGCCTAAAAGTAGTGAAAAGCAGGATTATACTGACTTCCAATTTTAGCCTAGCAGTTACATAAAAATGCTCAATAAAAGATGACCAGAGCTTTGTACTATACTTTTACTCCTCACTGTCCCCAGAACCTCAGGATGCCGACCACCTACCCGTTTCCACCAACAAGGTAGCTGTAAAATCTATACTATGAACAATAAGGTAGGCACAGACCAAGCAGTTGGTTATACAGCTTGGCACGCAGACACCAGACGAGAGAGACTGCAGCAAGGGTTTGACGTGATCGTGTGTTATGTTCGTCCACACCTTAGGCTTCGACTTGGGGCTGCTGCCGTCGGGCCCGTCCTCGCAGGGCTCTTCGGGCCGGCCACCAGCATTGAGCCAGCGGGTCTTGTCGCGCTGGCCGCGCTGGAAGCTGTGTTTCAGCGGGGAGCGAGCACCTGAGTCACTGTCCTCCCCGTATGAGTAACCACCATGGGCGGAGGGAGCGATCTCCACGTCACTGTACTTTTTAGCTTTGTCTCGCAATGCCGGGCAGCGGTAAGGGTAGCCCGTCCTGTAGCCCTGGGAAACAGGAAGACAAATAACAAAAACAACAGGGGTTAGCAAATGGTTAATACAGTAACTATCTATCAATGTTTAGTCATCAAACAGTAAACGTAATAATGTACTCCCACTCCCCCTGCAGAAGTTTAAGGTTGCTCCTTTTTCTTTGTACTTACCAAGTTGTCGAGCATTCTCATGAGAGCCTCAAACTCCTGCTCCCCGACTAGCCACTTTGGGTGTGTAGAGGACCCATCGCCGGCTGGCTCTGGGACCCGTGGGCGTGCCTTGTATTTCCCCGGGTCCAGCATGATCAGATTATCTGGCCCTCCAGCGCTGGCCAGTGTTCGCACCTGAAAGAAAATGGGGGGAGGGGATGCAGACAGACAGACAGACAGACAGACAGACAGAGAGACAGACAGACAGACAGACAGACAGACAAACATCCAGGATCCAGAATCCAGAAAATAAAAATAAAATGTGGACATGAGGACATAGACACAAAAACATCCAACATAACACACACACACACAAACATGAAGAAAGATGAACATATATAAAAATGTGGAGAGACAAGGGACAAAGACAATTGTTATGAAAAATGCAGACAAACATATGGTACCAAATATAACAACCAAAATCAAAATACACAGTTCTATACGTCATACCACATTAATAGCAAAGTGATAATCCTTTTATAAGGATTTAATAAGATTATTCGACCTAAATAAATGTCCATGTGCTAGTCACTATTGCCAAGTGATATTTCAGAGGGAACGTCCTTTACAGAGCTCAGTGTGTGTCCTACCTGGATCTCACAGGCAGTGACCAAATTGTGGATGTAATAGAAAGCTTCCTCCACTGTTTCGCCTACAGACACCAAGCCATGGTTCCTCAGGATGAGCACCTGGGACAGAGGAAAAAGAAAAAACTTAGCAAAGAACAACCACATACAGTACACTGCAGTTGGTCTAATAAAAAAAAAGCACATTCTGACTTCTTCGATGTGTTTTAGAAGTTATAAAATTTAATATAGCAATATTTCTTGTTTTCATTTTCATATACACACAGACACACACTCTGCTGTTACCTTGCTCATAGGCCCAAGGTTCCTGTGTATGAGAGTGCTTTCTTCCTCATCCACCAGTATGCCGTGGTAGTCATGATAGGCCACCTCACCCAGGGACAGGGCCTCAGGTGAGATGGGCAACAGGCCACATTTCATGGCCGACACCTGCAACCAAACAAACAGCAACATATGCCATGAGACTTTAATGTGTCATTGTCTGCGTTTGTATTGGGTATAATCACTTTGTGTACACTGTCTCTTACCGCAGCACCCGCGGGTGTGTGTACATGCACGATACACTTGACATCGGGCCGTGCAGCGTAGATGGCAGAGTGGAGGGTGAAGCCGGCCTGGTTGACCCCGAGATTGGTGCTGCCCCGGTCCACTATCTCACCTTGAAGGTTTATCTTCACCTGGAGAGCAGGGCAGACAACAAGGGCTTAGTCAAAGCAACAGGTTCAAGTTGAATGACTTTAGCTGTGAATCTCATGCAGAGAAGTACTGACTTGCTCAACGTATTTTATCACATGAGAAATGAACTAATCGAACGTAAGAAAAGACATGCAGTTCTAATAGAGATCAGCACGGATTCTCACCAGACTGGAGGCAGTGACTTCACTGTACAGGAGCCCAAACGGGACAATTAGGAAGCGCTCCTGGTCTGAGTTCACCCTTACCTAAAAGACCAGAAGACAGACACATCAGATTATGGTGTTACATGGAAATTGGCTCCAATTGAGTTGAACCAATTGATTAAGAAAAGGCTGTTGGTCAGCACAAAAGCATTTTCTTAAAGCCCATAAAGAATGAATCAGGAATTCATGAAATGAAAGGGGTATTTGTCAAGATATGTATTGGTTGAACAGTTTCTTATAATATAATACTTAACAATTTTGTTCAATGACGCCTTTACTGTTCATTTCACTTAGAGAAAGCAAACCCTCTTAGAATATATTGTAAACTTCCAAATCAGAGCATCCACCCACATAGCAGTGTACATGTCTGTGCTGTAATTATATATAGCACATGAATACTAAAGCACTGTGAGCTATTTTGTTTTTTTTAAAGACATGTTCTACTACTTTAGTGCAGTCTGACACTGTGGAATCCCCTCAGACAACTGCACCCCGACAAAACCCACGCCGGGCTTTGAGTAAACAGGAAGTATAATGTTGCCTTCGAGTCAGTTAGTTAGCTGTGAGATACAACTTGAGCCCCGTTTTTTAGCTTATATTTGTTTACATTTTGGCAAACTGGTACTATTAAAAGTATGCCGAAACGGCAGTTCCTGTTTGCAGTGTACCCATGTATGTACAGACAACTATCACTGAATTACTTTGATACTGAAGAAAACAAAAATTTGATGATTCTCAGGCAAGTTCTGGAGTTATAAAGAGCGTTTTTTGGAGGATTTCTTAGCAGATTTATGGATGTTCATTCACGATGGACAAAAACCTCTGCTTTAGTGCGACAGATTTTGTTTTTTTTAATGGGTATACTAAAAGCCTCATTGTGAATTATATTGTTTCTGAACTGCTGGATGACAAATTCAGTCAACATGGTCAGTTGTATCTTACTGTGAGGTGGTTGTAGATGAGCTCCGACCAGCCGAACAAGTCAGCGAGCCGATAAAAGGCAGCCAGCTTGCAGCGAAGCAGCTTCTCGCCCTTGTCATAGGAAATAGAGTCTGAGCCTCGTAGATCATTCACTGGAGTCACCATACCCAAACCTGAGAGGAAGAGATGGGGTCAGACAGAAAGACATGGTTTGCTTACATGAAAGGGGTTGAAAAATAATAATAATAGTGAGGAGAAAGAGGCACTACAAGGGCAAAAATGGATACAATACAGTGCTCTGTATAGATAAAATATATATATTCCCGATTCCTTGCTAGCAGGAAAGAAAAGAAATCTTACTTACAGATAATAACAATTATATGGAGTCTATTTACTGAAATTCAACTGGACTCTTTGTCCAGAAATTAACTTTGGCATACGCTGCATTACTCATTGTGAGCACAGACATAGCAGTGCTGAGGTCAAGAAGTCGCACACACTCGTTCTCTTCTCTGCTTACTCATGTTGAGTGCCGCCATGCCTCCTTGTGGTGCTGCGGGATACATGGAAGGCATGCTGGTGGTCATGAAGTCTGCAATCTGCTGCAGAGCCAACAGGCTGGTGGGCGTCTTCCCCTTCTTCAGCTGATCCTGGATCATCGTCTCCAGCTCATCGCAGAATGCCTGCCGGTCATCGACGCAGACACAAAAACAGACAGAAACACAAAGAATGTAAGGACAAAAAACACAACAACAAACACAGGATCACAATTACCCAAAATGCACAAAATTAAAACTTGCTTGAGACACGTAATCCATCACACATCCGCTTTCATTACTCAGTATATTTTGTTGCTATTGAGTAATGAAGTTGTACGTACGTATAGATTGATTTGAAAGGTCTGTGATTTGTAAAGCAATAATGTAACCCTGACACGCGTAGTGTTCACTTTCAATCAAGTTTCAAAAGTTTGCAAAGTTGATTTTGAGATCTAAATCTGAAAGTACCTCCACCTAAGTATGCTTAGGTTACTTTCAGTTACATGAACATTACGTATGCTGTTGAACAGACACAGCATACAGGCACATAGGCAGGCGTGACCACATGTACATGTACACATATTAGCCAAACGTACACTGTTGACAGTTTATTAGGTACACCTAGCTAAATCTAATACACTCTAATACAACAGTCCTGCTATAAATCCTACCCTCATGAAGGTTGTAATGTTCAGTTTTTGTTGAAACTGTTTTTTAGAGAGGTGTTGATTCAGCTGTAAGGGCATTTTGGAGGCTGAAGTTTGTGATGCTGTTGTGTTATAATGACAGGTGTTTCTATTATTCTGTCCACCCCATTTATATCAATGAGGGTAGGCTAAATAACAGAAACACCTCTCTGTATAACGCAATACAGTTCAAAAACAGGACTGTTATATTAGACTGCATTAGTTTTAGCTACGTGTGCCTAATAAATGAGCAAATTAGTGTAACTCAACAGTACATACAGCTTGACGTCCCTCCCAGCACTGACCTGAGCTCAACAAAGTAAAAACCTAATTTAAAGCACCACTCTGGGCCTTTTTTTTTCTTCAGGACTTGAATACATCAGTGCTTTTCATACATACATACATACATACAATAGGCCTTTAAACAGTGCTGTTCTCTGCCCTGGGTATTCAGCTGGTCACAGACACTCTGTTGATGAGGAATAAACTGGATCCATCATGTGATGTTGAGCAGGCTGCTGCCTTTGCACTAAAGGAGCCTATTCACATTTTAAAATGCTGGTTGTAGCAGTGTGCATTAATCGACTGCGACCACAGTATTTTATAGTATAGTTAATGTAGTGAATGTACAGCAGATGTAGCGTGTTTGCTGTCTGTTCCACTGACCGGGCTCTGTAGTATCATGGAGACCCTCTTCCTCTGCTCCATCATGTTGAAGTCCTGCCGCAGGTCAGGAGCCATGTTTCTCTCCCTCTGGTACTCCGGACTGCTCTCGTCCACCCGGTCGAAGTACCGCTCCTTGTGGGGGGCTGTGGTGGGAGGGGGGGCCGTCACCACCCCGGCACCTGAATCGCCGTTCATCCTGGGCTGGCCTCCTGTAGAGGGAGTAACGGAGATAACCTTTGAACTTTTCCTATCAGTTAGGCCCAGAGTTTGTCACAATCCGTTTGTGTTTTGCCATCTGTGTGAGGTGATATAGACGACAGTAGGGTCAGAAAGGATTAAGCCTTCTGACCCTCCTTTTTCAGATGAATGATATGATCTGGCTTAGAAGTAAACTTACTTAATATCTGGCATAATTAATTACACAACGTAACTGTTAATTATGTTAAAAGCTAAGTGTCTGTGTGGTGGGATGATGATGGCTGGATGAACACCAGGTTTTATATTATGCTGTCACAGATGAACATTGTTTTATGTGAGCTTGTGTGGTGGGTTTTAGCATATGTTTTATGTATTTTAGTATGTTTCACGTTCAAGTCTCAGTGTATTTTGTGTTTCACCTGGCTGCAAGACAAATTTCACAGTGGGGACAAGAGAGTTTAAAGTTAAGCGACTGATTGGCCATGACTGAAGTCAATATTTAAAACAACAAAACATACACCCCCATGCTCAACAAAATTATGATTAGATGTTTCAGTGTAAAAACATGCTATGCAATATACAATACCCCAAATTAAAATGATATAAAACATCACATCAATTAGGATTCAAACATTTGTCACAGACTAATAATACATAGTTTAAAAACGTCCATATTTGAATTGTGTATACTGTCTACTTTAAACTTCAGGGCTTGTGTCTTAAATGTGTAGAGGAAGTCTATATATTTTCATGAAGTAATAAAAAAATATCAAGTAGGAGACAATAAGGTGCTGACAGAGGGACACAGAGAAAGTTTCCCCAGGTGAATGAGGAAATGAGCTTCGCCAGTCATTAGACCAGAAAGCCAATCACACAGACCCATGCCACACTTTGCCCTACTTCCTGTCACGATCATGTGACCACTCTTCCCAGCTCAGTGGGGTTTTTTATTGATTTCCACAATGTGTTTCCTGGAATCACAACACCACTCAACTGTCAAAGGCTGGGCAACGGAAAGTAAAACAAAAACTGAAAATATCTTGCCATTCAGCTTGAAAAGAATAAGAACCAAAAGTCTTAATTATCACTCAGGAATTTCTAATGTACTGTATACTGTATGCTTGGGAATCAATAATCAACATTTAGCTCAAACATTATCATGTGTCAACTTCAACTGAGAGCAGCAGGGGGGGATTTAGAGACAAAGAGAATAGAGAGACAGCTTTCCTATAGATCCATGTCCATCCAGCTGGCTGGGTGTATTTGAGGATAAATAGTCTCCGCCTGTCTGTCACAGCACAGACTGCTCAAGCCCCGACTCTGAAGGACACACACAGACTTACAAGCATAGGGAAATGTGTGTGTGCAAGAACGCATGGGTAATGGCTCTGGCAGAAACTGACAGCCCATTAGTCTGCATCAATACAAATCTTCAGCCAAAACTACCATGACAACTGCAGACCAAACCCAAAGCACCCAGTATCACACTGAGAGCTGACAGAGCCCCTCTCTCTGTTTCTGTCCGCTTTTATTGGTGTTCTGAGATTTTCCACAACATCAAACCCAACATTTTCACACATCTCAGGTCACCTGCTCCAAATGAGGTTGTTGTGTGCTCATGCTGTTTGGCTAATTCTAGGCCAACAATGTTTTGGCCATTTTCACCTGATAAACACATTAAACGAAGGGAAATTAAATGATCACAACATAACAACATTGTAGAGAGCAGTAAGTGCAGAAAAGCTGAAGTTGAGAAAAATACAAGTTTAAAGCTTTCAGGCTAATCAGGTAAACTTTGCAATAGATGGATAGGATGTAATACCTGCAATTTGCCCTTTTAGACTGATTATTTTACAAAGCTGACACGGACCACAGGTAAGACCTAAAAACTGCACAAATTGAAATATGAAGCAAAAACACAGTATCACAATAATCAATATACTGAGTTAGAGTATGATTTAATACATTTAAATATGTGATTTAAAAGAACGTTACCCAACTCATGAATTCCACTTGAGTCAAAAGTCAGTAGTTACTGCTAACCAGGTTTACTGACTATCTTATTTATGTGGGATAACAAATTAAATTGTCAAGATGTTAATTCATCATCAATGATATACTTAAATGCTAAGGGGAAAATAAATTTAACTTTAGCCAAGGCTAGCTGTGGCTATTTCACCTAGCTAGCTAGCTTTAACTGGATTCAGCTCTCTTGACCGTTTGGTTTGGTTATTGGCTGTATTTTGTTAACTATAACTGGAAATTTAACATGGTGTTTTCTTTGAAATTATACAATTCTATAGCATAAAAACATTTATTTTAAAAGAAATGTTAACAAGTCAGATTCTGGTCTTAACTAAATTTAATATGTAGTTACTGCAGTTTGTGGATCCTATCAAAGGGTCATTCTGGATTAAATACTCAACATCTCTAATATTATTTATTGAGACAAATATTAAAATGAAATACTCCACTAATTCTTACGCCTTCCACGTGTGAAGAAATTCCGAACTGTGTCCAAAGAGGAGGTAGTCGTGGTTGAGACCCATGCCTTTGTAACAACATTCGCCCCCGATTTCCTAAAACCGAATCCTTTCCCATTCTTCTCTTTGGTGTCTTCTCTCTGCTGTTGTCCTTCAATCATAAATACTGTCTTAAATTGCAATTACAAAAGGAGAGTCTGAGAAATGCAAACTGCTTACTGTCCCTTCAAACATTCAGCAAGGAAAACTCTTTTTCTCGTGTGATTAGGACATCAGCTATTGACAGAAGAATAAGGACATCAGCAATTAGCTCTGGTGCCAAATACTCTCATTAGGGAGACCGAGAGAGTCCCAGTCCCTGGCCTGTTATTAATACAAATGTGCCTTCATTCTCCATGCACTGCAATAATCAGCTCAGATTGGTTTGGTGCTGGAAAATTAGCAACAACAGTGTGATGCACATCAAAACCTGCCACATAAACACTTCAAAATATCCTTAAAGGTCATACTGAACAAATACCTAATGAATAGGTTTATACTGATGGAGTTTGTATGTCTAATACTTCAAGGAAGGGTACATGACAACACCACAGTCTCTGCAGCCCTTCCAACACTGGCCCATGTCAGCCCCGGAAGATAGCCTTAATGCTTCTAGACTGCGAGTCTGATCTCATTCCCTTTGGTCTGACTTGTTTATGCTGCATTTGCTGTCTGTTGTTCATGTTGGTGTTCATTGCTACCGGCAACGAAACAAATCAGACATGTCTGCTGACAACGGGACAACCAAAAAAAAAAACAAAGACCTAAAGGATTAAACATTCATGTTGTCCTTCCTACTGACCTTTTTTGTTTAGAGAGGAGAATATACTTGTTCAGAAATCCATCTGAGTGAGTCAGCGTTTTCACTAATGGATCCAATAAACACCAAAAGACCACAGAGCCCCTGTCTGTTGACATTTCACAGAAGAAAAATCAAAATTACACTTATTTTAAGCACTAGGCAGCTAGATGTCCTAAATTGCTGAAGAGCGTCTGTGTTTTACATGGTAGGATGTAACATTTTTGGAGATGCCCATTATTATTGTTGCCAAAAGCAATACAAAAGATTTGGAGGTATACTGACCTACTGAAGTTTCATCATGAGCACAAGAAATTATTTTGGCTCTAAAAGCAGAATTTAGGCTTGATATCAATGGTTATCTTGCTCACAAGGACCCATCTCCAATGCACTTAAATACTGCAGGAACTGTAACAGGATCCTTTGATTGTCTCGAGGCTGCCATCAGTCCAGACGGAGTCCAACACTGCAGTGCACACTACCACAAAATCTGCTAACAACTGCAAATACAGGGTGAATGAACCATAAGTATCTGTGCTAAAGCATCTCTAAAACTGCAGGAAGGAGAACGGTAAAAGAGCAGCAGCAGGAGTGAGGAGGAGGATATCAGATGACATGCAGAAATCACCTCTGTAGCTTTCTGCTCTCTGTCAGTATAATCACCTCAATGCCAGAGAAAACAAAGCAAGGAGAGGTTAAAGTGGAATACATTATGCCTTAATGTGCATTAACAAATATTAGTAATGGAGTTAAATCAGGTCACTTCCACTGCCATCTCAAGGAGAATTTGTTTGAGTAAACTCATTTCCTGCTGCACTCTGCCTCGCCACAAATGTTAACGGAATCACTCCAGCTGTGCAATACTAGACACCAGCATGATTATCTCTAGAAGCATCTTTTTCAATCGCGTAAACTATGCTAAAACAAATGTCCAGCTCCCAAACTTGTTTATTTCTTGTGGACAATGTAGCAGTAACAATGGCCGTAGATGCAGGAAGCTTTCTCCATCCAAGCAGAATGTTGTACAGGCACCCCCGCCTCACCAGAGGCCCCTACTTCTCATCTCTCCTCAGATATGCAGGGCCTCGGCTAGCCTCCACTCCTGTTAAGAGTGCAATCACTATGGAAACCAAACACATTACCATGGAAACACGGGACAGCCTTTAAAGATTACTTGTTATGTAAGAACAGCTGTGGGCCAACATCACGCTGCAAGCCAGTCAGTGTCACAGGGAGCACACCTTCAAACTAATGTGTTACTCCTTTCACATTAGATTCAAAACATGTGAGGGAATCTGGGTGGCTTATACAGTCCGAAGTGTACGTGCATTTCTAGAAATGAAATATACACTGAATTAAAAATAGCCCATTTGTTTTAGATTAAGATGAAGTCAAGTTGGGAGTCACATGCTATATTTTTAATGAAATAAAATAATGTCAATTCCCATGGTTATTAACAAGCTCACAGGAATTACATGACCTGGTTATAATAACACATGGAATGAGACTACTGTGCAGGGAAACTAAGATGTTTTACTGTTTTATAATCGCACTTGTTCCGTATGAAGATGTTAAACGAAAACTCCACTCTGTTTGGAAAGGCCACTGTGCATCAGAAGCACCTGTCATTGTGCATCAGTGAAGGGTGGAGAAGTCACTGCCATGCTACGTTGGGACAAGTCATCAAGTCATGACAACCACAAAGTGCTCATCTCTTCTACCTGGACCTTCTTCAGGAGAGACAGAATCAACTGAACATTAACAAAATGCTGTAATTGTACAAATGGAACATCTTGTGATGGCCTGTCTCCCTAAAGGCAGATTCACCCTGGCTTCCACAACCGCACCCATTAAATGATCTGTATTGGAAAGTACCCTGTCCTCACTGAGTGGAACCATGGGTGTGCCTAGAGCTGCAACTCATGCACCACCCTGCAAATGTTGGGGAATTTATAGCAGCCCTGGCTGTTAGTATCTGATCCTGGCACTGTATTTTCTGGCCTGACTACCACTCAGAGCCTTGTAGGTTTGGGAAAAAATGGCATAAGAGGGTTCAGCTTCTCTAAAGATACAAAATAATAAAATATATATTAAACAATTTAAACAAATCCAGTTGTGGGGTGACCATAAAGACAGAGCTGCATATTGCAATCACAGAATAGGGCAGACAAATATCTTCCTAAATTCTGAATAATCATCTTTGTCCTTTGCATACAGGAGACACAATGACTGAGTTAACCCCAGCCTGCAGAAAAACCAATCAGTAAGATTTCTCAGCTGTGGACAGAAAAACCTGCTACGGGCCAGCTCTGGCTGATGGCAAGTGTCAGACTTTCTCTTATCTTCCCTTATGTACTGAGGGCCACTGAAACGCTGAACATACAACAGCTTATGCGCATCAAATGCTGCCAATACTGCCTCCATTTTCACTGTAGATGTGTAAAACCTTTTGACTGTATGCATCCACGGGTTTTCTCGTCTCCAAGCAACAGGAAAATGTTGTGATGATGAATCAAGCATCACATTCATACAGTACAGTATATGCCACCTGCTTCCGAGTGAGAAATTAGAGGAGACATTTTGATTTGTCATTGAAACAATCAAGTGTTTTACACTTGCTAATGCTACAAAAGTAAGCAAAGGAAACAGCAGGCTAAGGATGGAAACATTGGACCCTTTACAATACCACTCAGAGGATACTACAAACCCCAGCCACAGTATATGTGCTCATGCCTGTTTGGTGGCCACAGGCAGCTCCTTAAATGTCTTCACTACCAGGACAATGTCCACCTATATACCTGAAAGGGAAATTGAACAGGATGCTGTTGCATTAAACAAGAGATCGAATTTCCTCTAGATGATTGACTTAAGTGATGTTTTGAACTTGCTATGACACCACTCAATACAGATGTTTCCATTCTCCACAGAGGCCTCCGTGAGCCAATGATGGTAAGAGAAAAAAAAAAAAAAGGTAGAGATACTGTATGAAGGCTCTCTGCTTTCCCACGGTGGCTGGCTTTTTTCTAAACTTTAAAGCGACGGGCATACATTAGACATATTTCAATTTTATCATAGTTCTCTTTTGAGAGACGGAAGCTTGCACTAAAAGCATCTTTTCTGCATGACTAAGCTCCCTGAAAAAAGAAAGCAATCTGAAAAAGGATCCATTTAGTTTGTTCCAAAAATATGCCAATCAAGCAATCGCCAGTGAAAAGATCATCATGGTGTTAAAAAAAAAAAAGAAATGATGGCCTTTAAGTCTCTCTGGCCTTCTGTAACAGTTTTAGCGTGTGTGTGTGTGTGTAGTTGGTGTTTGAAGCTGTTTTCAGACATTCAAGAAGCACTCAGATGAGGCTCTTTATATCTCTGAGCTGGATGCCTGTCATTACTGGGGACGAAGAATCCACTAGCAACTGCTCTTTGCTCTTTACTCTGTGTGTGTGTGTGTGTGTGTGTGTGTGTGTCGGTTACAAACCCTAACTACTATGCTTGGTAGGAATGCATTAGGTGTCATTATAGCACTGCCCCGTGTATGGTCTTGTGTGCACCAGACAGTAATTGACAACATGAGACACGTCCAAGTTTCATTTGAGAGTCAAAGAAAAATATAGCTCCTCAGACAGAGACAACAACACGCTTTTTAAAAAAATGTACTGTGTGTAAGCTTAACCATCAGAGGGACTATCAGCATGGGAAAGCCATTATCTGTTGCTGACTAACTACCACGGGCCAGGCCAGACGGTGTGTTGTGTTAGCATGCGAGTACTGTGGCTTGGGGTTTATCTGGCTGTCGCATGTCATATGGGACAAAGTGGCGGAAGATTGCTGTCTGAAAACAACACACCCCACCCTGTACAGTTCCCCTAGTCTCACACTCTCGCCTGTACTATCATCTGTGCATCTGTATAGCATTCTGCTGGCTAGATATTTCACCCAAACATAGCTACATATAATGACACAATCTTTAGTGACCTCTGTGGTGTGAATGAAAGTTCAAGAATGACTGTTCTCACATCTCCAAGTTTTAAAAAAGTCTTCTGAAACCATGCTAAGTGATCACATATGGGGAAGGAAGGAAAGAGTGAAATAGAGAGAATGGACTTGAAATGAGGAACACATTTTCAGCTGCACTGCAGTCAAGGGTGTGGGCGTGGGGAGTGGGAGTAAAACAAACACAGAGCTCTGTATCTAGAGTGAGTGTGTGTGTGTGTGTGTGAATGTGTGTAGTAGTAGTAGTGAAGTGTGTGCCGAGGGTGGCAACATGGAGCCAGACTGACAGAGCTATAAGCTCCCTCCTTTGGGAATTTCACTCATTCTTAACAGAATTACCAAATCCAGGGAGTTACCATCCCTTAACACACACACACACACACACACACACACACTCACACACTCACACACTCACAGACAATTTATCTTGGCAGTTTGGCTTTGCTAATCCTCGTACAGTATGAGGGGGGAAGGGACTTCACAGTGGACTTTAGAAAGAAGCCAGACACAGCAACAACTTAGTGGTTATGTTCTCCAGTTTGGGCCTAAAAACGAACAGCTAAGTGTCAGATAATAAGGTAAACCCTTACAAACCTTGCACAGCATGACGCAAACTCTCAGGTTATCATCACCTCTCACTCCTCCTACTGACACTCTTACTAGAGCTGGACAATTAGGGCTGCAACTAACAATTAATTAATAATCTTTACATCATTTTTTCAGCTACTCTAATGATCTTTAAGTCTATAAAATGTCAGAAAGTAGTGGAAAACAGCCATCACAAGTTCCCAGCCGATGGTGATGTTGTCAAATTGCTTGTTTTGTCTAACCAATCACCCAAAACTTGAAGATAATCAATTTACAATCATATAAAACAGAGAAACGCAGCAAATTATCACATCTGAGAAGCTTGAAGCAGCAAATATTTGGAATTTGTCCTTGATGAATGGTTGATTAAACTTGTTGATAATAAATTTTGTGTCAATCCACCTATCAAATAAGCCATCATATAGCTTTATTGCATTTTAGATTTTTGCACTACTAATGTATGGTGTATATTACCATGCACTATCGTTGTATACAGGATATTTTGAGTTAGGAGTATGGTCCAAGTTTTACCTTAATTTTTGGCTTCTATAATATATTTTGTTCAATGTATTTCACTTATAAGTGACTTGGCTCCTGTTACAACACAATTAACAAAGCACTCTATCTGATGCAGTGTGGCATGGTGATTCCTCTTATACTGTGAAAAGACAGGATGAAAAGTGTGCAAACCCGTTTAAAAAATTAATGTGCACAGTTATTATTTTGAAGGACACAGTGCCATCTGACCAACAGGAAACTGCTCCATCACCACACAACAGAATACAGCCTAATTTCCCCTACTTCCAAACACGCCCAGACTGGAAACAGACCTACCCAGTGCAGAAACACTTCTAGGGGAAACGTTATCGACCTGAGCAGCACACGAGTCCATATTAAATAGCTTCAGTAACTGTGCTCATGTGAAATGCAAAAATAATGCAACCACGGGCCTACTCGGGCAGCAGGCTAACGATACTTGGGTCAAAACACACCGGGCACAAAGTATGTGGCTCTGGGCTGTTGTTGTCCAACACAGGAAACCGTCTGAGCGGAGGCGGAATTCATTTAATCGCACTAAAACGCAGAAATACTCGTTTCACGGTGCGAAAACGTGCCTCTCTGCAGACTCAAAGGCAACAACATACTAGCAAAACAGTGAGAGGGCTCGCCACATTGAAACACAACGACAAACACTATGGAGCAAACATTGTAGAAAAAACCCCACATGGGTCGTGTTGTACCGGACAAACACTGCCGCTGAA
Organism: Macquaria ambigua; assembly: GCA_008360985.2. Lineage (NCBI taxonomy): Eukaryota > Metazoa > Chordata > Actinopteri > Centrarchiformes > Percichthyidae > Macquaria > Macquaria ambigua. The sequence continues at coordinate 907,043 of VMKM01000017.1, read as the reverse complement.
ATGCAAAACGTATCGATTATTTAATCGCTTACCCTCTCTTTGATGGAGTGGTGAAATATAAACGGTGCTCGGTGAAAGCGGGACGGCGAGTTGTTCACTATTTTTATCCCCGACCCTGGTGATTTCAGAGTGGGTTTATCTCTCTGCGATTGTCGTCGCTCCGCCCACCCGCCATCATCCCACTTGGGTGCGGCAAACTGGTTAATCTGAGGCTCACTATTGGCCGCCCGGAGGCACGTGACAGCACCGGGGCGAGTGGTTGGAGCACGAGCTCTTTGCCCGCCCCCACAGACAGGAGCTTTGGGCGTTCTTTGCTTTGGGTATAAGATAATATACATCCTTCGCTTTTACTTTACTGCTAAAGCTAAAGCCATGAAGCTGATAAGAGAAGAGCTTGCTGGTTAGATGAGGCAGAATTTGATATTTCCAGTTTCATATAGGCCTACTGTACCTGTCCTGTAATAATTTCAAAGCTTCCATAGAAACTGAAAGAACAAGGAGATCACAATTTATGTATACCTTCATACAAATAAAACCTGTATTTTATATTGTAGCTGCTGCATAGACTTTAACGTTTAACCTAAATGGTATGATACTGATAAAAAATACACTCTGAATATGAGCTGCATTTGTTGACAAAATATTATGAACCTATAGCAACTCACAATACTAAATTAGTAATTTTATTTACAGACAATATGACATGGCTTTCAAAAACAAAATAAAGTGAAATGAAAGTATTTATTTGACCAGTGTGAATGTGCACAACACAATTCAAATAACATATTACACCACTACATTTGGAATATAAGCATCGCCTGCATGTAAAGCAATAGGGCACTAATTGCAAATTTTGTTAGCTGAATTAAATTGAATTATACTAAAAAATAAAGATAATAATTGTGGGGTCCCTTATAAACAATATCAAACAGTAGGAAATACCAAAATTGTAAGCATAAACAACCTTGTATGTAGCCCATCAATTAACCTCTCACATACAACAACGCCATATGATCTCAATTAGTAATGTATGTATAGACAATATGGCATGTCTATTTCTTTGACCAGCGTGAATGTGCACAACACAATTTGAGGTTATAGATGACTGGTGAGACTGTCAGATGACATTTTTAATGTATATTTTATGTATTTTATATCATGTATTATATGTCCTGTATTGATGCAGCATTTAGTAATCCCTTTTTATACAATTTCATATAAGACAGAAATAATTCAGACTTCAGCTCAGTTCGGACATGTGAGCTGGCTAGATGTGTGATATTTTTGCTCAGATGCACTAGATGTGTTTTGTATTTTTATTTATTTATTTTAGATAACAAACACGTATTTAACTTTATTTTAGCCAAATGATCTGAGCAGTCAAAGAGCATAGGGTTACACTTTAATCTTCATCTCTTTGTCCCTATTCAAACATGTCAGATGAACTATTTTACTTGTACATTTTAGGTGACTAAATACAGTTTCACCTTATTGTAACTTGCAGCCAAATTCCATTAACACTTGTGTTGCTATAGCACGATTCTATTGACTTTATGGTCAGTCAGATAGGCTGTTTTAAAACCATCCTGATGACACTAGAGGTCAATTACATCACACTGGTAGCGGCCCCACAGTTGTGCATAATGTGCACAACTGTAAAAATGAAGCTGTGAATGCCCGCCAGAGGGCGCAGTTAGTTGATTTGCTGGGGATGTGAGGCGGGATTTCCGGTGAAAACAACCCAACCAGTTCCCTCCTTCCTTCTGGCACCAGCTCACAAATAAAATACCTCCATGGTTTCTAATGGAACAATTTGAAGACATGTTATCGAAACACAGACGCTTGTCATTATAACTGAAGCAGAAATGGCGCAAATAGAGACACCTATAGTATCCGTGCACGCGCAACATACAGCCGTGTGCGTGCGGAGGGCAATGGTTGATTAAATATAATAAATGCATGTTCGGTATTTTGCCACTAGATGGTGCTGCTTTGCCACACTGGTGTTAGTCAACCTGTAATGCTTTATTGCAAAATAATGATGTTATTTTCTAAAGTCATTGAAGGATATGAATTGGCGGAGTTTATATATTACACTATTATTAGTTTAGGAAAATATGCAGAGTATTAATTAAGCTTAAGTACAAAAAATATGCCATGCATGTTATTGCATTTACATAACAAGGAAAGTAGGAGAGGAAACTTCAAAGAGGAGAGGCCAGGCAAAGGCTACAACATAAACTCAAGGCACACCACTCCTTTATGTTGAGCGGCCTTGTCCCACAGGAACTATTTCTGTTCAATGGGATTCAAGATGGCTGCTCAACAACAGTCTTAGCAGGTGTCTAAAAAAATGACAAAACAATACCAAAAATAATTATTGAGCACATTTATGTCTTGTAGCTTGTTGTGATATTACTATTTGTTACATTCCTTTAATAGTGGGAAACATTTTTGTGAATATTTGATAGTTAGTCCATCACTGAACATCACACCATTAATAAGTCTCTCTCTTTAAACCTCTCTTTATAGCTGTAAGACCTTACTCCTTCAGAAATATATAGCGAGAGCATCTTTATTAAATGATCAGCCATAAAAGTCGGTGTGTATTAAAACTTGAGCTTTGCAGACCCTTGTATTAAAAGTCACATAGGGGATAATCTTCCATTTATGACTCCTGAGTTTGTTGCATGCACTTTTGATATGAGTGGCCCTGACCTCTGAGTCTTGCAGTGTCAATCCTGTCCTGTACCAGTCGACACACTTGCATTCTCCTCTTGACTGACCTCAGACCAGCGCTGGCCCCTCCAGTGTTGTGAATAATTGTGGTCTGCCTTGTAGCATGGATACACCAGCTAGGGGCTCTAAATATATCCAACTGGTGTGTCTGAAGAGCTCAGGCATGAAGATCATATACTGACACTGGAAATCTACACCTAACTCTATTACTTTCTCATCTATTGTGTGTGTGTGCATGTTTCTGACTCCTTGTCCCTGTTACATTTACATGTTGGGCATTTATCTGATATTTTTTATCTGGAGCAGCATTCAAATAAGCTTAACTGTGTGGTGTCTTTGTGTCTCAATGTCTGTCTGTCCCTCTTTATTTTAACATACAAATTAAGCATAAAAATGTCATTTTTATGCAACGTGACAGTAAATTAACCACAAACAAGTAAAATTTGTGTGACCACGAAAGATAGATGAAATAAGAAAAAAGGGGGACAGACAAGACAAGAAAGACCAACATATAGAAATCAGATAAAATATATCTTTCAAAATGCAGATCTGCCTAAGTGGCAACAAATCATTTGAGCTGCAGTATTACGTTTGGGTTTCAGCACACATTCCTCAGTCACCTGTTTTCTCTTAGCAGCACATGTCACAGAGTGAGTGAAGATAAACCCAGCTGCTTTGCGTATTCATTTCAGGCAGCACTTACTGTCCCCTTTTAACTCCAGCCAGCCTTCAACCCTAAGCTCTCAAATCACCCGCGGCTGATAAGAAAATAAACAATTTGTAGTATAGCTGATGATGCCTGGGAGTATTGGCATATTTAAGGATACGGCCTAACTCTTCCTCGTTGAAGTAAATGGACATGATAGACTTATTGCAGCACAACCGGGCAGGTAAATTTCTCAACATTTGTTATTCAGTGAGTGAACCCACAAAGCGGCCACAGAGATAGACTGCGACGCTGTTCCAACTTCCAGCAGCAGCAATCTGTCTTTTAGTCAAAGATGGTATTGTATTCGGCCTGCAGTGCCATGGAAAGCCCCTCTCCCTCCTCCTCTGCCCTGCACAATGAGACAAGGGTCAGCCTGTCTTTCCTCCACTGTGTTTTTGATTCACTTCTCCTTTAGGAAAATGTTGTATAAACTTTGACCTCCAACAGTGACCTTTTAAACCCACTGGCCCCACCTACAGAGTCCCCTCAGCCAAGGTTTGAGGTAACTGATTCTTCACCAGGGCTGTAGCTAGCTACCACAGAGGACACTGAGGTCATGTCCATATTAAATTAATTTTAAATCAATACATTTGTGGGGTTTGAATGAGTGAATGATTAGTAATCTCCACCCAAATTACATACCTGCAAAAAATGTAGAGAAGGCTTTGAAAAAACACTTAGACAATAATGTAAGGAGATAAAAATATAATTAAACAGTTACATGAAAAATAAAATGTGAGATATTTAAATATGCGAAAACTTTCACAGGGTTTGGTTGGTGTTTGTCAAGTGAGTGGGGGTTCTGTAGGGGGTGTTTGGACTCATGACCTCAGTATTTCTAAAACCCTGGCTACAGTGAGTGTGTGCATTGCAGTCATCCTTCAGCAGCGGTCTATTATGGTATCAGCAATAGTAGAAGAAGTATTCGGGTCCTTTACTTAAGTAAAAGTAGCAATACCACAATGTAAAAACACTCCACTACAAGTGAAAGTCCTTCATTCAAAATTTAAGAAAGTAAAAGTACAGTTTTAAGATTGTTATGTTATTATATATAAATTATTATTGGACTAATATTACAGATGCATTAACACATAAACACTGTTTTAATGTTGCAGCTGGAGGAGGTAGAGCTCATTTTAACTACTTATATTGTGTTTGGCAGATTTCTATAATAATGCATCATACTTTATAATCTGATCACATGTTTTGGATGAAGTTTTTAATCTGCAATGTCACCAGTAACTCCAGCTGTCAATAAATGTAGGGGAGTAAAAAGCACAATATTTGTCTCTGAAATGTAGTGGAGTAGAAGTATAAGTAGTATAAAATTGAAATACTTAAGTAGAGTACAAATACCTCAAAATTGCACCTATGTGCAGTAATTAAGTAAATGTACTTAGTTACTTTCCTTCATTGGGTTTCAGTAGGCCTGTAGGAAATTTCCTCTTTTATACCATTTATAATTTGTCAATAACTTAATAAAATAACCTTACTCATTATTCATCTGTACTCATTGTGCAGAATGTCCCATTTCAGATTAATATATATTATATTATTGGGTTATAATTATTGATGCATTAATGTGTAAGCACCATATAATGTTGCAGCTGGTAAAGGTAGCATAGGGGCAGTTTTAACTACTTTATATACTGTTGAGTAGCTTAATCTATAATACTACATTATAAATTATTTGTTGATTATATTTTGTTTTAATAATCTGAATCTGCAAAGTAACTAGTAACCAAAGCTGTAAAATAAATGTAGTGGAGTAAAAGGTACAACATTTTCCACCAAAATGTAGTGGAGTAAAAGTGTAAAGTAGCATAAAATGGATTACTTCAGTAAAGTACAAGTACCTCAAAATTGCTACGTAAGTACAGTACATGCATTATACCCACCACTGGCTATATGTATAAAAAGAAGAAAGAAAAGTTCATGTTGAAGCTCGCTGTGAACTTTGTGAAGGATACCTTGGCCTCTCAGAACCACCACCACCTCCCCCTGCACCCTCCCCCTGTCTGTTGATATCACAGCCCGGAGAGGTTTGAATCCAGTCGGCCGCCATGCTGAGCTGAGAGAGAGCGACAAACCAAACTTTGTCACGCTGCTGCTGCTGCTGCACCGACGCTCATCTCCGTACACACCGGGACAAAGAGGAAAACTTCCCCACGGTGAGTTGCACCATACGCTTCCACCCCAGTGCAGAGTTTAATTAGCGCTAGCTAGCTGTTGGAAGTAAAGTCGGGGCTTTTCTGGTTCAAATTGCGAAGTTATTTCAGCCTGTGCCCCGCTGGTCGTATTCATGCGTGCTGTCGCGGACTTCAAGCTCAGCTGCACTTGTTGCACTGTAGCCGAAACCCCCACTGAGACACAAAAGAAGAAAAATACAGCATTATAATTATTATTTTTTTTAAAGCTCTTCTGCGTTTTGACTGCGCATCAGATTTTAAACATACTTTCGTGAGGCGTTTCAAAGCCGAACTGCGGGGGGAAAAAATAAGATGTTAGCGGACGAGTGTTGCTCCGGAGTCCACGCAGTCGCTGTCACCGTCCTTGAAGCGCAAAATAACTCGTGAATATAATATTACGTGTCCACCAGCCGTGCTCACGCAAATCTTTTTAAAGATTAAACTCCCCTTGCACTTTCAAAATGCCAATCTGGCACCCAGAGGTCACTCAGGGGTTTCTGCCCTTGGCATGCATAAATCAAGGGTGCTCTTTTCTCTGCAACAACAAAAGACTTTTTATTGACAGCACTGAAGCACATATACACGTAACCGCAGTTTATATGAAGACTGGTTGGAGCATCCAGTTGCCATCAAGCGAAAGAAAGACCTGTAGCGTGCACTGTGATGTCTCTCAAGATGTGTTTTTGTAGTTCTTCAGCCTGGAGGGCATCTTGTGCCAAGACAGGAGGGCAGTCCGGTGCAGCTGGGGCTCATCAGTGGACTCTCATAAACCTTTCACCTGCATGCATGTCTAGTCTTAGTTGGTGTGGAGACTTGTGGACCGGAGGGAGTAATAAGAAGTTATGGAGCTGCTTTCTGTCTCACCATTTGCCCTTTGGCCTGGCTAACTGAAGTCCTGAGTCTCTCTGTGACTCTCTTGGCTCGATGCAGTATAATTCAAACTACACCATCATCACCGTGTTCCTTCTCTTTGGACTTTCTTCAACCCTAAACTGAAGTACAGACTTTTTGAAGGAGAGACTGAAGCCTTCACAAGCCCCAGTTCTTCTGATCTGCACATATTTCTTATAATTGATTAAACGTTTAAGCAAATTTTCAGCCAAAAATGCCAGATGTTGGACGGTTCCAGCTTCTGAAATGTGAGGAGTTGCTGCTTTTGGGTTTTGGACTGTGGGTCAGCTGCTTTTCTTTATATTCCAATATAGTAAACTGAACTATAGGGCTGGAACTAAACAATTATTTTCCACATTGATAAATCTGCCGATTACTTTCTTAATCAGTGAAGCGTTTGGTCTATACAGTGTCATAAAATAGAGAAATGCCCATCACAATTTTCTAAAGCCCGAGGCGAGGCCTTCTTGTTGCTTATTTTTGTCTCAACAATAGTTCAAAATGCACGGATATGCAATGTACCATCATAGAAGACCAAGAAAATCTGAAAATTGACTATGAATGATACATTTCTGTCCATTGATTAATTGTTTAATCGACTAATTGTTTCAGCTCCACATCACTTAATTGTTTAAAGTAAAATTTCAAGCAAAAATGTCAAACATTTGATGTAAAACCTGAAGATATAAAAGCAATTTCTCACATTGGAGATCATCTGAGAGGCTGGAACCATCAAATTACTTAAAAGATTGAATAGATTATCAAAATAATCGTTTCAACTTTATGTCGATTAATTGTTGAAGTAATTTTTCAAGCTATAATGCCAAATGTTTGATCGTTCCAGCCTCTCAGATGTGAGGATTTGCGTCTTACATAAAACTAAACTGAATATTTTGGGGGTTTGGACTGTGGGTCAGACAGAAAAAGCTATTTGAAGATGTCACCTTGGGCTCCAGGAAATTGTGATTGCCGTTTTTTACTTTTTTTTTTTTGTTTGTTTTATAGGTCAAACAGTTCATTGATTTATCAAGATAATAATCTACAGATGACCTGATAATGAAAATAATCAGCCCTATTCATAATAAACAGAAGAACTTGTGAAATTGCAGTGTTTGTCTTTCCCACATGCCCTTTAACATTTCATATAGGCTCATATGAAATGCATGAGTGAATGCTCGTCACTTAGGAGTAAAGAAACGCCCCTCACGTTATATACAGGCTTAGTTTACATTGCACAAGCACTGTGGAATTTTGGAACATACCAGCCATTTGGTTTTTCCCTAAATACAGCTGTTGTGTTTTCTAAATCTGTTTTCCACAGCTTCGTTAGTGACATTAACCACCCCTCCTCTCCCTCCTCTTCGCCAAGCTATGACATCCTTCCCTCGCGGCCTCAATAAGTAATTCTTCTGCCTCATCGAGTTTGATTCCACAGGTCCTTGGCTGGGTCATGACAGGCATGAGGGCAGCCGCCTGGATCTTGTCAATATGATAGGCTGGCTGGCGCTTCAGTGGAACCCGGGCAAGCCAGAATCATGTCAGCCAGACCCTCAGGGGGGCCCGGAGAACTAGCCAGAACAGGATATTGCTGTGTGATCATTCACCAGCAGCAGACAAATCATTAAACCAGTGGCTGTGTGCCGCTGAGTGGTTCAGGCATTTCTGTCTGTCACTCTGACTTTCCCTCAGGTTAGAGTTTGTGTTTGCGTTGTAAAGTTGTCATTGCGTCTTGGTAGATGTATTAATTTACATGAAAATAGACAGGTAGGAGTGAGGATGTAATCAATCTTTCTTCATCCAGCTCTTTATTCCGCTGTGCTGCAAAGTCTTGAAGATAAACTGTGGTCTTGATTTGTTTTCTTTTATTTGACAACAACCCATTTTGTGCTTTTTACTTTCCCATACCTGCTTTTTATGGGAGGAAATCTTTGCACACATGTAGCTTTCCCGGGACTTCCCATTGTAGGGAAGCTAATTAGTCTATTTTTAACATGTGTGTCTGTATCTGATTTGTTTAAATTCTGTTAGTGGAGAAACTGAACTATCTTTTAAAGTTGCTTTTTTGTCTTTTTTCCCACATTCATTGGAAGCACAGGATTCACATGTGCTAAATGAAATTACATAGAACGCTCTTGCTTGTTATAGCCACACATAAGCACACAAGCCTGTCTTTTAGAGTCCTTTTTCAATCAATAATCAATTTTAAATGGGTGGGAAATGGGAATTTGGTCAGGAACTGCGTGGCTGAAAGAGTGCTTTGTTTTAAACTTGAACTTTGCGCAGAAATGGCACTTGTTTTGGATGTCAGGATGTTGGATGTTGTTATTTACTTGGATGCCTTGTTTGGGTTTCAGAACAAGTCCTGGCTGTTTGTCAGATTTCTCTCTTGTAAAAAAGTTGGAGCTCTTGAAAATTGGTTCTTACTGGAGCCTATCCAGTGTTGCATATAGGAGCTCACATTAAGCACACATGCTGCGTCTGTGTGTTACTCTTCAAATCCGAATGCACTAACGAATTATTCGACCAACCTCAAAGGAGGAGACCCCGTTTTAAGAGACGTCACGTTTTCTTCACATGCCTACAGTGAGCGGCTGTCAGGTAATTGAATAAACTCTTAATGGATTTGAGGGTGACCATTCATGAGCCTTCAGAGGCTTTCTTCTCGCCCCCTCTGCTGGGTTTGGTCGTCAGCCAGCTCCTCTAGTAGAAAAGACTGGAATACCTGCAAATAGTCCGGGGCAGTAGCACCCCCCTCCTGCTGTGGAGGTCACTGTAAAAGGTGCTATGTCTTTGACACAGACGAATACGGCCCCTTATTGTTCCCTCTTGCTCATTAGCAATCTAATTATCATGGATCTCCTGGCAGTCGAGTCAGCAAACAAGAACCTCTTACTTTAATTCAAAATCATACGTACTGCATGCTGAAAGATGAAACATGCAACGCACACGACAACAGTGGTGACCTTTCATACGAGCCGATTGATTGTCGTGGTTTTAGGAAACAAGGTAGGCGAGTTTGATGTATGACTCGCAGCAACCTCATTGTTTTGGTCCTGCAGGAGTTAAAGGGTAGAGGTCAGGGGCCAGTCTGTGGTGCTCTGATGTTGAGGTGTGCTGTGCTTGGCTCTAAGGAACAAACATCTGTGGCAACGCCCACCTCCTTTTGAAACACACACACACAGGGTGTGGCAGGAATAATTTCCTATTGGCAAAGAGAGAAGCATCTGGCTCCATATCAGCAGCAGACAGTGGCATGTGTAGGCACTTTATGTGTTGTGCCTGTGTGTTACTGGCCATGCATAATGCATTACTGCATTCCAGAGATGTCTCTGCAAAATTGTCTCATCATTGAATGGTGGTTTCAAATCAGCTGATACAAAGTTAAACACTGGGCGTTAAGCTTGGTTTCCTGTTTTCGCGTGTTGGGTAACAATACAGGTGAACAACAGTCCACACCCTGCAAGCCTCAGTCGCTTTCATTCTTTTCAATGGCCAAAAGTAGTTAAAGTGTTAGCATCCGCAGCACAGCAGTCAGTTATTTGTTTGAATATGCTGGCAATAATTGCATTAATGTACAGGGAATCTGTGAAGATTCCCAAGATGCTGTGACTGATTTTTGCTGATAGTGCAGGAAGCTTACTGATGCATTGCTGCAGCGCTATTGACGGCTTACTTGATGTTTTGAAAAGGTTCCCAGTGTTGTGTTGCTGAGAGCAGGGAGCTGGAAGGGAATGGAGCGGGGAGCTAGCCTACATACAGTACATTCTGTTACTGAGGAGGATATCACTGTGTGACACAGCTGAATGGAGAAGGTGCTGTCTGTCTTTGTGCAACTTTCATCTGTAATGAAGCGGTTCAGTGGTTAAACGCTCAATAGCGTTTGTTTATAGGGGATAGTTTTGCATAGGTAGTGTTTGCATAGTGAGAAATAAGTCTCAGCATAACGACCCATTGCCTGTGGATGCAAACTGTCTTTACAGTTAACCTGTGTGTGTGTGTGTGTGTGTGTGTGTGTGTGTGTGTGTGTGTGTGTGTGTTGCCAGTCTATTAGATACAGCCAGGTAAAACTAATGCAGTCTAATGCAACAGCCATGAAATAAATCCTCCCTTCATGAAGGTTTCAGTGTTCAGTTTTTGTTGAAACTGTTTTAGAGAGGTGTTTCTATTATTTACTCTACCCTCATTGATATAAATGGGTTGGACACAATATTAGAAATGCCTCTCTGTATGATGCAGCATAATTTAACAGCACCACAAACCACAGCCTCCAAAATAACCATACAGTTATTTATACACCTCTCTAAAACTGTCAAGAACAAAAACTGAGCATTATAACCTTCATGGAGGTAGAGCTTGTTGCAGGACTGCTGCATTAGACTGCATTAGTTTTAGCTAGGTGTACCTAATAAACTGGCGACTGAGTGGACATCACCCAATGCTAAATACAGTGCTGAGAGAGGGCAGCAGCTGGACCTGCAGTCCCCATTCACTCCTTAAAGGAGAGGGGGGGGGGGAACGTCCCCACAACAATAGACACACTCCCACAGACGCACATGCACACTACTCTAACCTCAACCCCCTCCCCCCTCTTCTCTCTCCTCACCCGCCACCCCAAATTCCCCCTCCCCCCTCCTCGGCAATTGTGTGCATTGACGCTTTCCAGAGGCGCGATCCCTGCGCTGTCGCTCTCCACTGGCGAGCAGCGTTTGACTGCTGTGACAGGGGGAAAGGCAATCCTGGCCGTTTTGTTATACCCTCAGATGGAGCCAGAGTGGCTGCCGCTGACATGCGTTAAAGTGAAACAAGCCTTTAATGCAAGCACTATCTTTCCACCCTTTGCAGCCTCCTGTGCTTTTTTTGTTAGTGTTTATCATGCAAGATAGAGAGAGAGAGGCAGAGGGAGACCGAAGGAGGGAGTGAGTGAGAGCGAGAGAGAGAAGGAGCATGACCGGGGAGGAGGTGACAGACTAGTCGTGCTGGATGATCATATTCTATTTTTTTTTGCATTTGTCATGCAAACCAGTGGTGACTTTCCCAGTAATAACAGTGTGACTGGAGGAGCCTCTCTTTTCAGCGTTCTTCTCTCTCAACCTGCAGGATCTTCCCACTCAGATTATGGTAAGATTCACGTCGCAAACAGCTTGTGTGGAGCGCGTGGACTGCTGGCATCTCACAATGTCAACACCTTTTTCCTCTGCCATAGCAATCAGATATGTTTTTACGTTTACTCTATGCAGTGGAGAGTGTCTCCACTCCAGCACGGTAGCATGGCATGCTATTTTTACCCAAATCTCATCTGGGAGGTAAATAATTCAGTGTTTTCATGATGCAGTGAGTGGGACTCTGCTGTGCCTTTTTTTTATTTGAGGAAATACCCACACAGTTCACGTTCTGCTTTTTGCTTCACTTTGGCTGTATGAGCTAAGATTTGAAATGTTTAAAGGAGAGAAAAAGGCAGTCTTCTTTTATTATTATTTTCACTGTCTACTGTTTTGTTTACGGTAAAGCCGGCCAGACACTGTGCAGATTCGGCCAATTCCCTGAATTGGTCGCCCTGGACTCATTTTAGAATTGGGCAGAATTTTTGCCATTTTTACCATCGGTTGTCATTTAGTAGTATTTTACATGTTGTGGCTAAAACTGTAGTCTTGAATGTGTGATATACTGTGATATAAAACTGAACTTCGCTGCAGAACAGAAACACCATGTTTGTATCTTCCAGACATCTGCGTCTCCACATTTTTCTTCTTGGTTTCCATTCATAATAGAAATGCACAAAGTAACGTTGCCTTTCTCTCTTTTTGTCAACATTTTAAGATGCAGCCATCATGTTTTAATAAACTTTATTGGGATTGCCACTAGACATAACCAACCGGCCGCTCCGTGTTTACGGTCAGTGTGATCAGCTGCGTCGTGGCTAGTCAATTGATCCATACTATGTGAGCATAAAAGTCACAGGTTCTGGCTGTGCAGAAAGGCAGATTTTAAAAACGTACAAGATCAATTAAATCGCACAGTGCCCATCTTCAAATGTGGAAAGAGTTTGTCTTCCCCTGACTGGCTGTTGTCAGGAGTTCATAAATCTACCTTGAGACGGGAAGGAGTGGCATTGCCGTCCCAACATTTCAGATTAGTTTTTTTTACCATGCCACAAGTTGCTCTCCTTAGCGAGGCATTGACTTTGAAAAAGATGCACGGTTTAATTGTTTGTGAGAGTTGGGCTCAGGTAGATCAAAGCTAGCTAACACGTCTTCTCAAGTGCTATCGCTCCACTTCAAAGGGCACTGTTCTCTGAGTAGGTCTCTGTCTCAGCTGTGCACTGGTAGAAACCACTCCGTCTCTTGCCATTCACGTGACCTTATTTTAAAACCACCAGCTGCAAATTTGTTGCAGCACAGTTTGGCTGCTCTTTATTGTTCACTGCACTCGGTATTGTGTTGAACGCCAGCATCCACACACTGTATCGTTGTTTGCGTGAGAAGGCAGGAGTCTTAATTTGGGGTTTTGGGTAAAGAACTCCTCACAAAACACCACATACATCATCACAACAGCGAGCATGGGTCATTTTTCATATGAAGCTCTCATACTTGGGAGGATTGCCACATTGTGCAAAAGTATGGACTCCTGCATATTTCAACAATTCAGTAATGTAAGGAAATGTCATTTGGAAATGGACTTATTGTGCTTCTTGAGAGAGAGAGAGAGAGAGAAAGGCCGTGACATTTCATTCATAACATTCAAGGGTAGCCTCTTTTTTAACTCAACAATGAATTAAAAGAAATAATTTAGCAGATAACCCTGCGCAATCACCCCCATGAATTCAAAAGTATCACTCAAATTCATTCAAATTTCACCCCAATTTGTTTGAATTTGTCTGAAGGTAACTGCAACATTGGAGTTTTTCTTCTTTTGAAAATATTTCCCATAAACACAGCAGCTGAGAGACCAGAGGAAATGGAACTAAACTGATTACCGGAGATTGCTTGGGTGTATACAGCTAATGCCTCTTTATGCACTGAAGACAGACACATGGACAAAAGTTCAATGGGCTGCTATTAGACAGGAAAATGAAAGAGGCAGGCCGACAGGTAAACAAATGCACTGGAGCATCAACATCAATTCATACTCGACCCTCGACAGTGAATTCAGGGCTGATGTAGTGTGGAGAAGGTGACAGGAAAGCGGGGAAAAGGAGGCACATCATCCTCCTGAGCCACGGTCCCCACACTGACAGACTGCCGCTGGCTGGCTCCGAGACTGGTGGCTGTCTGTCTGGGTTTGGGGCTGATAGATTTGGGCGGGGTTGAGACCCTTCCTTCACTCCTCTGTCTCCCTCCAGTTGTAGCTGACAGCGCTAAAACCGTTAGATCCTCTTTGGTTAATCAGTGTTGGATTATTAACTGAAATAGACTTGATCTTTTGAGGTAAACATGATTTAAACCTTTTCTACCACAGGTCTATTATGTGTACTTGACTGCGAAATGGTATTGAACCTTTTATCTGCTTTTGAAACCTAAATCCCACTCTGGCAGGTCACAATCTGTGTTATGCCAGTGTGTCAACACATAACAGGGTATAATCTATGAATCTAATGTGCTGCTATCGTAATCTTTTTAAAGGCAGATAAGCTGAAAAGCTAATGCCAGGTTTTGGAGATTGCTCATCAGCCAGCAGGACACAGGATGTGCCTTGTCTCATCGCCTCATTAAAATTTAAAAAAATCAGAATGCTGGCAGTGAACATCTGCCAATTTATGTGCATTCCCAAACATGCATCATTAGCAAAAGGTGTGTTTGTAGATTTCTTTAAATGATGGCATTTGTTACACCCTCTTGATCTTTTCATTAATGGATGACAACCAGCTGCACTGATACAAAATTGTCATCATTGCTCCTTTGTAACACAATGCATTCTTCATCTGTGATTTGGATTCACACTGTCTGCTCACTACCCAGAGGATTTCTCGGTGCACTCTATTTATGCTAGCTAGCTGGCTGGTTGGCTGCCTTGGTAGCTATGGTAACAGTATCCCCCCTAGAAAGTTGGAGAGACCAGGTCTTGCTAGGCTAATTGTGAGCAAGTGAAGCATGTCTGCAAATTTAGCTGCAGTCCCAGCGTGGACGAGGGCCTGTTTGGTGGAATTGCTTTGTTCTTGTCCTCACTGATTTTCACTGACACATCACTACAAAACTCAGACCTTTGTTTTATAAAGTTGAATCATCGGGCTACTTGACCTAGATACATGTAGAACAAAATAATGTACATAATCCATGATAAAAAGATTAAATTTGGGACTAAATCACCATTGCAAACGCTGTTAAATAATATGGGGCATATTATGTTGCACACTAATTATCAGTATTTATCAACCTTCTTTATATATTTCTGTGTAGGAGTGTCTGTAACTGTACACAAAGATAAACTGATCGACAGAAAATGTGTCTGCAACTATTTTAATAATCGATTCATTGAAACATTTTCTTTGTCATTTATAATAGTAAACTGAATATCTTTGGGTTTTAGACTATTGGTTGAATAAAATCTAAAAGCTATCTGAATACATCACCATGGGCTGTTAGAGGCATTTTCTGACATTGTATAGACAAAACAATTAAATGATAATGAAAATATCTGTCAGTTGCAGCCTTAAATTATGTTACTATAAAGTTAAAGTAATTTTCCATGAGGTATTAATATTATCTTGTCTTTCTGTAGGTGTGAATGAATGATTTACTCTAAATTAACGTTGCTTTTTCCTCTCTCCTGTAGACTGGTGTTGTGATTTGCCCTGGACCTCTCCCTCAACCATTTCCAACTGTGTGAAGAAAAGTAGAAAAGAAGTTTTAATGAATCAGTATTCGCTAGCCGACGCCATGACAGACAAGTAAGCGGTTTATCTTTTTTCAAAAGTGTGTTTGTGTGTATCTTTGTAAAGAGCCCACTGTTTTCTGGCCTTTTGTTTAGTGTGAAGCAAGAAGATGATGTTGTCTCTTGTGATTACACTTCTCTCGCTCTGCACAAGATTGTCTCCTGGAAGTGTTTGTGTGAGTGTGTCTCAGTACAGGAGTGGAGGAGAGTCGGGGCTTCTGATAGCACAGAGAGAAGTGTGTTGTGTTGGGGGGTTGGTATAAAGACAGTCTGTTTTGCCCCTGAAGACGTGTGACATTTGCATCAGGGCTGATTTGCATTCTTGTTCACTGTGCTGGTTATGTTGCTGCTGCTGTTAGTTGGTCTTTATTTTACAAAACAGTCATTTAAAGGGTTTTGAGCCTTCTACCTCTTCCTTCGCTCCTTCTGTATTCTCCCCTTTTTTCTTTTTTGTGGTTCCTTCTTCATCTTTTCCCTTCCCCCTTTTCATTTTGGACCCCGTTCTCTATGCTCCCTATCTCTTTTCTCCTTTTGTCTCTTTTGTCAACTTTGCCTTTGTCTCTCAGTCCGGTGTTTGTTGGGATTTCATCTATAGAGGATGGAGAATTTGGGTGCAGTAAGCAAAATAATCTGCCGTCAGCGTTCATAATAAGCGGAATAAGTGGTGCAGGCCAGTCAGCTGAAAGGGATAGGCGCAAACACGGTGAAGGCCAAACAAGGCCAGGCCTATTACGTGCTTGAGTTACAGAAAATGAAAGGGGCAGTTAAAAAAAAAAGCCAGTAACAAAACAGAAGAAACAGGTTGTTTTCAGAATACTTTAATGAATCGTAGTGGTAATGGATGCTTGTGCAGGACCCAGTGGAGAGGCAGAGGAGGTTTATATGCATACAGTAAAGTTTCCGGTGTTGGTAGAGGAAATGAGGTTGATGTGATCCAGTTTGGATGCACTTAGTCAACCTCCAGCATCTCTACACTTATTACTAATGCACCTGTTGACCCTTTTGAGAGAGAGAGAGAGAGAGTGTGTATATGTAGGGGGGGCAGGTCTGGTGAGTCAGTCTTTCTATGAAACAGGCCTCAGGGTAGCTCGCCTGGCTAACACCAGCACACTATAATGTCAGTATAATGCATCTAGTCGGTTAGTAGAGCCGGATAATGCTATATTTGCCCCGAGGGGAATTTCTCTTGCAAATTAGAAGGTTCTACCACTTCAGCCGTTCCCTTAAGGATGCGTTGCAATTTTTGCAGAGCCAGACGTTTAGGCATGGAAGTTTTTTAATTGTTTTGGATGCAACATAAAAGCAAAAACAAGAAAAAGATGTTCCTGGAAACCTTATTTTGAAAACAAGATGCAGCAGTATTTTTTTTTTTTAATAAGGCTCTGCTGGACCAAATTAGAGCAAAGTGAAGTGAAGGCTGGGAGTTTCTAAGTAAGTGATGATGTTGTTGACAAGCTGTCCCATTGGATGAAAGGTATCCGAGCAACCAGAAAGAGGCGAAAGGGGGGAGGGTGGTAGTTTATTGTGTGCTAGATGCTAGTCCATGTTGTAGGATGATTATTCGTCGGAAGAATGATAAATGTTACGCCGAAAGGAAGTGAGGGGAAAAGTTGGAGGACGTGCCCCCCGACAGTGATGGCGAACAAAGCCTCCCTCAACATGGGACTACTTAAGATTCATACAAATGCAGAAGAAGACGGCCACTTATTTTCTCTCTAACACACACAAATGCCGCCCCCCTTTTTTTTTTTTTTTTCTCTAGCCCGCTCATGAGCAAACATTTACACATAGCGGGATATCAGTGGACATTCCTGTAGATATGTGCATTCCAATTGGTATTCCCAGATACACACTAGCCTGCAGACACATAATTTTCTGACATTTTCCAACAAAGTGCACGAGACCTTCAAGTGCACAATCTTCACATTTGTTTAGTAAAAGAGCTTTGCATCTGTGTTTTCCATGCAGATGTTGCTCTTGATTCAGGAGCTGATTATCCATCTGCAAATGCGCTCTTGCAACCCGTAAAAAAAAAATGAACATGTTTCAGTTGCAGGATTTTAAGTTCAGCCTCCTATTGTACCAGGATGCTCTGGGATGAGGAAAGTTTCTAAAGCCAGATTTGCTCCGTAGTGCTCGCAGACGGGGATTCTTTCTGTTGAAATTCAAGCCTGCGTAATCCTCTTCAACACACTGCTTTGTGGGTATGTGCGTGTGCAAAAGTACAGAGTCCATGCACCCTCCAATCAGGATTTGAATGAGCAGGAATTTCACCTAGTTGTTCTATTTTTTTTTTTTCCTTTCAAAATGATTTGCACCAGGGTTCACTGTATTGCATCATATATGAAAGTAGGACAGAAAGACAATGCCCCAAATAAATGACAGAATGTAGTGGTTTGAAAAATATGTCACTTGACAAATAAAAACATTATTTTGACATTTCTAAGTGTAAAACTCTCAGCTGTGAATTGTGCCTCCATTCTTTGGGGAAAAATGCAAAAGCAACATGGAAAAATGTGTTGTTCCTTAAGCTCTCAAACCATACGTTCATGTTTCTTTATGACACGATTCCATTTTTGTTTTCCATGAGGAGAATCCTCCTCCTACTCATTTCTCCTCATTCTTCTCTTTGTCCTCTCTTCAACCACTGTATGAATTTGCACGCTCGAATATCCTCTCTCATAGCAAACCCTGTTTTCTCTCTCTTCCTCTGTCCCTCTCATTTTCCTTCCCTCCCCCACCTGTGGTGGTGCACGCTGACAGGCCTGTCAGAGACTTGGGATGTTTATAGATGGACAGTAAGGGTGGCTGCACAGATGAGTGTGTGTGTGTGTGTGGTGGGGTGGGCTGGGGGGCTTTTACTGGAATGACCACACTGTCATAGAGATGAGAGGCCTTTCCCAGTCTACTGTATATCTGTTTGTATCCGTATCAGTCAACGTCCCTCGTGTGTGTGTGTGTGTGTGTGTGTGTGTGTGTGTGTGTGTGTGTGTGTGTGTATTCATGTCAGTCTCGGGGGAGCAAGGATCCAAAACCACCATCAGAAGCTGGTTAAGAGCTTTCTAACTGTCACTTACACAAAGCTGCAACACACAAGCCAGTTAGAAACCTGCTAAACTCCCAAATGTTTGGTCAGATGTTGCACCCTTGAGAATAAAGACACACAGTATAAAGAAAACTGAATAGAAGGATTTGTTAGGAGTACATGTTGCTCTTTCTTGTGCAATCCAATCTGCAATCTGACAGTATGTTTGTAGATTAATTATTGTATTTGTCCTACTTTCCACCAAGCACCTGAATGCAACTGTTTTTAAAATGGTCTTTGCTCTTACATCACCATGCAACAATAACTCCACGTTGATTTTTAGAGATTTGCTAGGGATTACCATTAAATTTGGTACAGACATTGATGGTGCCCAGAGGATGAATCCTACTGACTTTGGTGATCCACTGACTTTTCCTCTTGTGCCACTATGTGGTCGACATTTGTGGCTTTGAGTGAAATATCTGGACAACTATTGGTTGGATGGATTGCCACTAACACGAGCTGTAGACTTAGTCTAGTTGTATGCTACTTAAATGAATGGAAACCTATGGTCTGTTTCAGAACATGGCCGAAAGGGTGTTCTTTAGACTTTTTGAGACATTGAGCTTATTTCTGAGGCAAGACTGAACTTTTAAGAACATAAAAATGAAACTTTTATTGTGGTCTTTTCTGTTAACAATAACATGGTTGAAATAAAGATTCTACTCATAGTTTGGTTGCGTTTGACAATTCATCTGGAGACTTCCTGATAGTTAGGATTGGGTTCAAAATGCCTGAAATAAATTCCTAAGTGCTGTAAGACATAGGGTACTGGTCAGATAAATGGAGTTGTGGTGGTCACAAGATACTGATGAAAGCTTTTGCTGGGACCTTTTTATCAGCTCGGGGGAAAATCAGGTGTCACAGTGGAGTGAGCTCAATAGTCCATCCTGTCAGTATGTTTACCATAGGCTGGGTTTCTGAAGTAGGGCCTATTAATAAATTTGTTCTGGCTTGAAGAGTCTTCAAAAGGCCAGCTTTGCCCGGTCCTCATTCAAGTCCACTCATCAATTAAAAAAACCCAGACCCGTGACATCTCCACTTCCTCTCTGCGCCCTCTCCAGACCGCGGTGTCACCAAGGGCGTGGTTTGGGGCATGGTTGGGCTCGCACCCAGACTCGACACCCACTCAGGACATCCTGAATTGAGACATGTGAAGGCGTGGTGTCACTGGTGTCACTGGGATTCGTGGGTGCATAGTTAAAAACTCTGTATCAGCTGTCGCAGGGTTTTGTGGGAGCCGAGGGAAGCAGAATCAAAGTGCTTCCTTAGGATGTCGAGGGGGATGCACCCTTTGGCCTACGGCACATCAATCTTGCGCAACTGTCATCTTCTCCCAGTGGTCCATTGATGCTGTCAGAGGCAGGGACTCGTTGTGTCGTGTATTTGTGCTTGTGTTTTTTTTTTTTCTTTGTGGGTGTGTCTCTGAGTGACAAAGTGACAGGAGAATGGGAAGATCTGGAGAAGATGGAAAAACACAGGACGATACATTGTGCATATTGAAGGACTGCACTGTCTTAAACACTGCAATTGTAAAGCATGGCTCTTGACCTTGATCTACGTGAGTAACCATCCTCTGTGGCTTTGGGAATTATGAAACTGATAGTAACCATGAAACTGCTCTGAAGTAATATGCTATTATTTATGGTCAGCTAAAATCTATACTTCATGACAGAAATGCAATAAGAAATCTTAATATGGATAAATATTACCCACCGCAACCAACTCATTATAGATACTGTGGTCACTGTTAAATAAATGTGAAACCCGAGAAAAGACAGTAACACACAGTTAATGTTCATGCACTTCCAAAGCTTTTTTTTTTTAATCTTAATATGATTTGTTGTAAGTGAACTGCCCATGTTTGTAGTCTGGTGTGTATCATCTCTGCTTAACATAATCTGATTATTTTTTTATACAGTAGAGCAGGGGGCCTGCATTACAGTAGCTTACCCCACCAAGCAAATGCTAATGAATCTGCATATTTGGGTTGATTTGGGTGACCTCAATTCAGTTGTCTGGAAGATTTGTCTCCTTGTTCTGGGACAGTATTTATTGCTTTGCCAGCAACGTCCATTCTGACAGCTTTAGTCTGTTATCTTGGGATTTTACTGATTTTTGGTTTATCTTTATTTATTTAAAGATAAATTGAATATTTTTTAGGATGTAGAGATAATTAGGCATTGATTCTCTGTTAAAAAGTGACCATGAGTCACAAACTGAACTATAGTCGAGGCAAAGTAAATATGTAAGCCCATGTTTTCCACTCAAACAGAGTTGGATTGTAGTGGACTGTGGGAATAAAGCTTGTGTACTTGTGCAGGGAGAATGTATTCAGCCTTGTTGTAAAGGTTTTCATTTTGCTCAGGGAAGCAGTCTAAGGGAACAGACTGGAAAGTGTTGTGAATGGAGGCCCAACCATCTGTCACGACGGCAATAAGAAGATTTCTACTTTCCCTCCCTTTGACTTATAAAATCTTGTTTTCGTGCACTGAAAAGAAAAGCAAAAGAATTTTTCCGGCTTACTGTTCTGTTACTCCTGATGCAGATTATTCCCTAAAGTCTTTGTTCTCGTTTTGATTCATTAGTGATGCACGACTCCAGTGCTGACGCTGTACACAATTCTAAAGGCCCTGGAAACCTATTTTCTCTATCAGCTTCTTCTTAATTTTCCTGCCAAAGTTTAAAACAGTTTTAGTTGTTTTCAGCTGAGAGATTTTCTGTATGTGCTCCTCTCAGTGGTTTCAAGTGAAGTTGAAAAAGGGGGATGTCACATACTTCTAAGCACCAATTAGGTTTGAGTCAAAATCTGATGGCAGATGTTGGGCTTTTTGCTTATGTTGCCATTCAAATGTAATCAAACCACACTGACACATTCCTGATTTTTGAGTGTTAAACTCTTAATAGATAATAACTAAGAATCTTTTTAGCCATGCTAGTCAGTCAGTTTTCATCTAGCGCTACCAACAGACAGACCAAGTTTTCATTCATCCAGTGAAATATCTCAACATTTGCTACGTATACTTTGGGTTTTGGACTGTTGTTCTGACATTTTGTACACTAAACGATTAATTGATGATTCAAGAAAATAATCTGCAGATTGACTAATTATGAAAAGAATTGTGAGATGCAGACCGAAGAGAAATACTTAAGATTTGTAAGCAAGTTTTCAGGGGGTTTAAAGGTAGAGTGGTCTTGATGACCAGCGGTTTGACCCCACCTACAATTGGGGGGGAAAAAAAGACATGTAACCTGTAACATATAAAAGTTGAACTCCCTGCATTTTAGCCGATGCATAATGCAACATTTCTCTGCGTTCCACTATCAAATTGATAATCTTATAAATTGTGCAACCTGTTCTCAGAATAAAATATGCAGATTTAAGGCTTGGCCGTGGCTGACCTCTCATGGGATTAGCTCACATAGAGCAGATATAATTCAACAGTGTTGAAGGGAGAGTGCTTTCCCTTTTTTATTTACATCTGGCTGCTCCACAGCCTTACATTTCTGCTCGCATATCTCCGACACACTGGAAAATGGTGTGAGGCCACAGTGGAAGAGGAAATGAATTTGCCAGTCACAGACCTCAGGTTCCTCTTATGGTATTCACACAAGATAATGTTTATCATTTGGCTGCTCACCATTCATTTGTCCTTGGTTATGAAAAGCACAGTATCCTGACAGACATCACATGATATCACCAGCTTAGTGGTCAGTGGATATTTAAGTCACTATATAATTGTTTTGTCCTTCCCAGAGTGCTTATATACCGTGTGTGTGTGTGTGTGTGTGTGTGTGTGTGTGTGTGTGTGGATAAATAAGTGATATTCCTGTATGTTTTTGTAAATGTTATGCAGTTTTATTGTGCAACATGTGTTCTCATTGATTCATCATCATATCTGTCTAACCATGGTCTAGACAACTAACCACACGTACACACACTCAACATGCACACACACAAACTGCTTCCTCCCTCTTGTAGGCAGGCGCACATACACACACACACACACACACACACACACACACACACACACACACACACGCACTACATAACTGTCTTGTCTGATCTTTCTGTCTTCTCCCCCCCCCCTCCCTAGCTTGAGGATTTTATAATTCTCTCCGGAGGAAGAGCGTCGCATCTTGTAAGGAGCCACAGGTCAGAAACTCTACTCCTCTCCCTCCCCCCTTTTTTGCTGTGCAGACCGACATTGGGCTGCTCGCGGGGCCCGCATGCTTCAACACGAATGCTGCATGCTTCTCCAACCCCCCCCCCCGTGTAACCACCTCAGGGCTTTACTCTTTTTTTTTTTTTATTCTCCCTGCATGTCCACACCTGGGCAATCTAACTTTGATTTGATTCTGCTTGGCTTTGGTGCTTGTGGTGCAAATTTTGAGTCCTTTGCAATGATGCTTTCCTTCTTACCCAATCATTTTGTCATTTGTCTTCGCTTTGTGATTTGGTTTTCCTTTCCTCTTTAAGTTGTGATTCTCTAGTTGTATATGTACTTGAAAGCAAGCTGATGGTCTGTGTTGTCTTATTTACATCTAATGATGTTTATAATAACATACATGGCTGCTTGCAGTGGCTTTGTGGACAAACAGCTTTGCTCTGCAGTTGACTGTTTGCTGAACCCCTCCCCCAAACAGTTATTGTCCAATCATAGCTTAGCAACTGTAACAAGGCACGTCAGGTCAAGCTTTGGATTTCTCTAAATGCTGAAGCAGTGTGAAAGAGGCTTTAAACTCAAGAGTTTGGTGGGTGGTTTCTTTTTTTTATTGCCTTTTCAGAATCAAACACTGGAGCAGAAGTGTAAGTAATTGATTAAACTGTGTTTGTCTCTAATGTTAGCATTTCCAGCTAACCAGCATATTACCAACAGTGGTAACCTAACGTTACTTCCACCGCCAAGGAGCGTATCTTTAGCTTACTATGTTATTATGTGGGGTTCCAGATTATGTTACAAAACGCCCCGTTCAGGAGCAACACATTCACAGCGTAGGAGCCAAGATGCCTCTATATCAAAGTTAAAATAACATTAGCAGCTCTGTCCTGCTCTTTATTCGGTTTAGTTTACACTCCAGCAATTAATAACTCGTTACCCAAAGTAGCATTACGTTTCCTAAAAAGTATCCCAAATAGGTTAATCTTCAACCTCCAAGCCTTTTCTCTTGTAAAAGTGAAACATATATATTTTTTATAAAACATAAATCTCACCTCTGTGTTGCTGTCCAGGTGCCTGCATCCAAACAGCATTTTAATTGCACGTTATTTATAATACTGTATATATAATACTAGGCCTAACTACTTCTACACTGCAGGACATGAACATATAACTTTAGTCTCAGACTTTTGATATGATATCCTGTATGTAGCCATCAAGTGCACATTTAAGACCCTTTTACATGGTTCTCATTTTAAAACGAGTCAGCTGGAAACATTAAAAAGTCAGCTAGAGATAGTTTTCAACCAACTCACAGAGTTGATGATAGCTAGCTAGCTACAGGTAATAAAATATGCTAGCGACCGTCATCATTTCACCCGACAAAATCAACTGTTATTAAATGAGAAGCCTGCTTTTGTTGACTTCTGTGTGAAATCGAGGACCTACTGTTTCACAAATACTATGAATTTCGAGTGTTATTGTAAACTGCATAATGTGCCGTCCAAGAGTAGAATGCTTGACACGCGTAGCAACACTAACTAAGGGTGGAGAGGCTTAGCGAAGGGCCAACTGATGCCAACACCTGTTTCCCAGGGATCAGTACTTTCATAAGTGCTGCCCATGCATTTTTTCTTTGATTACATTTATGATGGATGCTTATTCAGCTGCTTGAATTTTAAGTGATCTAATTTTCTTAAATGCCTTCAGTTATTTCCATTACCATGAGGACGGAAGTGTGCCCTAAATCTGCCCGCCAGATCACGAGAAAACTGCGATAAGTGTTTTTAAAGTTTTGGGCTTGGCTTTGTGTTGTTTACGCCTCTCTGTCCCGTGAAGTAAACGGTGAAATTAGTGTTTTATCTCCTGGTATGCCAAGTTCAGGAGGACACACTGTTGGTGTTGTGGCAGCCTGTGGGTGATGGGGTGAGTTTTCACACAGCACTCCAAAGGAGGTTTTTGTCTCCGCCGGCCAAAATTACCACCATGAAATCGGTGCCTGCTGAAGACTGTGCTGAGAGAAAAGCAGAAGAGAAAGGAGTCCCTTCTTTAAAGGCCGAAAGGAGAGGAGAAAATATAGCAGGGTTTTTTAGTGATGTTTACAGCCCCTTCAAATGTCCCCTGACTGGTGGGAAAGCCTAGTAACTGTATTCTGAAAGACGGTTTGCTTTGTGTCTTTATTTGTCTCCTGGTATTCTTTCACCAGTGAACCAAAAAATCAGTCAAATGTTTGCAGTGTAACTAAGGGCAGTCATATTTAGATATTCCTATTCCACGTCAGTTGATTCAAAATCCAGACCTAGAGATTTATTCCTTCCTGGGAGCTGAAGTCACCTGCTCTTGGCTAAAGCTACCACCAATGTGACTACCATTCACCAACTTGGGACCGCAAGGCCTTTAGCTGGGGACCACAAGACCTTCAGCTGGGCTTTCACAGCTTCCCAAAATAGTCCCACATTATACGCCTCAAGGCCTGGGCTGGCATCACAGTAGCCTTAAGGAAACTACATCAAGTGAAAGGTTTATGACTTTATGACTGTGACGGGTGGCATTCATGTAAGCCCAGACTATGTGGTGTTTTCATCCAGTGATGCGTGACAAAACAAGACGTTTTTTCACTGGATCTTAAAGGCCGCATTTGAAGAGCAGTATCACCTGTAGGCCCTCTCCTCACAGCAGCTCAGCTTAGTTTTGGAAGTTTGAGTTATCTTCCTCTGAGAAATAACTTTTTTTAAAATCCATTTACTACTATGTGTGCATTATTGGTAATATTGGCATTTTTTATCTAAGACATTATTCTTATACTGACAGAGGGAAAGGGCTGTTTGTACAGGAGTAATGACTTCATTGCCTTCAGGAAACTGCTGTCTGAGAACTGTGTACTTATCGGGATGTGTAGCTTCTTTTCTAGGTGATCCTCAAAACTTAAGTTCCGTTATTGTTATTTTTGCCATTGCAGATGTCAATAGTAAAAATCCTCCACTTATTTTCTCCTTTTTAATTAAAAGAAAAGGCGCATGGTGATTATGTTTTCATGTTAGACTACAGAGGCACATTCGGTACTTGGACGGGGAACACCACACAGCAATCCTTGTTCCTCTAGTTAGCTTACTTCACTTGCCTGTATGTTTTATAGGCAAGTTTTTCAGATCTTCCAGAGCCATGTGACTCAGGGAAAGGGCGTGTTGTTTTTAAAAAGCTTGCCATCGACAGACTAAATATACCCTTTACTGGACCTGACCCCTCATTTGGCTTTGCTGTGGCCACTTAAGGTCGACATGCTAGCTCAGCAGGGGCCCTACAACTAGTAATTACA
The DNA here is from genome assembly GCA_008360985.2 of Macquaria ambigua. Taxonomy (NCBI): domain Eukaryota; kingdom Metazoa; phylum Chordata; class Actinopteri; order Centrarchiformes; family Percichthyidae; genus Macquaria; species Macquaria ambigua. The sequence continues at coordinate 881,086 of VMKM01000017.1, read as the reverse complement.
TAGGAGTGTTTCCATTTAACATCCCCTGTATAGTGTTGTCAAGCACACAAGCTCTTTTCCTCAATTTAGACATTTGGGTTGTCAATGATGGTTTACCTACATTTTAATTCTACCTACTTCATTTATTTTCTGTACCAGTTTCCAGCCTGTTACACATCAGAAATGAGCATCATGTGCTCCTTGTCATCATGCAGCCTTAAATGTAGATGTGATCTAATGTCGTGAATGTAGCAGATCATGCCTTTAATCCTTGATCTGGCTTTTTAAAAGTTGAACTTTTCCTCCCATCTGTCATTCAGTGAGCTCACCATGGATAATGTACGATGACTGCTGCATCATCTGTTGCAGTTTTTAGATGATTTTCTCCATATGACCAATATTCAGCTGTGCAGTGGAGGCCATGCAGCTGTTCACTGGCTTTCGGGTTGACTGTTAACATGATGTGGCTTCGACACGGTGGCTTTGCACTTCACAACTGAAGGCTGACGTCTATGACGTTCAGTGAATTCCAGATGGTTTGCACTTGGACCAGAGCTGCAGGTTGAACTGTTAGTGTGTTGATTTATCCAGACAATTTGAGAAATTGAGCATGTTAGACTGTTTTGAAACTAAATGGAACTCGACCGATTTTACACATCAAAGTCTGTTTACAGGTCTTGGGGAGTACTCGTACTGCATATGTGAAAAAAGTTGTATAAAGCCTTTTGTGGCTCCACAGGGAGCTGCAGGAAGTCTGATAAATTGATAAAGTGATGTATTTTGAGTCATCATTGGTTGAGGCTGAAGACTACAAGTTTGAAAATGCAAAAAAAGAAACCCTTAGTTATAAAGAAGTGAGCTTACCAGACCTCTGTAGCCCGCTCCTCATCTCTGTTTGAGGCTAGCGGCTCATGGCTACATTAGGCGCTACTAGCGTAATACACCTGAATCTCCAACTGAACTGTCAGTGCTTGACTTGCATTGTGGGTAATGTAGGCGGCAGGTTTTGACAAGGAAGAAGAATATATTGAATAAAAACGATGATGTCTCTGGTTCTGCTGCATCGATTTTTATCTTTGTGTTGTGTTGCCCCAGAGTGGCACAAAAACTGGAGACTGTAGCCTTGATCATCAGATGGAAGTGTAATAGTCAGCTGGAATTGTAATAGCAGTAGCTTAGCCCATACGGAGAAACTGTAAAGCCTTGGTTGTCTACACTCGAAATGTCAAAAACAGTTCATCAGCCTGCGGGGAAACGCAACCCAAAACTGATGCAGCTGGCAGTATTTTAAGATGGGCCCTTGGTCCCTGTCTGGTCTTATAAGAGGGATTTGATGCCTACAGTTGGCATTATCATGTACACATGTGAGCGTGCTTGAGTCTCTGCCACATCTATAGCCAAACTCCGTTAATCTGCAATTGACATTGGAGCAGACATCTGTCCCCATCAGTGTGTCATGCTCTGTGGTCTCAGTATTTTGTTTCAAGTGAAGGGTCTCTCGCTCACTCACTTTCTCATACAGGCCTGGCTCCATAATAACCCACAATACCAAAAAAAAGTGTCTTGTTTTGGCCGACAAACAAACAACAATGCAAAGATATTCAGTTTAATTTCATAGAAGATGAAGAAAAACAGAAAATATTCACATTTGAGAAGCTGGAACCAGTGAAATGTTCCTTAAAAGATTGCTTAGATAATTGATAAATTACCAAAATAGGTGTGATTCATTTTCATTATCCACCGACAGTCACGTGATCATTACATTGCTACCAGTTATGATGTCAATATATCATAGGTTTATTAGAAGACCTTCAGCAAAGCACCCTGATTAGCATAAACTGTCAGTGCTGTGTTATCACCATTCCCACAGCTGGGTGGGTACTGTACATGGTCCTGTTGATTAAGTCAGCAGTCATACAACTAAGAAAATGTGCTACAAGCACTCAGTTGCCAGTTTATTAGGTACACTTTGGATTAGACTGCATGAGTTTTAGCCCTTATGAAGGTTATAATGTTCAGTTTGTGTCCACTTTATGGTCATGTGGAGGATGTAGTTTGAGTTGCATTGTACAGAGAGGTGTTTCTGTTATTTTGCCTACCCTCGTTGATATAAATGGTGTGGACAAAATAATAGAAACTCCTCAACAGCACCACAAACAGCAGCTTCCAAAATGTTCTTACAGTTGAATCACCACCTCTAAAACTGTTTGAACAAACATTTATTATAAAAGTAGGATTTATTGCAGGACTAATGTAGACTGCATTAGTTTTAGCTAGGTGTACATAATAAACTGGTAGCTGAGTGTAGTTTTGTCGGAAGGTTAGTGTGCAGCACAGCAAGGAAATGTCATACTGAACTGCCAAAAGAGGCATTCTTCCCACAAAATGAACTGCTTAAAGCACATTTCCCATTACACAGTTTGTTTGTGTGTGGTTAGGCCCATTGGTATTATAGCAACAGACAGAGCAGGGGAAAAAAATGAGTAGCAGCCTCTTGGCATGCTGCAGCAAAAGGAAGAAGAGCATCTCTGTGCATTGATGCTGATGATGAGTGAGTACATGGAAAAGGGAGCCAGCGAGGGAAAAGAAGCGAGGGGTTGGAGTTGTTGGCAGGCACTGAATGTCCAACTCCTTCACATCACCCTCCATCACACCATGTGCCCTCGCCATACTCTCTGCTCACAGGATGTGGTGCTTCTTTCTGCATTGAAAATGAAGTGGCAAGTGGTGAAGCCACTATGTGACAAAGTCATCCTACCATTTCCTCAGGGAGTGAGATTCTCTCTGAGTCACATTCGGTTGGTTTAGTTAATACAGCTTCAGTCCACTTTAACCATTTCCTCAATAGCCCTTTCTTTCCTGATATTTTAACAATGTCAATCGTCACAAACGAAATCAAGTGACTGTTAGGCCGTGTTAAGACTGACTTGAGCCCTCTGTTCATTTGAATGAAGCCAGTGAGCAGAAGGTTTGCAGTGGATATGGCTTTGCTAGATTTGTGTTACTGAAAAGTAACACAAAAAATCACTGACTAATAGTTTAGATGTTTGCTGTATCAACTGTGTGTGTTGAGTATGCATTATGGATGCAACCAATCCAGGTTGGTATCACTGTCTATACTGACCTTATTAAACACATCTGGTATTGGCAATGACATGACAATCCACATTAAATACAGTTTCTTTGTCAGTGTCATTATAAAATTCAGTGATTCTGTTATCAGTAGGATCTGGCTGACTCAGCTCAGAAGAAGACACTGATTAGGCGTTCAGGTCATACGTTTACTTCAATGTTGGGGAAAGAAAAAAGTTTCTACAAGATGGGAAAGGAAAAAGGCAAATGGCTTAATCAGTCACAACCAGGTGGGAATGTATATGGAAAAACTCATCGAACAAGCAGAGGAGAGCAACCAGTCAAATGCACATTCAGGACCGACCATGCCACCTCTGCTACTCAGTTTCTTGAAGCAACTGTTACAACACATATTTACTTACTGATTATTGTTAAACATTTTCAGAACTTTCCAGAAAACAAATCTCCACGAGGGCCTCCTCATTTACAATAATGAACATGAAGGGGTGGGTTTATACAACTCAGGACAATTGTAATCTGTCAGCTTGTCATCCTTGTTGATATTTCCAACACCAAAAGTCAAAAGGTTTCTCTATACTGCATAAAGTACTGGATTTGTCTTCACCACAGTTCTGGCTTGCTGACAGGATTCTGCGTCTAGCGCTGTAGTTTGTTGACTTACTGTGCCGCCTCTAAATTTGACTTAGCATTTTATCTTCACCCACCAGAGGGAAGTGGTTTTTCTTTGGGTTTTCTCCATTTGTTACAATCCTACAGATCTGTCTTGTATACCTGTTGGCCTTAAACAAAGATTGTTGGCTGTGAAGACACCACTCTGCATCTCCTATCATTTTGTCCTTTACAAGGCCACTCCCCTGCCTTGAGTAAGAAGTGCAAACAAGCTCTCTTTGACTAATTAGGGAAGAGTGTAGTTGTAGTAGGCTGCCTTGGTAATTCAGCAGTCATTGTGGTCATGCTTAATTAGCTAACAGTGTGTGACGAAGGGAAAAACAATAATCAAAAAGTATACAGCTGCGAACCCCCCACCCAGTGGTTAAATCTGGTTATACAGTGACTTATTATGATGATCAATCAAAATGAAATGGTTGGCACACCCCTAATGATTTGTTTGTGTTGTATAAAGACATAAAAGCACTTCCCAGATAAAGTTGATTAATTTTTTTTTTCTCTCTCTTTCATACTCGCTAGCAATTCAAAGTGCTGGTGCACAGATAGGCAGAGCTCCAGTTTCCCCCTCTCTGCCCCCTGTCCTCAGTGGGCGCCTTGCCAATGTCTGTGCCCAGTTAACAGCAGAGTGCTGGGAACCCCAAGGCCCCAAGCAGGTGTCAACCTCCCTGCCCAGCCAAAGGAGCTGAGAGGGGAACACAAAGGGCTCAAAGAGACCTGCCAGCATGGTAACCGTCTTAAATATCCCAGGCCAGTGTGGCCACTCCTCTAAATCTCTCAGCAGCATAGGGTAGCTGCCAGTATGCCCTTTCTGCTACTGTAACACTGACTCAAAGAGGTTTGAAGCTTTTTTTTAAGCTTTGCCCTGAATGGGGTTCAGAGTCATAAATTTGATAGAGGACATCAGGAGTGCACAGATAGAGGGATGAGTCTAGTTTGAGGCTTTTATTTATGCAATGTGCCGCTAGAGGATTTTTCAAAGGACAGAAACGGAGAGAAACTTCTTCTGTCTGGGGTTTTCATCATGGATTCAGTATTGTTATCTCATCCATTCACACTGTGCCTACGTGACTGTCTCTGTTTAACAATAACGGTTTCTGCTGCCGTCATCAGTTGACAGTTTATGGAGCATCCTTACGGGATGCTTCCAGATCCAGGTCTCATGGGCTTGTGTGATCTTTGAAAACACTGGCTTGGCCCGGAGCTAAGCTGTCCTGGCATTTAGATTGGCAAGACTGTAAAAGAACTGGATGAGAAGGAGAAGTGATGCCTTTCTCTCTCCTTCGTTCTCTGTCCTCTCTCCTTTCTCTCTCTCTCTGTTCATTGTTGAATACTCTGCAGTGATGATGTGGATGTGATGGGGGTGGAATGGAGGCTACCCTCATCTTCAGCAAACAATAGGTCCTTGTGTATTTGACCCCCTCTTTAGCAGAGTGGAGTCCATGGCTAGGGCTGAAGCCGGGATGGAATTCCATCTTTGCCAGATTTAGTCGGTGGAAACCCTCACGACAAAAACCAATAATCCCAGTATCAGGAGGGTCATACTTCTGGGGCCATTTGTTCTTATTTACAACCACATCAATAACCAATTATCATTCTCCCCCTTTTTTTTAGCTGTGGTAGACCCTCATTGATTGTTTACATGTGCTGTGCCACATGATATAGCTCCCCCTCGGCTGGGTAACTGATTACTAACCTATATTTGAGTGGAGTGAGCCACAATGGTGCTACTAGGTCATTAAACAGTGGTTGGCAATGATTTATTTGACCAGTGGCCTTATCATTTGTTCTCTAATTTTGGTTATAAAATCTAAAATGAGGACAAATTACCTAATAAATTATCAAAAACACTTGTCGTTTTTCCTTGTAAGATAGTATCTTTTATGTCATTTATTTTCGTTAGGTCTTCAGCCACTTGCTTGTAAGTTTTAGTGAACAAAGATCTTTTCAGTAGCTTGAATGCTAATTAAATCCATATTATTGGGACGTGGTGAGACTGCTTTTTGGTTCCCATGAGAGAAATGTTATCTCATCCTCGTCTTAGAAGACATCCGATAACCTTTCATCCCCTTCCTCGTGTGACCGGCCCACCCATTTTGCGGAGGTGTGTGATGCGGATACTTCCCCTTCTTTTGAGCATGTTGTGGAAAACCAGAATAACCTGCTTTGTGCCAGATCACTTTACTTTCTTTACTTTAGAGAACTGCACGTAGGCACCTGGCCAGCCAGAACCACCTGCCTTCTGCTTATTACAACAACATTGGCCTTCAGTGAACACACATGCCGGCTCCACAGTGCTCCATCAGCAATCCAGAGTCATTTCCAATATAGTAAAAGCCAACTTCATCTGTGTCAAAGGAGAGAAAAGCCAGGCTACAAAGCTGGAGTTGTGCTGACACCACCCACACTGCACCTTTCACAAGATTGGAGGGAAAGGAAGCACTTGAGACTTACAATTGAATTATGTCAGTTAATCACTTTTAGTTAATACCATTTCAGGGTAATAATATTTACAGAGTAATAATATTTACAGAAGAAACAAAGGTAATCAGTCTTCTGTCCATGTCAGAATGAATTTGTTTGACAGTCCAGATTATTCTACATGTGCCCTGCATCACAGTAAATTTGGCAAACATTGCATGTATTACAAGCAGGATTAAGAACAGATTTTGAGATTTATTTTAATATTTTACTTAGGCTTTAAAAGCATGAGCCCTGCTGACCCAAAACAGGCGACTTGAAATGTGGTTTGGTCAACCAGAAGATTACCATTTTATACCAAAATGAGTCCGAACAAAATGACTGAAAGCACAAAAATATTAGATATAGTAAATGAAACTATATTTGAGACATATTGCATCCAAAATAAAATATGCAGCATTTCAAGATTAAACCATGGACTACTCATCCTAAATGTTATTGTGACATAGTTTTCTATGTTAAAACATGTCATGATGGATTGAGGCCATTGGTAACCAAGAGTACCGTTTCCCAATTATTATATCACTTCTCAGCATTTGGGAATGATTTATTGATTTTACCAAAGAAATAAAGAAAAAAAAACAGGCATTAGATATAACAACTTAAGGTTTTATTGAATATTAAAGAGCATCATCCTCCTGAGGTGGGTCTGGATAAGTTATACACTTACACAAATGGCACAGGGCGGCCTAATGGAGTCCTTATCAGGCACATCCTGAAGCGAATGCACCAGGAGAGAGCTGTTAAGAGGCAGAGAGATCACAATGCCCCACAAATTGGCAAATGGAAAATGACACCCGCATCTGATAAGAGCTGATCGCTACCAGGAATTCTGTCATCGGCGTCATTGTCGTCATCATCGTGCGAGGCAAACGGATACACCTATTACTGTGTCTCGACAATAGTGCAGTGCAGAATAACAAGTTTTGGGGTGTTCATTTGTTGCATAACACACATACCAACAATAAACTCAAGTGTCATACTGTGAATGTAAGACACCACATTAACTGCACTGTTAATAGAGTTCATGTGCATGCCAGGCTGTCAGGCCAACTGTCTGTCTGTGTGTGTGTGTGTGTGTGTAGTTTTTGCGCTTATTACAAACAAGAGCTGGTGTTTTTCTGCCACTGCTGTAAGTCATGTTAGTTCCTCTCTTTGCTCCTCACTGCCCCTTCTCTTGATTCCTCATTCAGATGGAACTCCACATCCATCTGTTTTTCCTGCTCCGTCATTTAACCCCACATTTCTGAAATGGTTCCAAGTTCCAAAAGCAACCAGTCATTTACCAGATTGCCTTTCAGATGTCCTTTGGCATGAAAGTATGTAAACTGCAAATGGCAGGAGTAGTTTCGGAACACTAGTGAGAGTTTACTTCCTTTATGTTTTGCGGTGTGTTAAATAATACGACTACTGATTCATGAACACGAAGGAGAAAGGGGCATGAGTAGCATTAGTTCCTGATTTTATAGGTGTCTTTTGCAGAGCCTGGCTGACTACTGTGTACACTGTTTGCTTAAAAACCCAAACAAATAAAGCACAATGAATTAAAAAAATGTCGTGTTATCAAGAACCCACATGATGTAGGCACATTGGGTTTTCTGATATTTCATAGGGCATTATCAGTTAATCTGCAGATTGTTTTCTCTATTAATTGATTACTCATTTAGTCTATAAAATGTCAATTAGTCAATGTGTCAGTGAAAAAAAATTCAAATAGATTGTTTTGTCTGACCAACAGTCAAAAACCCAAAGATATTTCATTGACTCTCATATATGTGAAAGAAAAGCTGGAACCAGCAAATGTTTAGTATTTTTGTTGAAAAATGACTGAAGCGCTTAATTGATCAATTTTCTTTCCTTTGACTAATTGAGTGATTGACTAATCGTTGCAGCTCCAGTGTCATACAGTGGTCAGAACTTTTTTAAAATTCTTTTATAAAAATGAGAAATATTATCTGTATTTCACATGTGAAAACATTAATTTCACATGTGCTTTCATTGTAAGGAAAGGGTTTATTTATTTATTTTTTTCAAGTGTGCAGTTTCTGTCCAAAATATCTTCTTTCATTGATTTTATTCAAATGCATGTGATGTACTGTACTAACCTCCTAAGCATATTAGATACAAAAGAGGATGAATCAGTCCTGCCAGCTTTCAGTATGAGGGAAGTGGATTTGATGCCTGTCCCCTTTAGCGTCTGTGAGGAACTCGTTCATTTCAACATCCTTGTGAAATATTTTTTGGTGCATCAGGTTTTAGTGTATTGCTTTGCTTTTTGTCTTGCAGAGGAAACTTCACAGTTCCGAAGTTATCAGAGTCCAATATGGGATTTGGCGTGCTGGGAGTGTTTCTGGGGCTGCTCCTAGAGGTCTCCACCCATGGACCCCATGCTGTGCCTCGAACCTCCTGGAGACACCAAGGTAAGGCTTGATGTATAAAATATTGAATATTGTATAAATGTAATATTTCTGAGTGATTACACAATTGGTTGATCGGGTGTTACGTGATTGACAGAAAAACTGCAGTTTTGATAACTAATAATTCGTAAAAAGGAAAAATACCAAACATTTGCTGATAATAGTAAATGGTATAATTTAGCCCATACTACCACTAATATAAATAACATACAATAAAGACATACATTTTGGTAACTAAGGTAATTTAAATTGGTGTTTATTCTTTTGTTTCTCAAATCAATTGATTTATAAATGTATACACTAATCAAATATTTAATATATTACTTATTATTTAAGGTTTTTTGTTAGCAATATCCCTGTACTCCTGTGTCCTTTTTACAGTAAATTCCATCCACAGAGATGCAAACCATTTCTGCTAAATGCTCTGTTGAAACCCCTCTGCTGGTTTAAATTGAAACTTTGCTTGAGTCACTGAGAGTCCAAAGGCACTCAATTTGGGAAGTAATACGCTAGTCTGAGTTGGTATTTATGAGCTGAAAACATGTAACGTTCAGTCACTCCACTGGCCATGCATGGAGAACTGAGCCTTCATACTGTATGCTTTATAATATATCAAAACTCTCAATGCATGGTTCACAATGGATAGTTCCGTGACACCTGTTCTTTCATTTATCTCAAGGGACTGCCCTCAGTCTCACCACAGGCTCTCAAATTAAAGCACTTCCTGTCAGACGGAAGTTCTGTTTGCATACTGCCGTTTACAGAAATAGCTCCAGTAACTCAGTCGGTCCTTGAGAACCAGTACAGCTCACCCTTTAACAAAGTCGAGTTTCTCCCCTCACTGTGGCCCGGTCACTGTTTCAGTCCGTCAGTGAGGGTATTTGCTTTCATCATTGTGGTGTTTATGTGCAGGCACCTGCAACCCGAACCCACTTGCACCTGGCCACGACCAAAGCCAGCCAGAGGCAAACGCTCTCGCTAGGTTTGCCATCAATCACAACACACAGTATAACGAGAGATACACTCAACACAATGCTAATGTGTGTCACTTAGAAAGGCAGAAACATGTCACAAATATCTATGTTTGAGATCAAAGTTGTGTTTGGTGGACTACATTTGTCATCTTTGTTGACATTGTTGATATTTACTTATTTACTCTTGATGAACTCAAGGTGCAACCTAAATCTGCAACTTTTTTTTTTTCGTCACTTGGGGCTGCAGGAACAAGCTGTAAAAACACAAAACTGAAATATTATCAGCTTATAAAGTTGTTATAATTAACTTGTTAGCAAAATGGCGCATATTTACACATCCGGCAGACATGGAGCAACATTAGCATTCATTTGGATTCGTGTCTCTGCCCACCTGATTAATGCAAGTCCAATATTTGCTCTCCTTTTAGCTCTGTTTTGGTCTCCACCATCTCCTGAGAAAAATATCTGACTCCACTATGTTCACTCGCTAGTCGCTAACTTCATCAGCTGTTTGGTGCTGAGCAGGTAGCTTACAGTCGGTTTATCTCAGCTTTTTTCGGTGCAACTGGAAACAACACTGATGAGAGCAGTGAGAGTGAACCAACACAGCAAAACAGTCCTGGGCTGTAAAACCAAAACAATGAGCTGAAAGACGTTAAAACGCTCTAAAGAGCTGAGGGGAACTGGAGAGTTGGGTGATAATTATCTGTGGGTTCGTCACTACAAGCGACCCCTTTGACATTACACATAGTCATTTGATCCATTGTTAACATAAAATTACTTATTATAGCAGCTTTAAATTAAATTCTCAATACTGTTGAATACACGTGTTAATAAGTAAAACTTAACATGTTTAGTTTATGGTCGTTTTGGATGCTAAGGTAATCTGATTAAATGGTTTTTGTGCTCAGATTTAGATCTGATGGAGTTTTCGGAGCCTGAGATCTTCAACTACTCCACGTTGTTGCTGAGTGAGAAGAAGGATGCGCTGTATGTGGGAGCCAGGGAGGCCATCTTTGAGCTCAGCAAGAAGAACGTGACAGTCAGGAACAACAAGGTATCAAAATATGAATACGATTTGTGACATAGGGATAAAAAAATATATATATAATTTTAATTATGAGTTTCTTTTTTAACCATTTTAAGGTTCAGTGGACGGTTGCAGAAAACCCCATGGTGATGTGCACGCTTAAAGGAAAATCAAAAGAGGTTACTTCAATAATTCATATGTTGATGTTGTTTTATCTGTCTTAATCTATGTGGTGTCAGAATCACTCTTTCTAGTGTTATAAATGAACAGTGTACATTAAAGTATCCGTATATTTTAAGTTGTTTATCTAATGTTTCTTTCCAGAGGGATTGTCTAAACTACATTCGAGTGCTCCAAGTGGTAGACGATGAGCGGCTGTACGTCTGCGGCACACACGCCTTTCAACCTCAGTGTGATTACTTGGTAGGTTAATGCTCTATCCCTCCTTAACTGGGAACACCACACCGCACAAATAAAACACGTGCTTGGGCTCGCCAGTCATCGCAGCAACCTTTAACTGAAATTTAATCTTGAACTCTTCTTTCAGAACCTCGCTGACTTCTCGTTGGCCGGTCGACCTGAAGATGGCAGGGGAAAGTGCTCCTTCGACCCCTCACAAAGCTTTACTACTGTCATGGTTGGTGAGTTGAGGCCAGTTTTATGTCATTTCACAAAGAGCTCTTTTGGTTGTCAGCCCTGCAGTAAAATACACAATAATCCCCAATAATCTGTTGGTTTTTTTGGGGGGAGGCAAAATGGACTCGCTGGACAATAAATTGCTTTTTTTTGTTTGTTTGTTTTATTCCATGTTTTTCTATCAGATGGAGAGCTGTACTCAGGGACAGCTTATAACTTCTTAGGCAGCGAACCGATTATTTCCAGATACTCTCCATCCCAGTCCCTGCTGAGGACAGAGTACTCCACATCATGGCTCAATGGTGAGTGAGGGTTGGGATAATATGTGAACATCTTGAAGTAATTTAAAGATTGTTAGGTTGTCAGGAGAGGATTTTTTTTAACAATACAATGAGGCATTCACAACAGAAGATCAATTGTCCTAGTCTTCGTTCCTATATATAATACCTTTCTCTCTGTCCCCTCTCTGCTTTATTTGCAGAGCCCAGTTTTGTTTTTGCCGATGTGATCAAGGGAGAAGGGAGAAACAGAGTAGATGGTGAGGACGATAAAATCTACTACTTCTTCACTGAGGTGTCAGTGGAGTACGAATTCTTTGGCAAGCTGTTCATCCCCAGGGTGGCGCGCGTCTGTAAGGTCAGTACACGTCATGTACCATCTGCACATACCGGCAGCACGTCTCTTTAGCCCTTATGTTCCTGTTGTCCGTGCGTGCATGTCTTTCTCCATCTAGATATCTTGTATCTCTTGATCTATACGGAGCTCATATCATTGTACAAGTCAGTTATGTTATTTTTTGTGTCATGCACATACACATGCCCAGCCCACATGCACACGGTGAAACATTTGTCAAACAAAGAACTTGTGTCCTGTCCCAAAGTTTGCGAATAAAATCTTCCACAAAAAATGTTCCCTTCCTAAAACATAACTGAGTTTTTTTTTTTTTTTTTAATCATCCTTCAACCAAGACCAGAATTGAAGGGACATTTTACTAAAAAGGGAATCTCTTTAATCGTTACATAATTAGCATTAAAATATGAAAAGGATTTCTTCAATCTCACCTAAATCACATAGAAAACAAAGCATTTGTTCCACCTGTTTCTAATGGTAGTGTGTCTAAACATAACTTGACTTTTAGTGAAATTCTGCTCCACATAAGGCTCTACACTGTAGTTGTTATTCACGAGACAGTATGTTCATTGATTAGGTTTGTACCAAACATCAGACCATCTTTCCTTGAACATCAGGAACGATTTGCACTGAGCATCATAATTATTACAGTCACCTGTTTTGAAAAATAAAAGAATAATACAAAATAAAGATTTCACCTCACTAATTCAGGGATCTTTTATGCAAAATGACAATGCACAATGACATAAAAACTATATATGTATTTATAAAACAATGACAAAATAGGTTAACAACACCTCAAACACACACACACAAACACACACTGCCTAACTTGGTGACAAACCTCCCTCCCACAGGGTGACCTCGGGGGGCAGCGCACTCTGCAGAAGAAATGGACGTCCTTCCTGAAAGCCAAGCTGGTGTGCTCCATGCCTGAGCTCAACTTTGTCTTCAACGTAGTGCACGACGTCTTCATCCTGAAGGGAGCAGACTGGAGGGACACGGCCATCTACGGGGTCTTCACCTCCCAGTGGTCAGTGATTTGATTTGATCTTGAGTAGGGGATCAGTGGGGGTCAGAAAGGGGGGAAAAAAGGTCGGATATTGCAATATAATGCAGGTCCTTTTAAATTAATTTCTCCGCCCCACCCCCACTTCTCTCCCGACTCCATCATCATCCTCGTCCTCCAGGGGTAATGTGGGGTTGTCAGCAGTGTGCTCTTACAACATGACGGCTGTGGAAGAGGTCTTCTCCAAGGGCAAGTACATGCAGAAGGCCACAGTGGAGCAGTCCCACACCAAGTGGGTCCGGTACAACGGCATCACTCCTTCTCCACGTCCTGGAGCAGTAAGTACCTTAAACACAGCGCGGACAATTAAGGCTCAGTTTTGTGTAAATGCTTGTGCAAACTTTGTCTCAGAAACCTTGTCTCAGTCTTATAGACAGAATAACATGTCTTGCATTATACTGCACATACAGTGGATGTGACACTACAATAAATATAATATATGTCCTGTCTGCCTTTTTACTCCACCAGTGTATTAACAACATGATGCGACGGCAGAACATCAACAGTTCTCTCCACCTGCCCGACAAGACCCTACAGTTTGTTAAGGACCACCCCCTGCTGGAGGACCCTGTCCTGCCCATCGGCAATGGGCCTCGCCTCATTACCAAAGACGTCAACTACACTCAGATCGTCGTGGAGAGAGTCCGTGCGCTCGATAAGAACATTTATGACGTCATCTTCACTGGAACAGGTAAGAACACATCCGTTAACACTTATTAATACGAATTTGAAGCTGAAAGTGTTATAAATAAGGATGTTCTTACAAGGTTTATAAGTCACTGATGCTAATATTGATGCAGTATTTATTTTATCCAGTATTTATTTTTATGTACAATTAAAAAGCTCTGCGTTAAGATATAGATTCCTGCATCACAACTATTCTGTTTTAACAAGATAACAAAGTAGATAATATGCAGGGTTCATACAAAGTCTTGAAAGTTTGGAAAATGCTTAATTTTAACCGTTATGTTTTCAAGGTTAGGAATATGCTTGAATTTGAATATATTTCTTGAAAAATGCTTGATTTTCATCATGATAAAGGAAAGTTCTTGTGTTCACTCGTCATTCATAACTAGATAAGTCCTCTGTTGATCCCTTACTCTGGAAATTAGGAAGCATTAAATAATCACGATCAAAACATACAATCAAAGTTAATATGAACAGCTGGTAAAACAAACAAAGTGACAATATACATTGATTGATGTGGGTGTAAAGGAATTCTGTAAAATTAATTTTTCGCAATTGCATTTATAGTAATGAAGTGGATGTGATGATGAGGGCTTCCAGAGTCTGGAAATTTCTTGATTTACGTACCTTGAAAGTGCTTGAAAAATGCTTGAATTTTACTGTTAAAAAGCTGTACAAACCCTGAATATGTAAATAGAAATATTCTTTGTGTGGCTGATCATTCAGAACATCCCGCATTGTAATCTTTGTTTTAAAGAGGCTATTTTCTTTCTTCTACCTTGGCTGAATGCTTGACATTTTACCGTCCTCATCTTTAGATAAGGGAGTCCTGCACAAGTCAGTGGTGTTTGAAGGAGAAGTCCATATTGTGGAGGAGATCCAGCTCCTGAAGAACTCGGAGTCCATCAAGAACCTGCTGCTGTCCTCTGAGGTCAGTTGTCAAGAGACAACTGCGGCACAAGAGTTAGAAAATGTGTTTTGAGCTCAACAAATATACATAACACCTAGACAGGCAGTGTGTCTGTGTTGCTATACTACACTCAGACGCCACTTTATACAGTTTCACAAGTGTGTGTGTTTGCATGTTTCTCTGATGTGCTTACTCTGCTGTGAAAAAGCTCACAATAGGAAGTTACCAAGAAGACAAGAAGGCATGACTGTTAACAGCAAAACCAGCAGTTTCTAAATCCGCAGAGACTACACGTTTATCTTTACTGTCGTGTGTGTTTGTGGTTGTCTGGAGTCACGCAGTTACAACTTTTGCAGACAAACACTTTGTAGTGATTTGTACACTTGTCTTGTGTGTGGTTAAGGGTTCTTCTTTGTGACTTAAGTTGTATTTCTAAATGGTTTTCATGTGAAAGTTTCTGCGCTCTTTCTTTAACATATTTACATTTTACTTGTGCTTCCACAGACACGATCCCTGTACGCTGGCTCAGACTCAGGTGTAGTCCAGTCACCCACCGCCTTCTGTGGCAAGTATCTGTCCTGCGCTGACTGTGTCATGGCTCGAGACCCATACTGTGCCTGGGACCCTCACACTGCTGCCTGTGTCAATATCTTTGAGGCTCCCAGCCAACGGCTAAGGTGACTCACCATCAAGCTAGATTTGCAGCATTCACTATCTATCACGCTCTTATTTTTTTTCTGCATACCGGTACTCCTCTCATGCATTTTGAGACTGGTTAATGAAAGCAAAACCACCATCGAGAGACATCTTTACTGATACTCCAGTACTGATAATCCAGTTTGACCTGCTTTACTGTCTCAGACTGGATTTTTCTTCATTTCAGAGTGACTGTGTATTTTAGATTGTCATGAAAATAATGCTTGTTTGTTTTCTCAGGAGGCTAATCCAGAGCCTGAATGGTGATGCAGACAAGTGTCCTTCAGGTAGGTTGCAACATGCTCACATACGGCCTAAAAAAGAAACTTTATAACATGACTGAGAGTATAAAGTGGGCAAAATCAGTGCCTACTCCCTTCCTGACACAACATCCTGGATACTGCTTATCGTAATACCACAACATAACTTGAATGCTGTGTTTTCATCCTCAAGGCTTTTTATTTTTGTCAGTATTGCCAAGTCCTAGATGTAAGCCATTTTGTATGATTGTCCTCTACTGGACATCTGTTTTGAGCGGGATACACTAAACATCCCACAAGGCCAGACTTTAACTGCCCAAAAGTCATTATGTTCTCTCTGTTTTGTGTCTCAGTGTCAGGTCGGTCTCTGAAGGACTACCAGCGTGTGACAGTGAAACCGGGGAGCTCTGCTGAGCTGCCGTGCCTGGTAAAGTCCAACCTAGCCCAGGTGATGTGGAAATCCAACGGCTCGGCTCTCACTGAGGCCTCTCGCTTCCACTTCATAGGCGAAAATGGTCTCCTTATTTACAGCGTGGCTCCAGAGGATCAAGGTCACTACGAGTGCTGGTCAGTGGAATGGGCCCCCGCGGCTGGGAAGAACTTCAGCCGCCTCCTGGCTGCGTACGTTCTGACACTGGATCTCCCGCCCAGACCCCCACACCGGGAAGGCCACGTGACCACCACCCTCGGCAGCCAGGACACATCTAGCACACATGCAGCTGAAGGTAATGGTAAGACAGACAGAGCCCCACTAACTTCGGCCCTTGCCCCTCCCAGCTTCACAGCTACAGTCCAATTCACTTCCCCACCCCAAACTGACTCATCACTAACCCCGCCCCCCAGCAGCACAACCAAGTTCCAGCCAAAGCAGAATCTTCCCACGAGCTCCAACGCTCCCCACCCCGAGAACCGGGACCCAGAGGCCGAGTATTTGCAGCGCAACAACAGCACCGCCCTCCTCTTCCTCTTCCTCCTGTTTTTCCTCCTCTTCCTGGCTGCATTGGCGTATAACTGCTACATGCAGTATCTTCCGGCTCCCTGCCTGCGGCTGCGAGCTGCTCTGTTGGGCAGTCACAAGAGCGCCCATCAGCCTGAGTACCGGGCCTGTGAAGCAGGTCTAATGGAATCATCTGCAACTGACAAAATTAACATGAAGGAGCAGCCGACGCAGAATGGCAGCCAAACCACTCAAAACCTCCGGGCGCTCCGTGACACCGGGTATGAGACTGAGCCGGAGTGTGGCAACGGTCTCATCCCCTCTCACTGTTCTGGAGACGACAGCCCGTCCCAGGAGAAACCCTTTGACGTGGACTGCGTATCTCAACCCATCCAGTTTGCAGATGCAGATGAACCTTACTGCTAGCCAGAAGTTTCTCTTCTGCTCTTGGCATGGAGACTTTTTTATAGGGGGGAGGTCACGGGGGTCACGCTGCTGCTGCATCTTCTCACGACTTACAAGTCTGTATGTTTAGTGTACAGCATCACATGAAGTTGAATCAAGGCTTAAGTCAGGTGTCCCTCTTACCTGTAGAGATTTAACTCCTGCTGTCTGATTTAGGGCTTATGATGATAAAGCAGAAACTGTATTCACGCGAGCTGCACCCTCTCAGCTTAGTCCAGCAAGAAAAGCTATTTCTTAAGTTCCAAATTGGAAACATTGTTTACCAAATTGGTAAGTTACCTGTTTTTTTTTTCAAGTTGGACTCTCTTCTTTTTTTGGTGTTTTTTTTTTTTTTTTTTTTTTGCACAGCCTGGGTGCATTTTTTCAAAGATATGTGTAGGCTATTGGACTTGGGTAAATGCTTCAACATTACAGTCATTTCTCAGGGATGATCTGCTCAGCTTTGTTGTACAGTGTTGCCATCTGCAGCACCTGGTATGTGGGCCTTAACCCCACCCAGTGAGGTGGCAGTGTGCGCTTTGAAGGTCAGAAAAAGAGAAAAACGAAGTGGACAAGCGACGACTTGCATATTAGAAAAATGCTGGAATGAATCAAACCACTGTGTCGTGTAGAGTTGTCTTGAGTGACAATGTCGAGTTTCTCTGTGTTTTATTTTTTTCCTCCACGTGAAGTCGACGTTCCTACACGGATACAACTCTGATGGTCCTGTGTATTAACCTTTACTAGACATCTTCCCTTTTGTGGTCTGTTTATAACATAAATATGTTCAGTATGACTTGATGCTTGATAATATATCATTCATCACTTGTTCTTTTTCTAAAACAGCCCTGGAAACAATCTGAAATTTTTTTTTATTATTATTTTTAATGAAGCCTTCAGTTTTAGAACGTTTTCAGAGAATTATTATTTAAGATGAGTCACATCTGTGGTAATACCATTTTGTCTATTGAGTCTCATTTGTTTTTATTTTATTTATTGAAGCAGTTTTTAGATCCTAGCCCTCATTCATTAGTCTCCCTTTTGTCTGTTTTGCATGTCATCCCTTGTTTAGATTTCCTATTTTCCTCAATACTCTCTCTTTTTCCATCACTCCCTCCCTCGCAGCCTCCTCTGCTGTTGACACTTCATCTTCCCTGTTCTCCTCTGGAAGTAGCACTCCCTCTGCCCTCCCTTCCTCCTCCTCCTCCTCTTCCTCCTCTTCTTCCACCTCCTCCTCTACCAAGCCCCACAGTGTGGAGGCCCAGGAGGCAGAGGTTAGACTGTTGCCTCCCCTGCTGAAGGACCAGGCCTGGGGGGTTCATGCCCAGGAGGCCTTCCTGCTCTTCTGCCTGGCCTTGGGTGAGTGGTGCCTGTGAACCCAACCCTTTCCTCTTGCTCGGTTTGGAAATCTATTCCTCTCACTTTTTAACCCTCCATTTTCCCTGTGCCATTATTTCTCACTCTTTCTGTCTCCTTTCTACACCTTGCTAGTCACTATTTCCCAAACACAAACTAACCGTTTGTTTAAAACAAGCCTGCCCGTTGCTTTAAGGTGTCTGACTCGTGGAGAAGTGTTCATCTCCATTTTTAGGTGTCTGGTAAGATGCCTGTTTAATGAGTGAATGTTTAAAAAGACAAAGCTGGGATTCGATATTTAAACTCAGCCTCTCAGTGATCTGGTTCTTGATTCTATGTTGATGAAAGGTACCGTTTTGTGTATATTATTGTGTAACAGCAATCTGATGTGAAATTTTTATCCAGGGTGTTGAGAATCTCTACTCAGAACAAATTATAGTATGCTCAAATGTCTTACATCTCAATACTTAAATCTGTGTAAATATATTTGTATATATGGAAAAATACCTTTTGAAGATGTACATAAATCTAGGGGACATTTTGGGACTATTGCTCTTGGTAGGGAGGCTAAATAAATGTTGTCGATTGTTTTCAACTCTGGCTTGTTTTCTTAAATGTTTGACTTGCTTGTATTTTTAAACAATGTGGACACATTAGGGCAACAGAAAACTATTTTATGTGGCTAAAAGATTATGATCCTGTTGCACATACTGGAAATATAAACAAACGTTGAAAATACTGGTAATTTTACTAGTGATGAATTAGCCTACTAACTAGCCTATAGCTCAGTAAATCTAGCTTCATCAGTGACTCTGACTGTTCAAGATTCACTGAATATCAGAGGTGAGATCAGGCATTATGCATGTGTGTACACTGCATGTATTCTCAGTCAAACCTCTAGCTTCATTGACACTGAACACCACAAACGGACCTAACAAAGGCAAGTATTCCCATTTCCTGTACAGTACAACTATGTGGAGTGTCGGTGTCTCGACCATCAGGGGTCAAACATGAAGTCCCATTCTGTCCCTCAGGTCCCAGTGATGTCCACATTCACTGGCTAATAAATGGGCACAGTCTGGACACCCCTATAATGGAGTACCGCCGGCCGCTGGGTCAGAGGGAGGTACTAGTGAGCAGCTGGCTCCGAGAGGGGCCGCTGATCAAGGACGCCCGTTACCACTGTGTCGCCGAGGCCAGCACGGGAAGCGACATGTCTGAGGTCGACCTCCGCCTCACTATTGGAGGTATCTGGGCCCGGTGTTGTATGGCTGTGAAAATGTCCAGTGTGCAGAACGTCATGGATCTGAGATTGTCTACCTTGACAATATGTATCTGAGTATTAAAACATGTCTCCAAAATGTGAGATATATTGTGATCACAGTAGAGTAGGGTGCCTGGGATTGGTTGTCATCACTGCCACTGCCATTATTTTATTAGTCCAGCGATGGGCATTTGTAATGGTATGTATCCATAAAAGATGTTGTTATTTGACAGATGAGGAGAGCATTCCATCCAGGGATTTGAACCAATGGAGAGGTGCGCTCACTGAGCATGAGCAACTGCTAAAAAGATGGGAAAAGGCCTGGGTAGGTCTATGTTCTTGCATGTGAGTGTGTTTTCTCCCAGTCTGATTTGCCCGGGTCGGCTTACATCATGTGCACCAGTTTGAACCTGCGCTGCATGTTTGCCTTTAGGCAAGTGGTTTGAACTCTCTCTCTCTCTCTGCTGGGTTGAGTTTGTTTTTTTATTTTTTTTCCCCTCAGGAGAACTAGAGAAGTGCAAAATCCAGATTTATTGGGGCAATAGAAAATAACTAGGGACACAAAGCTAAAGCCATCTGATTGATATTCCTTGACAATAAACAGTTTTAGTGTTCAGTGTTTTCCACAGTCTGGATGAGGCGTTCTGGAAAGTTTAGGGTCTGAGACAAGTGAACTACACTTGTTTAACCAAATTACTAGCTGTCCCTGCAGCTTTTTTTGTTGACTGCTTTTAGCCATCACATTTAACTACATTACATTTAACTACATTTTCTGTTCCACGTGATCTATTAACCGCATTCAGCCAATTGTGTTGTAGATAACAAAACACTTAATTGTTCCTTTAGAAGGATTACTAAAGGAAGTCTTGAGACATTTTTCACTAAACTTATTGAATTTCATATTGGGAGCAAGTCATTAGATCTATCAATATACAGTAGATTTCTACCCAGTTTCTTTCCATTTGGGTTATGCTTTTTATAACAGGGGCCTAATTTTTCCAGCAGTGTTTTTCACATTATGGGGACTCCACCTGTACCTGTAGCTTTACAAGTTTGGAAAAATATGCATAACAATTTCAAGATTCAGATCTAGTCTCTGTTTAGTTTGAATGCATATGTACTACTTGCATGTATCAAGTCTGAAACATGCAAGCCCCCTCTTTGCAAAGCAGTTTCCAAATGATAAAGTAGCTTGACTTGAGCCTGATATTCAGACTGAATTGCCTTTTGGTTTCATTATTATTTGAATTACTGATAAGATTGAACGTGTGGGCAGTGATTCAGAGGTCTGGAGGCTAGTTTAACCCCTCTTATTAACAAGAGATTGATCCATAAACATTTCGTCCATGTTTACATCCTCCTCTACTCCTCAACTCTGTTTTTTCCCCCCTCCACAGGAAAGCTGTGATGGCCACTGAGCTCTGTGAAGACGTCATGAGCTTCACTTGTGTTGGCTGAATCTAGTTGTGAACATGGTCCTCAGCCCAGGTTGGACCACACCTTTGGCACTGAAACTATCATAGACAGATGGAATAAGATGTCCCAGTGTTCACTTCTTACACAGGGGTTTGATGGACCGTGCAGCAAAGAATTCACGACACCTGCCTTCTGCAGGGGCTCACCTGGTTGTGACGATGGTGTTGGGACTCCTTCCAAAAACTGATGAGGAGATGAAGCTCATCTGTAGCCTCAGTCTGAGGACGTGTGGGCTGCCTTTCTACCAAATATGCATTTTTCTTTCTATTTTTACTCATGAAAATGAACATCCTGAAAGCAGTGCTTGTATGGAACAATAAAACTGATGATGAGGAGCACTTATCTGTATTTGTAAGTGATGCGGCATCTGTGACAGTTCAGGCCTGTTTATAGTTTGGTTCATTTTACAAATGTCTCTGATGTTTGCACCCTCACTGCCTTCCAAAGCCTCAGTACGGTCCTTCAAAGCTTCCTTGCAGTTTGACATTTTCACTTGAGATTATACAGTGTCTTTAATCTTTATTTTCCTTTCCACAGAATCAAATCCCGATCTTTTTCACAGCATTTTGATTGTAGGAATGGAGTAGGATTCTTTTCAACTGCAGTATACCTCTTATGTTTGACATTAAGCAAGATTATATCACAAGTGAAATTCAGATAAAAACCCCAGCATCCAAAATGCCAAGGATGGCACAGGTTGAATAGTAGAGTTATAGAGTCTGTACCGTACTGCTTTCTGTCTGCAGTTAGTTTTTGTTCACATTAAAACTGTGACTACCTATTTGCCTTTGAAGCAGAAATAAATGGAGTTTGTTTTTTCTGTAGCTTACATTGACTTAAACATCATTGCATCGCATTTTTTGCCATGTTTGAATTAAGCACTTGTATCACCTCTCATATCACCTGTGTCACCCATTTATAAACAGGTTATTACTCCTGCAGGATCAAACTAGAGTGACACGGTGACACGTCAGCCTTTTCCACAGGAACACTTTCCACCATCTGAATTATTAACCAGCCTCCACCACGCACTTCTCCTCAGAAGCCAGTTATGACATTTTCAGAGAATACAATAATATGCTTGATTGAAAACTTATTTCCTATATAGATATAGGTTGTAGACCGAATGCTGAGAAACTTAAGGGCATTTAATAACAATGTAACTAAGAATAGAGAAAAAAAAAGTTAGACTTTGAGTTGAAATAGTTATGTTCAGTATAAGATATTTAATGTATAACAAAAAATGCAACTGAGGAAAATCCTTGTTTATAAGCCAAGTTTCTGGAGCTCAGCAGGGCACTGTAATGCTTTTATATTTTTCATGGTGCCATCTACAACAACTGGAGCCAAAGCGCCCTCTTGTGACCACCTAAAGGAGCACAAGCAAAAAAGGGAGAAAAAAACATGGTGTGTAGATAGTTCAATGCTCATCAAATAGGTCATGACTCAGGTGTCAAGAAACAAAGTTATCTAAACATTGCGATGTAAATCAAGTCTTTTTTTCCAGCAGGCACTGTCTGATACTGGTTTAAGAATATCTAGCCACACAATAACAATAACACAAGGCAAGGAGATTTTCAGTTATCACAAAGAAGCAGCATTACTGTTTCCTGAATGTAAGAAATCAGTGTTGTGAACTTAAACTGAAGCAAACCCCTGTGACATATCATTAAACATAGATCCGAAACAGAAATATCTTACTGATATTTCAACAGGTTGATCATTCAGGCACTTTGGATGTTGTGTCAGCAGGACCAGTGGGATTCCATATGCTGTAATGAGCAACACAGGTCCACATCTTTTGTACAAACTGAGCTCTTTTGCTGAGAAAATGCAGCTAATTGCAAAAGCAGAGCAGAGCTCCTTTTAACTAACTACTAACATCAAAGGAGGACTCTTCCAGATGAGTGACGGTGGGATCACGTCAATGCTTCGGTGGAGGAGGATGTGGGGCTCTGAAAGGACAAGGACAGACAAATGATATGTACAGATTACTGCATTGCTTCATTGTTCTCACAATATGCATTTAAAAGACTGTTGACAGATGATTCTGGCATCAAACTGGAAGAACAATTAACACAGTGGTTACAGTGTACACCTGCTTAATTTCTAAAGTTAGCATGAGTACCAAGGTTTAGAAATTAGAAATCTCTTTCTTAATTTTGGCACACAATGAGCAGTGCATTTTGCATTGTGAAGGCAAGTGAGCATCATAATGTTTATGGGACCCAATAAGAGTTATTACATACAGTATCTGGTTTGTGTATCATGTAATGGATCAATCCTTGGGACTTCTGCACTCCCAGTCATCTCCACTCGACATCAGATGCAATCTTGGAACATATTTAGCCATTTCCCAAGGCAGAACAACATGTCTGGTAATAAAAAAAAGAGACTATTTTTAGTTAATGGTGATGATAGGTTCAGGGTCAACATGTGGTGAGGTTTTATGTATTTATTAAAATGCAGCCCTAAAAAAATTATAACAAGTTTCATTTGTGGCCAGCTAAATATGCATATACACACATTCATGCAAATGTAACAGTAATCATGCAATACCTTGAATATTACAGAGCAACAAGGATCGTAAAAGACACTATCATGACTGATGTGTGTTCTGTACATTTCTCATTTTCTGTATACATGGAGTCAGCAATTTATTTTATTAGGTGCGCCTGTGCAGGGCAGGCAGCAGTACAATACACTAATGGCTCTGCGTGGGAGAGAGTCTTGGATAGTTCCATAGAAAATCTCAGTGCGCCGCTTTTTAACGGAGGTGTGGCGGTTAACCACATGTACATTTGCAACAACCAGTTAGTCGTCATCCCATCTTTTCTCTTGTAAAACCTTAAAATACCGTTTGAAAACACTTCCGATAAAGATTAAATCTCACTTTTGTGCCGCTTGTCCAAGTAAAGTTTCTATTGCGACGTCTTCTTCGCCTCATTTGTGGTGCGCTACGCCGTAATGGGCTCATTACTGCCCCCTGAGGACGAAGGGCGGAAAACACCCACTGGTACTTGACTGTTGGTGAGAACCTCAGTCAACAATGAGCCCATTCCACACTCGGAAACAAACTTCGACAAGAGACACAAAGGGGTGATTTATGTTTTATTGGAAGTGTTTTCAAAAGGTATTTTTCTGTTATACAAAAGAAAAGGATGAAGACTAACTGGTTGTTTTGGAAAATGTACGTCTGGTTAATGTACAGAAGTTAAATAGACTGACAGTTGGCTAACGTAGCTTACATGTTTGCAGTAAAAGTTAACGGTATTATTGATGTAGGCTACCTGTACTTATACTGTTCGTTATTAAGTTATACCTATTCTAATAGTATATTTGGCCGCAAAACATATTGTCAGATAAAGTCTAATTATTTAGAAAACTTTTAAAACAAACTAACTAACGTTATTAAGTGACAACAACTCACGTTGGGCATGTGACCAGAATGTCTTCCATCAAATCACAAGTGAGTAATTAAGTTAACATTTCAAATGTTTTGAAGGTTTTGTCATTTCAGGAAGGTTCTTGTTTAACACTTATTTGTCTAGCTAACTTAGTATATACAAAGTATTGATATAAATGGCATGTCATGTCAATCTCATTTCTCATGTCTTTAATGGAATAAAATAATTATTTTTCATAATGTTTTATCTTAATGAAATGGAGAAAAAATGTATTCAAGCACAACTCTTAGCGCTGAAAGGTGCAGATATTTTGTGGCTTAAAGTGCTACCCACCTATTTTTTCATTTTGCTCAGGATATAGTATTTGGCAATAAATGACAGCTGGTCAAAATACCAAAAATGCATTCATCTCATACATTAGACAATGCAAAATGGTTTATACTCATAAATATATATATTACATAACCAGTAGCCTATTTGGTACGTTGATTTCCAGAAATGGCTTGGATGGTGTGTACAGTATAATGTTACTGTGTCTATAGGGCTGCGGACACATACACCCACACATACACTCATGCATATATGATCCTCCTGTGCTTCTGCTGCTTCTGCTGCTTTTTTAATGAACCATTCACAGAAAGCTCAAATGATGCCCCAGATATGATTATGAAAATGAGCTCTCAAGGCTGTGGATGTTATTGTCCACACAGAAAATTCTTACATCACTCTGCTCTCTTCAAGTAGGCTATCAATATTGTTTCCCTTTGCTATTCATTTTATTGTGTTTCATTGAGCTTTTAAGAAACATGACACACAATTGTATAACCACAGCCAATAAGGCTATTGGAATATGGTCACAGGCTCATATTAGGTCATGAATGTAGGGCAAGAAAACGACACACTAGAAATTCCATTCAGAGTGAATATAATGGTAACCAAATGTTGTGTAACTTTCATTCATATTTTATATATATATATATATATATATATATATATATGGATAGATGTTTCCTGACAGCAACCCAATGAAATATAACAGTTATCTGAGAAGATGACATGGTGGAGACAAATGTCCAACAGTCTCCCAGGTCTAGTTTGCCGGTGATGATTTTAGACTTTGGGTGGGTAAAAAAAAAGGCTGCTGCAGTTGTAGAAGGTAAATCTTGGGTATGGGAAAAATTTGGTCAGACTCTGAAGAATGATTATCAGATGGCCTCAAAGAAAATAGCTTATTTGACAGGACAAATAATGTAATTTAACAATATTGCTCATAGTTTAATTGTCATCTGTGCCATATGTTCATCGTTTTATTGTGAATGTTAAAAGTCTCCTCAAACATTACAAACTTTAATCATGAGCCAAATCTCTGGAGCTTTTCATTGCTGTTGGGGAATAATCCACTTTTTAATAATAACAAAAAATGGTCACATTTTACCAGTTGCCTGTGTCTGCCCTTTCTGTAACATTGGTTATTTTGCTTCTAGCTAGTCTGAAAATAACTCTTGCTTTTTTGAATGTTTTTGGTAACCTGGCAACAGTAGTCAAGTGGAGAAGTGTCTGCTGCTTTCCTTGCCAATGGATGCTCTTTTCCTCTGTCTCTCCTTTCTCATTCACTCTTAATGTATGTCAAAAAATGAGACAGAAAACTGATATTAAATCACATATAGTAGGTAAGTACTTACTACGAGTAGTTATTCTTACATCTATGCTCTGAACTTTGGAGGATTATCTGGATGACTTATATATATTTTTTTTTGTGTGTGTGTGTGTGTGTATGTTCTTAGTTAATGCGCATGATTTATGAAATTAGTGGAAGACACATTCATGTTTATGTTGTAAGCGCACTCTTATTTTGAAAGCTTTACCTGTCACTTACCTGTGGGTTGTTAAGATGTTACAAGAATCTCATTGGAAAAGCAGACCCCAGATAGTTTTCCAAATTGTCACTTCAAATCTTCATTACAAGCAGACAGGTCAGACCCCTGTTTATGTTTGTGCCATCTTATTTATTATTTATTAGATGCTATGTGGCCTGTGGCCTATGCACCCTGCTGCACCACCAACTCCTGCTGAGGGGTGACTGGGTCCCTCAGCCTCTTCACAGCAGCAGTCAGTAAGCAGGAAACGCCTCCAGTCCCCGGCCATCATTGTTCATTCCAGCAGCAGTTTATATTCCAGATATCCCCGCCTTTTCTTTTCAACTCATCCACCTTGTGTTACTCTCCACAGTGGCAGGGAAACGGTGGGTGGGCCTTCAGTGCCTCAGGATCTCTGCCTTAGTGGACACCCGTTTACAGAATACTACAATGCGTGAGTAGAGGTTTTCGCTCTCTGTCCCCATGGCTACACAGTACTACTCTGAAGAACGGCTAAAGAATGTTATAAATAAACAAGACTAAGAGTCTACAGCCATGCTAGGGCTTTGTGAGACTAAAGGGCTAAATGCTAACATCAGCATGCTAACATACTCAGTGATGTTTAGCAGGTATAATGTTTACCATGTTCATCATTTTAGTTTACAAGGTATTTCTGATTCAACATACTGCATGTGAAATGATGAAGATGCGGCAATCTGAGTGGAATATAGAGAGAAAACAAGACCTTAAGCACCTTAGAGTCTACCGCCATGCTAGCAGGTCTGTGAGGCTGTATTTAGGCACAATGGCGCATGCTAACATGCTGTTAAGAAGGTGTAATGTTTACAATGCTACCCATCTTAGGTAGCATGCTAACATTCATTCCTTATACTTATGCTGCTGTGTTTTAGGTTTTGAAAAAAGGCAAAAAAAACCCCAGAAAAAACAAGATGCCTCATGCACACTACTTCAATATGTTGAGAAATCATAGATGCTAAGTTCTGTGTTTGCTTCTGCATCACACACATAAATATAGCTTTTCTAGACTCTAGGAAAAATTTACAAACATAAAAACCTTCTTGGTTTAAACGTTAATTATACAAAGAATAATAACTGACCTTGTTTGCGAATGGAGATGTCCTGTTAACATTTTATAATGCTGCTCTATGGGGAAAATGTTTTGGGCCCGCTGGGATTTTTTTGTTGCAGTACCGTAGTTGGCCACTGGGACATATTGTCAGCAAAGCATAGCGGTTGTCCTGCATCCAGCTCTCTCAGTACATCCACGGGAGAAATCCGAAGCTAGGTATGGTTGCTAAGCCATGATTAGACAATCGCTGTTTGGGGGAGGGGTTTACGAGATGTAGATTTTATGTCCTGCCCTTTGGTTTTGGTGGGTGACTTTTACAGGTTACGCAAAACAAGCCGCATAGAATGCTGGCATTACTCAGATAAAACCACCAAACTGCCATTTCCATTTTATTGCTATTTCATATTAGCTAAAATCAAAATGTCAAATGCATAAAGTCCATTTCACATTAAATTTGATTATGAATATGGTGGGGATATATAGCAAGAACACTTAACATTATTTGACAGTGTAGTTAGTCTAATTTTATTTTTATGTATCAAAGAGAAAATGAATACTAGCAAATTAAAGTTCAATTTGATTAAATTATTTCATTTTAATATTGACATCCCTGAGCTTCCAAACAGTACTGACTCAGTCTGCTCTGATCACAGCTTATCATACAATCATGCGTTAGTTTTGGTTTTAGAATGTTGAAATCCAGTTATAGCACATATTAAAGTTAATAGGAAGAATAACCGCAAGACATGAGCATAAAACTGGAAGCTGGTGATGGTTTTTAGTCTTTTGTACAATATCCAGCCTTTTAAACAGCAGAAAATACACATTTCACAAAGTGTCTTTCCTTGTTCAAGTAATTTTCATTTGGTCTACTAGCAAGGTAAGACTAATATAAAATACAAGTAGATGACAAATACTTGACCAGTGGTGTTTGCTGATAATTTAACCAGTGTATCAGCGTACCAGTGTATTTTTGCTAGCAGCAAATAAAAAAAGATAAGCATTAATGATCACTGTCCCAGATGGTAATACAATTGCAAAGGGTAATACAATTTCAAAGGGTGACATTTAGGACTTTACGATATATGATTAAAATTCCCAACAACACATAAGATATTAGCATACAGGATGTCATTCTAATGGTAAAATCAAATAGTATGTTAATTGTAGTCTAAATATATATAACCATATCTGTCAACTAGAACAACCAAAAATACATTTGTGCATTTGTACTATCTGCCCTCATACATATAAACAGTAAATTACTAATTAAATGTGTAGGTGGTAACTGTTCACATGAATGTGGGGGGAAAAAAGCTTATAATGGTGACAATCAAAATCACGGGGGTGGCATTTTTACTTCTAATTTCTTGCCTGGATATTTGTCTTGTTTCTTATTTTGTTACCAGAGCATTATCTTATTGAATCATGCAAACGTCTCATATCTGATGATGTACGTCTTATTTTTAAAGGGCAGTCGAGAGAAAACAAAATGTACACCTGTGTCTGGAATGGTCTCTTCCACTATTCTGCAAGCCTCCCCTGAATGAGTCATCCAGCTGGCTCCTCATTGGATAAGACCATGCCATCCCAAGGGATTGCCTTGCAGAGGCAGAAAGGCCTTGCTTCCATTCACAGAAACATTGGTATGCCAGCTTGCTATTTCATTCACATAAAAGACTAAATATTGCATGCTTTTTTTGTCCTCTGCTCTTATTCACCTTTGTCTTTTTGCCTCCTCTTTTGATTTGCGAGGGGCCTGCCTTTTCTTCCCTGCTTTTGTGTTTGCCTTTTTTTTGTTTCTGAGGAGAGAAGGCAGACGTGCTGTCTTTTTTTTTTTTTTTTTTTTCTATATTTGCCAGGCAGGAAAGAGAGATGTTGGGAGGGACTGCAGTGCGAAATCTGCAGCGGAAGCTGCTTATGAATGAGTGTCAGTCTTTCGGCTTTGCTAGATGCTCCTGAGGACATTTTACATGAATGGTGTCTGGCTGTGTGCTTTCCGCTACCGGGGAGACAAAGATGCTTCATTGCTGCGGGTTTTAAGGAGACTCATGGGCTTTTTCTGTTATCCTTTTGGTTGTTTCATTGACTCGTCTGCCTGAGAAACATGTCATTCATATTGTGTTTTTTTTTGTTGCATCATTCATATAGTTCAACCTGGACCAATTGCTGGCTATTTTAGACGAGCTGTGAGACTGTATCTGTTTCCTAGATGTGAAGTGAATTTTTTATTCCTTTGTTGCAGAATACTGATAGAGAATTAGTGCTACACATTAGACAAATGGTCTCAAAACAATTTTATGGAAACAATTGTTCTTCATTTTTGCATTAATGCCTGATTATAAGTATTTTGAGAAACAACAAGTGTATTAACTAATCATAGGTTTTTGAAAGTACAGGAGTGATGTCTGCCCATATTCTGCCGCTATTATAAATGAACATGGACAATATATTAATGATATTGCATATTTCCGGTCATGCTAAAATGTTACTGTATTGTTGCTTTCATTGATTTATAGAGGTTTCTTTTACATCCTCTAAGGAAAATGAAATCTTTATGAAACATTTAAATAGACATTTTATTCTTGAATCAAAGACGTCTGTATTTTTTGTTAGAGAAGACTTTGCCACTCACACACTGATTGCAGCTGTCAGTTAAATGGATGCTAGTTTTCATTTCTTATATCATTTCTTATCATCTCTGTGATCAGTTTTTATTGTGTGTGTCATCCTTTTATCACAACTTTTGTCGGGTTCATCCATTTTGTATGATATGAATTGTGTATAACATGAATTCAAGCAAATTATTGTGAATGATTATGTTACTAAGTTAAATAATCAAGTTTCCTCTCGTTCTTCATTTCCTTTCTCAGAAAAACAAATAGGAAGGAAAGAATTACAGAGAATAAATATCAGACTGGGGAATTTAAAAATTGTTTGGTTCTAGTGTGCTGTAAGTGGGAGGTTTTTTTCTCCCTCCGACAGGAAGTGATTTGCAGTGTTCAGCAAGCCTTTTGTTGAGAAGGTTTTCTCAGATCAGTGAGTCATGCTTTAGCTCTGAGCCGGCAGGCAGGCAGCAGTCAGTAGAGAGTATTTGCTCTTCCCTCGCAGTATCCGTGATCATCGACAACATAGACCTTTTTCTGTTCTCTTACTTTTTGGATTTTTGAGGCTAGAAATCATCAGCAGCAGCAGCATCACCGCTGGAAACCAAACAAGCTGCACCACAACACTGGCAGCCTTTTAGAGACCTTTTTCTCTCCATCCTCTTCTTCCTCTGCCTCAGTGCTGTGTTTCCATGGATTGTGTCTGTATATTTCTCTCTGACGGATTGGATTGCAGCTCTGGATTTCATTGAGAGCAGGTTGGACTTTGGCGACAGCAGCAGCAGCAGCAGCAGCTCAACACAACCACCACTGTAACCTCAATAGAAAATTACAGTCAGGTGGCCTGTGATTGCTAAAAGGCGTTTTGCTGCCTGCACCGCTGCTGCTATGTTACAGGAGAGGGTAATCAGCACGGCTCAGCCACGTCTGCCAGCACACTTGTGAAAGAGGCAGGCTGTGCGTGTCGGTTGGTGGAGAGAGGGGAGAGAGCAAGAGAGAGAAGGGTATGCTTCACCGTACCAAATACAACCGCTTCAGGAATGAGTCAGTAACATCCGTCGATGAGCTTCTCCACGGCCTGTCCATGAACCCCAAGGTCTCGGCCACCCCCCAGTCTGCAGCCGAGACATCTTACACACCCCCGACTGAGGTCCAGCCCTCCTCCACCACCACTGCTTCCAGCACCCCCACCAGCCACGGCTCTGACCACCTGGAAGATGGAGGCACCACCCTCTGTACCCTCATCAACAAGGTGTCCAGCCTGAAATTCAGCAACTCAGGCAGCTTGCTGGGCATCAAGGGTCTGCCCTCGGCAGTCAAGGACCTGGCTGTGTCTAAGCTGCAGGTGGGTGGGGGATCGGGCTCAGGCAGCTCCAGTGGCCCGAGCCCCAGTGCGACGACAGCAGCAGCGGCAGCAGCCTCTGGTGTGGGCGGCTCTCTGTGCAGCTCGGCCTCCCATTCAACCCCCTGCTCGCAGCTGGAGCCAGCCGTCAGCATGAGCAAGAAGAGCAGGCTGGATGAGCACCAGCCCGGCAGAGAGGACTGGAATCCAGGTGGAGGCGGTGGACTGGTGAGCAAACCCTCCAGAGGATGGCTACACTCGAGCGAGAAGATCTCTGGTCCAGGAGTGACATACATTGTGAAGGTTGGTGGTCTCTCTTTCTCCCCCCATCTCATTTCCGTTTTTGTCCTCTCCCTTTTTTCCACTCTTTACCCATTCTCTCTTTTTTTTTCTCAATGACTCAAGCTTAGCTACCGCTGAAGGAGCAGCGACCAGAAAATAGACATTTAATAATTCAGAAAATAGAGAAGGTCAACATTGGGAGCAAAGTAGCGGGAAATCAAAATCAATTATCAGTGGTATTTTCAGCATGCTGTAAACATTTCAATTCATACGGTATTTATTGTCTTGTGTATGTGGAGCCGCAGCGTTATGCTTTTGTAACCATGGCGATGTGTTATTTCTGTACATTGTGCATCTCTGTGAGCTGTATGGCCGTTTTGGCTCACAGATAGTGAAATGGTGGAATAGGAAAAAAAAAAAAAAACACGGTGCATGTTTGTCTCATCGCATCCGTATCTCACGTTAATGTTCAGCCATCATACATCATTTAAAGGAGCACAAGTTGGCGCACAACTAGCTACGAGAGCTGTGAGTGTCATCATGCCGGCAATGAGTCACTAGCATGAGGAGTGATGATGCTGAGCCCTGGCTCTTCAAGGTGTAAAGTGAATGAAAAAAACGGAACAAGCCATTTTCACTGAAACCATAACGTAGCAGCATTTGCCTGAATATATACAATCTTTTTGTCTTCCTTTTATTTATGCAGCACATTAAACAAAAAGCTACATTTATTTTTGGGGGGGGGGGCTGAATGAGCATACTGAACAGCATTGCTAGGTGAAATGTGTTATTCCCCGAATCAAGTTACACAGTATGATTGCCATCATATGACACCTACTACAACTTGCCTGAACAAAGCCTGCAGTATCTGTGACCAGCGTGACATTCCATTAACTGCATTAAGGACGGGAGCGCTTATTTGTCCAGTCAATGCTGCTGAAAGCATCCACACTGTGAGAGGGGAAATGGGTCCGGTCTGTGCTCCCCCACCCTCTGCTTTTCCTGTGGTTTGAGTCCTGTGTGTATTGAGTTCAACGTGGTGTTATGCTCACAGCACTTTTAATTAGCGTCATGTGGTCACTCCTCGCACATCA
The DNA here is from genome assembly GCA_008360985.2 of Macquaria ambigua. NCBI lineage: Eukaryota > Metazoa > Chordata > Actinopteri > Centrarchiformes > Percichthyidae > Macquaria > Macquaria ambigua. The sequence goes on along the minus strand of VMKM01000017.1, from coordinate 848,404 downwards.
TGCACCATTACTCTAAAGGGACATTGATTGACAGTGACACTGTTTACACCCACACTTTTAGCTCATGGTAGCTACTGTATGTGTAAAAAACACAACAATCAGTCCAGATTTTGTCTAACAACAAATAGCTAAACTTAGCTAAAAACCACACCAATAAAGTTCTCTAGAGCTGAGGGGAACTACAGATTTAGGTGATAACTCTGTAGGTTCACCACTACGAGCGACCCCTTTCACAGAGAAACTCATGTCATGTGATCCGTTGTTACGTATTTAATTATATAGTAATCATCATCCTTTTTGCATTGGTTAGTTTATTGTAATTATTTACTGCTCATGTTATAATCCATGCATGTTCATCGTCCTTATTTGGTGCAGATTTTTTATGTTATTCAACATTTATAACTACTCATTTCATCATAATATTATTTAGCCTGTGTATTGAGCAAGTGCTTTATCCTCTTGACCTGACATACCTTGTCTAGACTCTATAGAACTGGACTGTATATAATATAATGTAACAGCTGTACACATTATGGAACAACAGCACGTTTTGTGACATCTTTAACCTGACTGCAACTAAATGATATGAAAGCTGCTTTTTATATTTGGAAATGAACTAAATGTTTAAATTTATGAGCACATCTAAACTCCAGTAAACAGCCAGGATGATATATGACTTCATGTTTCAGAAGGTCTTTGCCTGTTATAAAGCCAGCGCTGTGTTTGTGTCTGTAGTTTTGTTAGTGCATGTTGAAGGACCCGTGATCACTTAGAAGTTGTGTTGTTCACTGGGATCATTTATGGGCTCCTCAGAGCTGTTGCACGGCATGAGAGAAAAATGTCTTCATGTTGTGCTCAGAATAGGTCTCTACCAATTTTAGAACTGTTTGATATATTACTGGCCCTGCTGAATTGTGCACTTCCAACTCGCTGTTCTAAAAATAGATAACGTTAAAAAATTTGCAAACGTCATGTTGACAAAATGGGATTTGTTTGCTGGTACTTGCAAAACGCTCACTGGAGAGAAGGGGCCTCATAATGTGAAAGTTATGATTCTAATAACTTGTCTCCGAAGAGGAGTGGAAATAGAAACGTTAGTGTGTCTGGATGTCTGTTTTGTTTACAGCCAGATTATGAATGTGATTCTGATAACGATAGGAACTCGTCAGCACAAACTGTTCCCAGTCTGTGCAATATTAATCAGAAGAGGTGTTGTAATGTGAGTAGGTGGCTGGTACTGGAGATGGTTTTATGGGATAGGAGGACTACAGTCACTTCATGGCATAGTAACACACTGATGCTGTTTCCAAATCATTTTGATGAAGCATAGACTTAATCTTTAATTCCAACTTTGTGTCAGACTCCTGCTGTATGTTTCTATTTTTAACTGGAAAGCAGAAAACCATGATACCAGCAAGTTTATGAAAACACATTTGCTGATGTAATACAGGTTTAAGTCTGCTTGCAAATCTTATTTTTAGGTGCACAAGCAGATGAAGGTGAGGTGAAAGGATAATAGCTGAAATTACCAATTTCTCTGGCAGGGGTAACTTTTTTTTCTGTGACAGGTGGTCACCAATATCACCTGGTAAAGGCAATCAGAAGGGAATTCAAACAGGAGGCCTATCAATCGTGTTGAATGCATTTCCTTCCTCGTAAAACATTTGCAAAGTCCATTTTGAAAGTATTTTGAATCCTGCATTGTTTACGTCCATGTTTGCTAGCCAGCAGTCTTCTTCTTCACCGCTTTAGGTTTAGCCTGAAACTGGCAACAGGAGAGTGTATTGCGCCACCACACACTCTTGGTTGGCATGCATGTGTGTCCTCGTGCATGTGCACAAGATACAAACAAATGAGGGACTCGCTCTCAAAAACACCGCTCCTTAGAGCTACTAGTGGTCAAAACTCCACAGGATACCTTTAACTGGATTGTTTGAGTTAACATTCAGGGAATCTGGGTTTTTTTTTTTTTTTCTAAAAACAAGGCTCACAGAAAACCTGCGTCTGTTACCATGGCAACTGAAGTCCTGACACTAACCTGCTATATGGCAGGTTAACTAGATCCTAACCCCTGGTGCCAGGCCAGCTTTCAGGCTCTAACTCTCAAACATGGAGTTCAACCATTTTTACAAAGTTAAGTCTTTTTTGTAAAGCATTTTAGGCAACTTATCTGATTTTAAAATTCCTTTTCTTTTAATGTAGTATTTATGTATTTTAATACAGTTAGAATTGCTATGAAACTAAAGCTTGTAGAGATTACTTTAGACCAGTATCTATGGCCACATTGTGAAAGATCCATATTTACCATTTGCTCTCATTTGAAAACACCATACAATCTTAGTATGATTAAAGAAATGCAAAAGGTAATACGATTTAACATTTTACTGAGAATGTAAGTTAAAAGAGACAGTCAACAAATCGTAATGGTTAATATTATTTATTGTTATAGAGTACCTACAAGCTAATCTTTCTCATTACAGATACACAAGACCAATGATCCAGATCTTGAACCCAAGTTTGTAAGATTATAAATCGTGTCAACACACTAACTACAGTAACTTGACATAATACCTCCAGCTGCTTTTAAAAATGATGCATGTGCACAACTGTGACAAAAGTCTAGCTTCTTATGGTTTTCCTTTCTGAAATAAATATTAAGTTAATGTTGTAGTGATTTGGTATACATTGAAGGACTGCAGTTATTTGGATTTAGTGAGTTTGGATTGGTAACGCAGTCCAATCAGGTGTGTTTTTCTTTGCATGTTGATGTGCTAGTCATGACAATTTGAATGTAACTTTTGGCATCTTATTGAATATGTATTTCACACAGGCTTTACGTTTTTGCTTTCCAGTATCTGGGCTGTATAGAAGTCCTTCGGTCAATGAGATCTCTGGATTTCACCACAAGATCACAAATTACAAGGTATGTCCACGCTTTTCTGACTTTTCAGGATTCACTAGATTTCCTTATTATTCCATCTGCTGCTTTATTGTTTATACCCACAATCAACACACATGTCAGACTGGTGTATATTTGTTCACAATAAAAACTCAATATAATTGTTAACTATGTAAAATTAAACTGAACGCCACGAACATTTTCTTTTGCCAGTATTTGTAAAGTTATATAATACTTCTTGACTTGTGGTTTCACTGTAAACTATTTAACGTGAAAAGTTTTATTAATATGTGTGAGATTGGAAATGTAAATATCTTGTTTAATGCCCCATGTTTGGATTCTAATGCAGAAAATGTAGCAACAGAGCTCTCAAACATGTCGACACCATTTACTGTGTACAGTACATAAAAGTGGCACCAATTTAAACTTAAAGAAAATAAATCTGTAAAAGTCTTGCATGGGTTAGTGAGCCTAGGTTTAGCACGGAACAAAAACCTTTGAAGATTATATCTAATTTGAAATACTATTGAAAATGATTGTATCTTGAAAATATGTAGAGCAAAGACAGAAAGCATCAGCGGAAATTGTTGAATTTTAATTTATTACATCATTGAATTGCATTGTTAGTAAAACTTTATGAACTGTATTATCAGTTCAAATTGGTCAGCGAAAATCTTTCATGTGTCCAAATGTTTTCATGTCTAAATTAAAAATGTTTGTCTGTGCCCAAATGTGTCATATCATACCTCCCTTAGTGATTACTACATTTAGTTTTGTCTATTAAAATGCTTATTTTTTTAAGAAAATCACTGCTCTCTGTCACGCCTTAGCAGATATAAGCTTATAATTACAAGCAGAAACTTAATAAGGTTCTATCTGCAATCCACCTCTTCTAAAACTGTTTTTTTTTTGTTTTGATTTTATATGTGTATTTAAAGTACAATTAGGGTGCCTGAATTTTATGTGACTCCATGTGTATGTTTGAAATCATTGACCAATGTGCAGTGAGGCAAAGGCCAACAGTGAATCGGTTTGTGTCATGTCCACTTTTATGCTTGACTTCCTGAAGTCAGTCCAGACTAACGTTAGCTTGCAGGGCCACACAGCAGTAGGCTCTCTCTCTCTCTCTCTCTCTCTCTCTCTCTCTCTCTCTCTGTATGTGTGTTTCTGTTTCCCTCTAATAAAGAGAGAGAGAGAGACAAACACAGAGAGAAAGCTATGTCTCATACTGTTGCTATTATTAGATTTCTCCTTTTCTTAAAGAACCTACTGCTGTGCGTGATTTATCCAGGTAGAAAGGATACAGAAATTTACGTTTGTGTTTCTGTCATGAAACCAATATTCACTTTGTCTCAGAGGGGAATTTGACTGTTCTGCATCAAAACAGCTCTATCTTTAGCCACTATTTAATCCACATACTGTTGTCTTTTGCACAAAAACTATAACACGGTGATGGCCGCTGCAGATAAAACGGTTCACTTCACATCTTAAAGACAGTTTTAGATTTCACTCTGTGATGTGTAGCCAGATACAGTTGCGTTGTTACAAGAGGTGCAGTGCATTTGTAATATTCCCTATGGCACCATATAATACACTCTACACTGCATATTGAATCTTGACTCAGGTCTCTTGTGGCCAAGGTGATTTCATTTTATGTGTAACAACCTGTAGAGTTCAGGCATACTGTTAATACAATCTTTTCTTCTTTTAGTTTAGTGTATTTATTTACTTTTCTTTGTCTTTTCTTTCATTTATTTATGGATGGAGCAAATTAATCAATACATTCATAAATAAAACAATAATGACATTAAATAAAGGAAAACATGGAATACAGTAAGTTAAAATAAGAACAAGGCAGTCCAGCAACTCTCAGATCAGACTATGCAAAGGTGTAACAGAAGAGAAAGAAATACTAGCCGTATTAATAATAAGTAATTTATAGGAAGAAGATCAAAAGAATTCAATTCTTAGATTATCACATAATGGTTAGAAACACATACCAGCTCATGTATCCTACAATAAAATCTGCCTCAGTCTTCACGGCTGAAATATTCTAGATATGAGAGAAAGGGGGCCCAAAAATCTTCAAAATATATATCTGCAATTTTGCTTTTCTAGAGTTAATTTTTCTCATAGTAAGAATTGTCATAACTGATCAGGGAATAGCCTAAATGTAGGAGAACATTTTTAGCCAAGCTAACAGTGTGGTTCTCAGGATGGCAATGTCGGCTGATCGGTCCAGACTGAAATATCTCAACAACTACTGAATAGATTAACATGATATTTTGTTCATGGTCCCCAGAGGATGAATCTTACTGACTTTGGTGATCCTCTGACTGGACTTGTGTGGCCACCATGAGGTTGACATTGGTGTTTTAAGTGAAATGTTACAACATACAAGTATGTTGTATGGATTACCATTAAATTTGGTTTACACATTCATGTCCCCCTGAGGATGAACTGTAATAACTTTGGTGATACCCTGACTTTTCATCTACTGCCATCTCGTCAACATTTTAATTTGTCCACTACTTTGGTTTCTGACCAAATACCTGCAAAACTAATGACATTCCCATCAGCCTCAGCTAATGTTAGCATGCTAAATATGGCATACATTATACCTGCTAAACATCAGCATGTTAGCATTGTCATTGAGAGCATGTAAGCATGATGATGTTAGCATTTAGCTGAGAGTTCTGCTGTGCCTATGTACAGCCTCACAGAACCGTTAGCATGGCTGTACACTCTTAGTTCCTTCCAAGATAACAAAATATTATTTTTGTTATCTTGGCAAAGTACTAAAAATACAAAACAAAATACATAACAAAATATTATTTTTATCTTGGCAAAGTACGTAATAATGAATAGTAAATACAGTCTGACTTAATGCCAAAATAACTGTGATTCTGTGGTCACCATCTTGGCTTCATCCTCCTCTCACCCTCCCTCTAGGGAAGCCATCAGCCTGGTGTGTGAGGCTGTTCCAGGGACCAAAGGAGCTCTGCGGAAGAGAAAGGTACATGGATGGACAGAGGGGGAAGGAGGGAGGGAGATGGAGTGATCATGGGAGAAGTGATGCCCACACTGAGAGAGCTGAGAAAATGAATGTTAGTGAAAGGTACAGTAGAGAGGAAAAAAAGAGGAAACAGCATTAGATATTCATTTACCCTTCCACGTTCTATATATAGCCTCGCCTCTGTAAGTTCTTTTTCTCTCATCCTTCCTTCATGTAAAAAGAGAGGGAAAACAGAGACAGAGAGAGAGAGAGGAAGAAATGATGAGAGAGAGAGATTGTACTTAGAGAAGAGAGAGGCTGAGGAGAGAGAAGAAGAGAGATGAAGAGGTATGGGACTGTATGTGCGTGGGCGTAGCTCCAGCCCACGATGCATTGCACACCGTGCACAGTGCTTAGTGACTCATGTAGTGCACAATATCTGTGATCAGGAGGCTGAGCTAGTGTGTGTGTGTGTGAGTGTGCTCATGTGCACGTTTGTGTGAGCGTCTGTCTTCTGTGTGTTGTGCGTGCATGTACATGGTGTGTGTGTCCACAGTGTGTGAGGAGACTGTGTCTGAATGTGGGGTGTGAAATGAAGCATTACTCTGCTCTCTAGAGCTCGTTCAAATGTCAGGGAAGAGTATATAACACAAAATCAGTGCCGACTAGTTTCTCTCTCAGAATAGATGTAAGATATAAGATCATGTTATTTTGGCTGTGTGACAAATGCACTATGGTGACATCAGCTTCATACTGAGAATTTTGAATGGGTTTGGCTAATTTTATCTGGCCTCTTTGCCTCCCCTCTTCATTAAAATCACCACTCACAACAGTATTTTAAGTATCCAACACTCCACAGTCCTGTATTATTAGATGAAATTTGCGTGAGAGCATGTTTCCTCTGTATTCATTTACTAGTGGTGAAATTACACTTTAATGAATAATACTCCTTAAAGGAATAGTTCGACTTTTTTGGGAACTATGCTTAGTGACTTATTCGCAGAGGCTTAGTAAATATGAGGCTACAGGTTAGCTTAGCTTAGCATAAAGACTGGAAACAGGGGAGACAACTAGCCTGGCTCTGTCCAAAGGTAACAAAATCCGCCTACCAGTGCCTCTAAAGCTCAATAATAAACACATTATATCTCATTGGTTTAATCTGTACAAAAACAGAAGTGTAAAAACGACTAAGCTCTGGTTTTACAGGAGATTATTTGCCAGACAATTTCTTGGTTGGTCAGCAGAGAAGTCACTGCACCTGTGCAAGAAGTAGTCCGGAGATATAACATGTCCATTAGTGAGCTTTAGAGGTGCTGGTGCTAGCTTTCCCCCCGTTTTCAGTCTTTATGCTAAGCTAAACTAAGCTAACCGGCTGCTGGCTGTAACTTCATATTTACCGAGTAAACATGAGAGTGGTATCGATCATCTAATTCTCAGCAAGAAAGCAAATAAAAATGTCGAATTATTCCTTTAAGATATACTGTATAATTGGTAAAAAGAGAAGTTGTTGCAGTAATTTGTTTTATTCCTGTCTGTTTGTGTCTTCCTCTGATTCTCTCAGCCACCGTCCAAAGCTCTGTCCAGTATCCTGGGGAAGAGCAACCTGCAGTTTGCTGGCATGTCCATCAACCTAAATATCTCCACCAGTAGCCTCAACCTGATGACCCCTGATGGCAAACAGGTCAGTGTGTAACCTTTGTAAACAAATATAGGATTCTGTGAGCTACACATATGTGGTAAAAATAAATGGTACTGCTATGATAGTACGTTTAAGAAAATAGTAGTAGTAGTAGTAGTATTGCTCTGCGCAAGTAATATTGGGTCAGAAAAAAAAAGATACCTAACAATGATTTACTGAAGAAGACCATGGGATACACTTGAAAGCTCTGTGAATAGCTAAGTAAGTGGCCCTTGCGTTTTAGAATATTTCCCATGTGTCCTGAAGGTCAGGAATGAATCTCCACGACCAACTAAAAAAAGATGGAAAAAGTGATCAGAGGACATTTGTTTCCAAATTTAGATTGATGTTTCATTTTTCTTCTCTTATTTTTAGCCGTTGCTAAAGTGATCTGATTTTTTATAGAACAAAGGATGTTTGTTTAAGGAGGTTTATGAGCACATGACCTCTCCAGATGTTGCTAGAATTACCAGAGGAGGTTGGCATCTTGACTTTCCCTATGCACATCACTATATTTAGTTATATGGGTAATAAAGTAGTATTCTTTGCGGCAGGGGTGGTCAGTGGTTGCATTGTGCATTCCTGTCTACCCCAGTGTCCTTCCTGATACTGCCAGCAGATGGTGCCAAAGTAGATATTCAATAATTAAAATCCTACATAGTCACTCAAACAACATGGAATAACATTTCTGATATCTTGTGTATCATTTCCTCTTGTTATGATGCAGAGAATGCTTCAGAGAAGCTGTTGACAAAGCACCAAATCCGGGGACTGACCCTGACTCACCAAACCCCTTCTCTCTCCGGTGCTGATCCCTGAGTTGTAGCCCAAGAAAAGTTAAACTAAACAAGCCATTGGTTTTTGCCTTTTTGGCTCTTGCTAACAAGACAGCAGGCTGGATTTATAAAGCAAATGATCATGTAAACATGCAAGTTCCTTCTGTAGCTGCCTATTAGATGTGCTTTCAACCAGGCACTGATGGTTAGCTGACCAAATACTATACTTTTGCTGGATAACAACCTGTAAATAACATCTAAACAGAAGGTTAATTATATGTATCTGAAGAAAAATTAACAGTTGGTCAAAAACAACGACATTAACCTTAAATCCTTTGAGAAATTGAAGTTGCATGTTAATAAAGTCTTCGACTTTTCATTTTTACATTTCTGTACATATTAAACAAACATCATACAAAGTGTTAATTAGTGAGTGTTAGAGGTGCTGCGAGGCATATTTTTTTAACTTTGGATAGTCAGGCTTACAGTTTCCTCTTGCTTCCACTTTTTATGCTAAGCTAAGCTAATCACGTCTTCAGGCTCCAGCTCCATATTTAATGGACAGACATGAAAGTGGTATCAATCTTCTCATATAACTCTTGGCAAGAAAGTGAATAAGTGTATTTCTCAAAATCTCAAACTATTCCTTCAAAGGCCACTGTTGCTAAGAGCTGAATACTTCCAATATGGCTGCCTCACGGCGTGTTAGATAGAATCGTTGAATTAGAACTTAACCAAATTCTAATGTTCATTTAAAAGTATATGTGTGTGTAGAAGGTGTGTAGAATTAATGTGCATTTGTATCTGTGTGTATAAAGAGGCATTTGCTAACTCAAATGTATTGTTTAATTTTTGCTCTTGACAGATCATAGCCAACCATCACATGCAGTCCATCTCCTTTGCATCAGGTGGAGACCCTGTAAGTAACTCAGTGGCCTGTGTCAAATAAACTGGCATCTGTGTTGTGTGAAAATGAAAACCTAAACTACGTCATAATGAAAAGATTTGATTTAACGATTTAAGTCAGCCTATCTTTATTGACATTTTTTTTTTTTAACACACACCCATTCAGTACATTTATCGTATCTACTTCCCTCTTTAAACATGGTAACATGTTAATAACCAAATATCTAAATTGTATTACATTATTAATTAGTTACTCCATATTTGCAAAGTATGAATTTCAACCTTCCCATCAGTTATTAAAACCCAATATGTAATAACAGTGACTTAACCAGAAAATAAAGCTTGTTTTATGAAGGTATTATGGTATTTTATAGTTGGAGATTATTACAACAGTTGTAATGTATGTTTTTTCTTTTTAGGACACAACAGATTATGTTGCCTATGTAGCAAAGGACCCCGTTAACAGAAGAGGTAGGCGTTCATGCCTTTAATACTCTATAGAGTGTCTCATATCTCACATGCAACATGCTGATTAAAATGTGTTGCTCTGGCCCTCGTCAGCGTGTCACATCCTGGAGTGCTCAGATGGGCTGGCCCAGGACGTCATCAGCACCATCGGCCAGGCCTTTGACCTTCGCTTCCAGCAGTACCTGCAGTGTCCCTCAAGCAAACTGTCCTCCACACATGATAGGTGAGGTGCTCATGATACATGTAACACTCACAAAAGCACACACACACACACACACACACACACACACACAGAGTATTGAGTTTCATGATCAATCCATGTTTTTCCTCAGGGTATTAAACATGGAGGAGTTACCATGGACAGAGGAAGAGGAGGAGTCAGCAGAACATCCTTACTATAACAACATCCCTGGCAAGATGCCACCCCCTGGAGGCTTCATCGACACCCGGCTGACCAATCAGAATGCAGCACCAGATGGATGCCAGGTACCACTCAATTTATGTGGATTAATCACAGGAACTTGAACAGAATAACTTTTATTCTCGTATGGACGTAATCTCAACAACATGATCAATGTCAAGTCAATCAATTCATGATCTCCATTTTTTCACTTGAGCAATATATCTTAACTGATAACTCTGTGTCTGTATGTCATCAGATGGGCCCAGATTCAGTAGATCAGACGTATTACCAAGGGCGGCACTGTGGAGAAAACTGGGGAGATGAAAGAAAGCCCATATTCCTACAACAGGGTAAGAAAATCCATGCTTCCCGCTACTTAAATACACAAGACATGTTTAATATTGCAGAATTTCATCAATTCAACACTGTGGCTATGATTGTTTGTCTGAATGTCTACTGTAGGATCATTTGATATAAGCAGTCTGCCCGAGAGTAAAGGCCAGGCACCAAAAACAGGAGAGATGCCCGCGTATGTGAACACTCAGCAGATCGACGCCCAGGTGCTCGCAGCACTCCAGGCAGAGGCGGAAAATGTGACAAAGGGCATGGCAGCTGCAGCCAAAGAGAGCCCACAGAAGGACCTGTTTGACATGAGTAAGTCTTGGTTGGCGTGTAGTGAGGTTTCAGTTTCTGTTGGTCATGTGATTTGAATAGTGGCATTGGAAGCACTCGTTAAGACTTATCTGTTGAAGCATTACAAATTATCTGAACAGGATCGTTGCCTTGCTTCCAGAATAACATGGTACGATGACTTTCAAATCAGAGTTCTTAATTATAGAGGTTTCCTAGCTTTTGTTTCTCAGTGACTTCAGTGTGGCATTATAATAACACCATATCCGTATGAAGACAATAGGAGGACAGCGTTAATGTCAGTGTGCAGCTGAATTCTTTCCTCCTTTCAACTTCAACCTTAGCTTTGCTATTATTATACATGAAAGGTCAGTTACATAAAGACGTGTGTAACCACGTATGAAGAATCCATGACACAAATTACATGTGAGCAGTGAACTGTTATATGAAATCTAAGTTCAGGCGTCCACCTACTGTAGTTCTTTAACCATTAATTGTCACATTCTACTCCCTAGTTCCTCCACTAACAATCTCCAGCACTTGTATGACAGATTATTGCACAGTACAATGTGGAAATATTCAGTTAATTGATTCTGAAAATTATTAAATAAGTAACTAATTGCAGTACTATATAATAGGTTATTATATAGTGCTGAAAAGTGTATCGACCTAAACTAGTCAGACATAAAAGTTAGAATTTGCACCATTAGCTCAGCATAAAAAAATCTATTGTGTGAATTATATTTATTATTTGTTATTGTTAAAGCACCACTACAGTGTCTTTGTTTGCTTTATCCCATTTGGCTTAAACAGTAAAAGCCCCACAAAAGTAGAATCTTGACTTCTTAAATGTGCTGTATTTCCTGTTAAAACAAGATGTTTGTGTGGGACATAACACAGTGAGGGATCGTTTTAAACTGTATATCAAAGGGATATCAGTTAGTGAAGAAAGGCAGTTTGATTTGATAGGAAAAGCAGAGGGTCAGGAATCTTTCCAAATGGCATTATTGGATTTATGTTTGTGCTTAATAGTGAAACACGAGGTCACCAGATTCCTTGTTTTCCTGGAAGTGACAATTTTCCAGGAAGTTAAAGATGCCCTATGGATTTGTCTTGTAAACAAAGTTTTTGTTTGCATTCAGTGTTGCACACCAAAACGTATTGTGTATATCTTTGAGGTCTATCTGTATCTGTTGAGTCCACATCCTTCCTCAAAAAGCATTTGCAAAGCCAATTATTTTGAATGTTTTAAAACCTGCATTGTTTACATACATGCATACATCCATGTTTACTTGCTAGCAGTCTTCTTCTTCTCTGCCTTTTTCCGGTGCATTGCTGCGTTTCTTGGTGCATTACCGCCACTCGTCGATCCATGGAATATTTTATGGATTAGCATTGTTTACAAGTCTTGACAGCTTTAGGATGTCAAGTTAAAAAGTGTGCTACAGATATCCTTCCTCTCTTAATTCATCATTTTGGCACTGCCCTCACCTATACCAGAGCCCTTTGAGGATGCCATTCAGTCGCAGTCCCATCCGCCGTCCCAGGGCCAAGCCCAGTCCCAGGCTTCTGGTCTTCACAAGGCAGCATCCGTGGACAACTCAAGCCCCCTTCTTGTGCGCTCACTGGCCTTCCGGGCACAGGAGGAGCTGGAGGGCCAGACGTGGTACCATGGCAAAATGAGCCGCCGTGACGCTGAAAAACTGCTGAAAGAAGACGGAGACTTCCTGGTTCGTAAGAGCACTACCAACCCAGGATCCTACGTACTGACGGGCATGCACAATGGACTTGCCAAACACCTGCTGCTGGTGGACCCTGAGGGCACGGTAAGATGGGGTTAAAAGACATAAAAGAGTGTGTTTCAGGGAAATACTGTAGATAGAAATGACTGATTTGTGAAGGTGTCAGTGAGTAGAAATGCATAAAGTGAAAGATTTTTCATTGTGCAAGCTAAAATTGAACTTCTTACTAGGCCACAACAGACATTTCACATCTCTTTCTCTTTTCAAAGGTACGGACAAAAGATCATATATTTGACAGCATTAGCCATCTTATTGGCCATCACCGTGACAACAATCTGCCGATTGTGTCCGCTGGGAGTGAACTGTGTCTCCTACAGCCCGTCGGAAGGAAACAGTGATGCTTGCAATGCCTGGTGGGAAATGGGAAGCTCTGGACAGTCTCTCCTACCATCCTGAAACTTGGAAGATGAAACATGAAGAGAAGACGCTTAAAGCCTCTATGCGCTGACAGTGTTTTTGGGAAATTGGCCCGTGGTTACTTGGAGGCACTGGAAGACGCAAGATTTGTTTAAGATAAAAAAATATTTATAGAACTGTTATTATTTTGTTGTGATGACTGAAATGCTATATTTTTGAGAAGACATAGGTGCATTTGGACATAATATCTTGATTTGGTGTTTTAAAAGATATAAAAAAAAGACAATTGTTCTTGTAGTTTAGATGAAGTGCAAATCAAACCTCAAAGAGGTGTTAACGAGTATTTTAGAATAAAAACCTGAAATTTTAGTTTTGTCTGTCAAGCACAACCACATTTCTACAGGAACCGTTGGCTAAGAGGTCGAGGAAACAAAAAAAAAAACAGTTTGGAAAACAAATGCTGTTTATAATGAATTACTTTAGGAAAAATGTCCTTTAATCTCACCAATAGCGTGACAGCTCACTCAATTAGTCACTATATGAAATCTGCTTTTATTGGGGATTAGAACTGAATGTGTTTTGCTTTGCAGTAGTCACAAAGTATTGGGGTGCAAACAGACATCCTCCATAGTGCTGTCAATGGCTTTAAAGATAAACTTTTTTTATGAAGTATTTTCTTGTGTCACTGCAGTCGCATGACTTAAAATCAACTGTTCTTGTGGACATTGTTCGTAGACCTTGATACCCCTTTATTTGAAAGAGGTGCTTGTGTATGCTGACACTGTAAAATATTTATGCTTTTCAACCAGTGATTATTTCTGAATTGGTTTTCTCTGGATTCTTCTTTTAGGTGTGTAGTCAATGATTAGTTTTGGGGCTTGAGTCATGCAATGGATATTCTCACATTCTTAATCAACATTTTCGGCTTTTTTTTTTTTTTTTTGGTGAACTTTTAAAAGTTAATTGTTTGAATTTGAATGATCACAAATGAATAGCACAATCAGAAAGTTAGATCAGTTAGATAATCTGTGTCAGTTGTACCAAGACGAATTACCAATGTGTTGAGACGTAATTTACACTTTTTACTTAAGTCACTGAATTAGACAAACGTTGAGCTCACACTCAATACACAATATTTAATATTTTTTCACCTTCACTTACTGATGTGTATGGATATCTTATGGCAAGACTACTGTATTGCCACTAGATGTCACCACAGAAATGCTTGTTTACCCCTGTCAGTCACACTCACTTCAATTCTCTTGTGTTATCACTTATCAGTAGCAAAGGATGCTGGCGGTTTATTGTACTACAGTACAGGGGAAAAACCCAACTCTTAAGAAGCAAGTTTTCAACCATTATTGCTTGACAGGTCAGAGTTAATTTGCTAATTTTGCAGTCCACTGTACACAATCGTTCCTCAGAACAGTGTAATGTATTTAGGATTATACAGACTGTTTTTGTAGAGTGGGAATCAAAAATTTCAAAATGGCTTATAGAAATAGTACACAGCAGTTCTGGCAACAGACTTTTTAAATGCTCTCATCCTTACTATTGTCAGTACTCTGATGGATACCAAATGAATGGGGCATTGTATTTGATGTGCACTGGACCACTTCAGTTGAACCAAAATCAGCATGTGTTCAATGAGTTTGACAAGACAGATGCAATGTAATATAACGTGCCTGTATTTTGCTGCAAGAGGGAGTGTACAGTACATGAATCTCACAACAACACATATTTTAAGCAAAGAGCAGTATTGGGATTGTTATGAAAACATCCAGCACCAGATCCGTTTTGGTTTAAGCCGATAAGACTTTTCTTGATTCCTTGTGGCCCTTTCGGCAGAGCGCATGAGAGGAAGGCGAGAAGAGAAGGACACAAAGAATCATTGAGGGTTTTTTTTTTTTTTTTACAGTTATCCGCCATTAATTTTTACTTTGTCCAATTCTTTGTGACATAATTTCATCAAATCTAATATCTTGGGAGAAGGAATAATGCGCTAATTTTCCTTTTTGTTTTAAAGCACTATGCTAATGTAAAGAATCCTTTTGAGATTAGTCTTTATTTCTGAAGAGCAAGTTGTAGAATCACCTTGGCAAATTGTGCAAAGTTTTGAACAAAGCATATACAGTATAGCAGGATCAACTCCATACTTGAATCTCTCTGATAACATGATGATTAGCTGTGTGGCATAAAGAAATTATACAACCAAACACGCTGGGACACAAAAAGAACATGGCTTCTTTCCAGATTTCTGTTGATGAAAATGTGCCTTTTATTTGTACAAATGGTATTTTTATTTCTCTTTCTCTCTCTCTTCAAAGTGCAATAGCTGATCTTCAATGGGGCATGCCTGTTCACTAGAGGTTGTGTTTTGCCCTGCTGCGTGTTGCTGCTTGAGACTACTGTTTTCTCTCTCTGTCTCTTTCTCTCCCTCCCTCCCTCCCTCTCTATTATATATTATAAATGTATCATTTCCAGATTCTAAATATAAATCTTTGTCGGAGGGAATCACACAGAAGCTCACTATTTTGGAACAGGTATAGTAAAAAAAGAAAAAAAAAGGAAATAAAAACAAAGAAACAACAAGTCCAAATGATGTTTACAGATTTAATCTTTTGGTTGTATGGGTTTATCATTATTCTGTATGACTGTTGGCAATAAAACCGTGAATGTGTAGAATCTCTGTTGTTGTCTCTGCTGTAATAATCAATAACATCTCAGTTTATGGTAGACAAAGCATTTAGCCACAGTTTCCTCTAAAATTTTAAAGGATTGGTTCATCCAAAGTATTAAAAAACATTTTCTCACTTCTAGTGATATCTTGCCATGCAGATAGCTTTTGTTTATTTTTACCCAGATTTTGAGATTAAAACAATATCCATAAACAGAAAAACATCCAACAAAAAAAAAAGTAGTTCCCATGAAAATGGTTCACAGTGAGCTCTTTGGATAGTTGGATATTATTTTTGTGATCTACAAAAATCCATTCACCTCTACTGTATTGTGGTGGCTGCAGAAATCTCAGAGGCACATGTAATAAATGAAAAAATAATGTATATTTATTCATAATTTGGGTGAAATAACCTTTAAGTTATTTTCTCAAAGGAATGAGGAAGACACTGCACATAAGCAAAACTGCGCTCTCTACTGGCAACATGAGGTGATCCAGGTGAATCGTCCTTACATGTATGTTTTTTTTATTTTTATTTTTTTTTTACTTTATTGTGCCAAAGCTAATATTTTGCATCATATAAATAGCAGCATGCAGTACACTATTTCTACGTCACATGCTGCAGCCACATGCCTCTTCCTTCAGTTTACCAGCTTCATGCTTTTAAAGTTGATACAAAACGTTTCCACTTCTGGAAAAATCAAATTAAAAAAAAAACACACAGACAAACACACACTCACAACAATTTCAATTTGGTACTAAAATGAGGATTGAAGAGATTCTGTACTGAACATGCAGCATGTTGTGACAATATCTAGTCAGCATTGGGGATATTAGCTACCATTATTAACCAGCAGATGGAGCCCTTGTATCACTTAAAACGACTGATGTTGAATGAACAGCAGTTACATTAATTATTTGTACATTGATAACAGATGGTATAATTAAAAGAGTAAAAGGTTTGACTCTTCGAGTGTTTTTATCTCATTTACATCACATATACAATTTATAATGCCGTTTTCATTACAGTAACTGTACACAGTATACTGTAGTAATACCGAGTAAATACAAAATTACAGAATAAAATGCATAGAATAATAAATAATTTCCATAGTTTGTCATTACACTAGTAATTGTCTACAATCATTCTTCATTACATTGTTTTGCAGAACTATAATAATTGCACTTTAATTAATTGCAGGTTTTTCACTTCTTATTTGTCTTAAATGGTCACATCTGTAACCACAGGAGGTAAATGTTTTTTGTTTTTTTTTTGTCAAGGGTTAAGAACACCATTCATTCGCAAATCGTCATTGTCCTGCGAGAACCATGTACCTCCAAAACGTCCACTTTTCATGAGACAAGAAAAATGTTTTTGGTTTTGAGATTGTTTTCTCAACCAATGAAGTAATAAAGGGTTTATCCTTCAGTTAACTGTAAAATGACCACATTTGGAGATACTGTACTGTACTTGATAAAGAGGTGATATTGATTGTGTCATTGAACATATTGGCCTCATAAATTAATCAGTCTAATGCCAAGAGTGGACATTTTTAAATAAGCTTCCCAATTATGGATGATGCAGATATATCAATATCAAGCACAAAGGAGAAACGACTGCCCTGCAGCCTCCTTCATTCTAAATCATTCACCACTCAAATTCCTTTTCGTCACCAATGTGACCGCTGCACCGGCCCATGAGCTTACACATTAGGACCACCCTCACCTTCCTACTGTAGATGTCTTCCTCCCTTCTTTCAGTCTTTTCTGTCACTCTCAAGGACGGCCTGAGCAGCCCCTCCAGCCACCACTGAGACCTCGCCATGGGCTGGGTCCGTCTCCTGTTCCTTCTCCATCTCCTGCCTGGAGCTCTGCTGGTTCTGGTTGGGGTTGTTCTGGCTGCTCCACGACTTGCTCCTGCTGCGGCTGGGCTCCAGAGACTGCCTGTTCACGCTGTCGTTCACAGAAGCCTTCCCCCTGTAGCAAATGCCACACACCAGACCCAGGAAGGCCCGTCTCATCTCACGGCTGGCCAGAGTGTAAATGACTGGGTTCATGGCTGAGTTGAGCACAGCCACTGCAATGAACCAGTCAGCCTTGTAGAGGATGGGGCAGCCCTGCTTACATGCCACATCCACCAGGAGCAGGACAAAGATGGGCGTCCAGCAGCCGATGAAGACCCCAACTACAATGATGACAGTGCGCAGCAGGGACATCGCATGCTCAGAGTTTCTGTGCTTGCTCACCTTTCTGCTGCTGGACTTAACCAGGATGTAGATGCGGGCATAAAGGACTGACATGGCTAAGAGCAAAACCATGAAAACTATGATACAGAAAGCTACATATTTCTTGCTGTAGAGAGGGAGGACTGTGGAGCAATCGGGGAGGTTGTCCAGGCAGTTCCAGCCTAGAATAGGCAAAGCTCCAAGAGATATAGCGATCAGCCAGCAGGTCCCTATGAGCAGAAACACTCTGTAGTTCTTGTTCCCATCATAAGGCCTCATTTTGATCATAGTCAGGTGTCTCTCTATAGCAATAGCCAGGAGGCTGAAAATGGAGGCGCCAAGTGCCACAAACATGCTTCCCTCTCTGACAAACCAGAGAGCAGGTGAGAGCTGCAGGGTCTTCTCTCCTGACAGGAGCAGGTTGACCAGGTAGGCGACTCCAGCCAGCAGGTCGCACAGCGCCAGGTTGGCGATGAAGAAGTACATGCGGTTGTGGAACCTGTGGTTTCTCCATATGGCTACCAGCACGGTGAGGTTCTCCAGGACGATGAAGCTGCATATGATGAGGAACACAATGGTTTGGGTGTCCACAGTGCCGGGGCTCGTGCTGAAGCTCGGCCGGTGGTTCAGCTTTCCTGTGTAGTTGTAGTGGAGGAATACCTGAGGGTTGATCATCTTCAAAGCACCGGCTGCTGACACCGGATGTCAGAAGTGAGCAAGGAGTCCAGTGTCAGCAGATCCACCGTGTACAACTGCAGTGGAAGATGTGTGTGTTATTACAGAAAGCAGCCAATTCTTAGCTCAATATTTATCATTATCCAGTAATACAGCAATTCATGTTTTGTTTCTGATGGATTTGAACTAAATAATCAAGTTTTCCTTACATCTATGGAAACAAGAGGTCATTAAGACTACCTGTAGAACACTTTTAAAAATATATAAAACATATAGTCTATACCTTAAAACATGCCATGATGCTGTTTCTTTGTTTACATAGGAATCTTGGACCATTGCCCAAACTACCAGTGGCTCATTTAAAAGTGTAAATTAATCTTTACCTCGGTTTTTTAGACATGAAATTTACTTTATTTTTAATCATATACTGTAGACATAATAGATTTCACCTCACTTTAAATTAGACCTCGCTGATGTAGCCTAATTGACCAATTTGTGCCGATTCAAGCATTCTACTTTTCCCCAAAATAAGAGCCTTTTGCACAACTTACCGTGGGATGCTCGCAGTCAGGGTTTAGTTGAAAGTTAAACGCACACTGAAAGACACTCATTTCATTGCTGAGTAGACGATTCTCCGTGTTTCCTAGATTTGATGTTGAACTTTAATTCCTCTTTCTCCTCGCTCAATGGGAGAGAGCAGCTCCTCATCTTTTCACTGATCTCTAAACTCAGGAGCTGTCGACGGTTGGCTGGAAGTCACACCCCCCCTCCTCCCCTCCTTCAGCCCGGGCTGGGACAGAGCAGAGAGGGGCTGGGACGGCTGAAGGGTTCATGAAGCATTTCAAAGCCAGGAGGTATGTGGAAACGTTGTGAAGGAGTCCGGTAGGTATTGTACAAAAGTCCAAAAGTATGAAAAACAATTAGTTAGTATTTCCTGTCTATTCAGACATTTAGCCTACTACTGTATCTCCTCAGATTGTTTCATTTATCTTCACATATGAGTCAGAAATTAATTCATTAAAGTGATTTTTGTTTAGTCCCTCAAAGGCTTTTGAGTCTGTGAATGAAGTTAAGATAACTACCTAGCTAGCCTGCTTGAATGTTTAATAAATGTAAAATAGTAAGCTATCTTAAATTAATTTAAGCTAACTAGCTAAATGATTTAAGCTAGCTAGCTAGCTAGCAGACAGATTAAAGTACTTAGGGAAATTGTATTATTACAGCAGGAAAGTCACATAAATCACGAAAACAAATTAGGTAGGTAAGAAACAAAATACAATAAAAAAACATGAATAATAAATAAACAATAACTAGAATAAAATAAAAACTGAATAGACTTAACTAAATTAAGGACCATACGAAGTGCATTATGTACAAAGCTCAGGCAAATTTCATATGACTACAATGCAACAAAAGCCTCGTCTCTGCAGCTGTACTTACACATCATAAATATAGCAAACTTTAACAAAAGCCAGTAGATGATTTTTCCCTGCTGTGTTTCTACATGACATGGCCAAAAAAAAAAGAAAGTGCGAGCATGCAATATGCTGTAAGAGTTGAAGTTAAGATGACTGCATCCCATCCTTTGTTCTGGTCCTTCTGTCGTGACCTCATATCCAGGAAGGATGGGCAGGGCTGGCAGCAAGGAGAGGGACTCTGAGAGTCTGGGAGGCAGAAAGACAGATGATGACTCTTTGAAATACATGTGGCAAAGTGGAATCTACACTGCAGAGATTTTAAGACTTCCCCGACTAAAACTAAACATAAAATTACCAAAATGTGACTAAAACAATAAACTTTATTTTCAAACAAAATCCAGCAATTCCACCAAGAATAATTGAGTCATGAGCATCGTGCCGGATTTGTGCACTTTTTGAATATGACTCAAACGTCAAGAATCTTATTGCTTTACTTTATACGGTGCCACACATTTAGCTGCTTGCAATTTTCCCCAAACGAAGCACATACTGTGCTGTGTCACAGACCAAATCATTAAATAGTAGATCTCATCCAGTGACTGTGGTTATTAACCCAGGGGAATGTTCTGTGTGGTTGAATAAACAGCTGTGGTCTGGCATTAGTCCATTAGCATTGTTACAGTCACAATTCTCGGTCATTTCCTGCATGTCGCACTGTGCCAGCAGCAATGGGAAAATCTCAGGGAAAAAGCCAAATAGTTACTCTGGACCCGCAGCAAATCTGGGACCAATCACAGAGTGGGGCTACGTAAAGGCAGCTGGATTAACAGACTGGGAACATGGTTGGAAAAACCTTGGGTTTTTCAGCAAACTGCAGTGATGTTGGGCTCACATCTGCATTTACATAAACTTTGAGCCAAATATGAAACCATCCGCAAGTACAAACCCATAATATGTGGTTAGAGTGAGTCCATGTCTATGTGTATTCATAGACTACTGAAGAAGAGCATGGGTGGAGGGTTTTCACTTTTGCAGGACCACCCTCACTAAAATGTTACTTTGCAGGCAACCACTCTTTTGGTTTAAGCGAGGCGGAATTTTCCTGTCATCTTTGTCAGCAGGACAGTAATTAAAGTTCTCTATTGCTGCCATTTTCCAGCATCAGGGGCTGTACGTCTCCCCTAAATCATCAATACACCATATGTGTGATTTCCTGCTATTATAATGCTATATTATTTGAGTGTAAACCTACAAGCTGCAACCCCCTTATTTGAAAGTAATGTACACAATATAACCTTCCTTCCCTCAGTGTAGCTGGCCTCACAGCTGGTAAAATCATTCCTTGGGGAAAGTTTCCACTGCTCAGCTACAGCCTGCCCCGGACCTTATACAGTATACAGTTTCTGTGTGACATTGTCAGTGGTTGGAAGACGTATTCACACCCTTTATTTAAGTAAAAGCCATAATACCACACTGTAGAAATACTGCATTAAAAAGGCATGCATTCAAAATGTACTTAAGTATAAGTACAGAAGTATTATCAGCAAACTGTACTTAAGAATCCAAACTAAAATACTAATTATGTAGCAGAATGTCCCCTGTCAGTGGTATATTAATATATATATTAGATTATTTAACTATTATGACTTATACATTAACATATACACAGCAGTTTAATGTTGCAGCTGGTCAAGGTGAAGCTATAACAAGTACTACTTCATATACAGGTGGACATTTAAATCCATAACAGCGCGTCATATTTTATATGACAATCATATGTTTTGTATGTAAAGTAAATAAACATTTCCAGCTGTCAAGTTAATGTAGTGGAGTAAAAAGTACCTTTGAAATGTATTGAGCAGAAGCATGATGTAGCAGAAGAATGAAAATACTCAATTAAAGTACCTCAAAATTGTACTTAAGTACAGCACTTGATAAAAATGAAAACAAAAATACAATATAGATTGAAGATGACATTCGACATAGAAAGAGCTTTGTACAGGATCTGCTTGCTGCCTGTAGATGTAGATATAAAGTATTTAACTAACTCTTGACTCAGGGCATAAACATATCAGGGTATTCATTATTAATCATAATGCAATATAAAAGCAGTGCGCACTCACAAATGCCTACACGTATAGGACATTCATAATTGATTATAATGTAATGTAACATAGTTCAAAGCAGGGAACTAATGGTTAAATGAGAATGGCCGGATAGAATAAAGATAAGGGCCCTGTGCTTTAGTACTATAAGCACATTACAAAATCTATTTGGCCGGCATCACTGTAGCCACCACTTTGCCGGGGTTTGCCCTGTTCAAGCTCTCAACCCTTCATTAGAGTGAAAGAGCTGGGGTCAGAGCCGTGGGCAGTGGGCACATCCATGTGCAATTACATGACAACCCTGCCTTTAATTTCACCCTCGTCATTTTGAGGCAAAAAAAACACACCCCATGAGTCTGGGCTGCAAATCTGAGGCGGACAGTCCCCTCCTGCCCTGTGGCTTTGTGGCGGCAGTATTTCTAGGCACGGCGGTCTCTTGCATGCAACTTAACAGAACAAGGCCTCCGAGACGTTTCTGAGGCATAATTTGAGCTGTGGCACAGTTTAGTCTAGGATCTGCCAACTTTAGAAGGCCACACAAACAGAAATAGGTCTTTTTAGTTCTGTCACTTCCTTTTGCTGCAGGGATATTTAGTGCTCTTACCTTTCAGCTCTTTCACCATTAAGTGCAGCGCTTTTAATTTTCCATTTCATTTGTTTCCAGCTGAGAGATTAATCGGATGGTTTTATTCAGATTCTCTCCAATGGGTCTGACTTCAATTATACTACAGTGGCTCCTCAACAGACTATCCAGTGTCAAACTGGCTGGCATTACCATGCAAGCATAAATTTAATGGACTGAAATCACTTAACACCGAACATGGAAAAAACCCAGAAGCCACAGTTTTTCTGTAGTAGACTCATTTCAAGGGCTTCCGTGATAATTGCACGGTTCCCAGCCAAGTTTACCGCCGGCTCTGCTGCATGCGAGCACACATATTTTCCTCACCTCCACACACATGCATATCTATCAGAAATACAGTTAATATAGTACCATCCAAAAATCGAACATTTAAGCTTCCTATGTGTAGAATTTTACTCTGATAGCATCTTGAAATTATTCAGATAATTTATAAAGGGGTTTATACATTGGAACTAATGACATTATTAATGCCTAATAAATTATTTACTCATGCTTTATAGATCAGTTAAACCTTAGAAAAGACCCAATTTGGGGTTTCTAGGTCATAAGAAAATCTGTTGGCGTGTTTTTCCTGTTTTGTACTAATGCAGTTATAAATGTTAATGTTATTAATAAAGGGTTGTAATCATCAAGTCTGCAGTAGTTAATGTCAATAAGTTAATGGATCTTTGTGGTCTAACCGAAAAAAGAGAATGAAAGCTGCACACTAATTAATCTGATGCATTTATTTCAACTTTGCTAAAAACGTTGATCTTTTCAGCAAACAGCCTTCATCAGGATAAGAACAACAATCACCTGAGTGGTATTTATAAAGGTGTTACAAATCAAGGCAATCAACTTGCAGCCAGTCAAAGGCCTAACACACGTCCTCATTAACAGGACAACAAGCACACACACAAAAAAAAACAAGAAACAGGACAAACGTCAAAAAGGAACACATCACATTCAAATCTACATAAATAAAGCCTCAAATACTAAATGTCAAATGAAGAAAGCATAATTAACTCTAAATCTTATAAGTCACTATGTAAAAAATAAATTTACAATATCAAAACAGCCAGAGAGATTTTTCACAATCTGGCAACCCAAAAGTTGTTCTTATTCATGGCTTATAAAACATTAGTAGATAACTTATCATTAGATGTCATTAGATTAAACTTATAAACCCTTCCTTTCAGCCTAATTATTCTGTGTCTAGACTATAACTCTGCATTTAGTTGTAGATATTTC
Organism: Macquaria ambigua; assembly: GCA_008360985.2. Lineage (NCBI taxonomy): Eukaryota > Metazoa > Chordata > Actinopteri > Centrarchiformes > Percichthyidae > Macquaria > Macquaria ambigua. The sequence continues at coordinate 824,517 of VMKM01000017.1, read as the reverse complement.
CCCTTGTATCAAGATCATATTATCCTGAGTTAATAGAATCTATAGGGAAGTGGTGAATCTCAAAGACGTTCCGACGTGCAACATGTGGAAGCTTTCCATGTATGTTGGGCTACTATTAGCTTTCAGAGAAACTGCTTACATCTTAGTTAAACTCCAAAAGCGAAGTTTAATTGGTCCCTTCAGTGTCACACAGATGTTAGGACTACTTTTCTCAGCAGTGCTTCATAAATTCAGCGCCTTGCATTTTTTTTTTTTTTTTAAACACCATCTTGACGTCATGTTGAGACTTATTTTGGCCCTGATAAGCTGTCTACTACTTAGCAGGCTACTACACCGAAACTGCATTAGGCAGCAAGCCGTTTCTCTTTTTTTGTTGAGTGAAATTGCATTGGCCTTCCAGACTGTTAATGTGAGTGTACAGCAATAGGCCATTTACCATGAGGTTGGGCAATGCTTTTCTCTCAGGCCCATTAGGTCTTACAGTACTCAGCATGTTGTATTGATGTCCAGCAGTCATTGGTCATTGCCTGACTTACTGCTGAATGGATGGCTATTACACTGTCGTTAACCAGACAGGAGTCTGGAGTCTGGAGCATTGGGCAAAGTTATAAAATCCCAAATATGATGGTTGTACATGCATTATATTTATTGATCTTTCACTCAGTTGCTTTTCCCCCCACAACTCCTCTTGTACTTTTCCTTATCTGATCTAATGTAATAAGTCTAATGTATAATAAATAAATCAATAAATGATAATCATTTTAAAAAACTGTAAAGAAAAAAGCAATCTTTTAAAAGCTGAGTTCTATTTTCATAGTTTTGGTAGTGATTCAAGCAGCTCCACGTTAACCTAATCATCTAAACAGGTGGCAGTGGGTGACGAACCTTCACCTGCCCTTTCACTTTAACTCTTCTGTGGTCATTACTGATGCAGAGAAAAACTCCATTATTTTAGCCTACTAAAAAGCTGTAGGCGTCTTCACCACAGTGTAACCACAGGACCAACCATGTGTTCAAACTAGCTTCAAAAGTGAGTCAACATACACGTATATTACATACACGAAACTAAAATAAAAAGGTTTAAACAGTTAAGCTTTTAAATCATTAACTACTTATGAAGCCAACCAAAACCAATATTTCAGGAGCTCAGCTCTCACATTGCAGGTGAATAAATACTGGGGAGAGATTTTTTATTTAGCTTAAAATACAACACAAATCAATGTTTCGGTCGTCACTGCTGTTCATTTTTCATTCATTTCTTAGTGCTATAAACATAAAATATACCAACGAAAGCCTCAGTTAACATGTTCATATTGCTTATCTTCGCAAGTCAGACATTAGTTTTATATAATAAGATTATCTAAAGTAGATGTTCTGTTGGATCAATGTCCTGTATCTCCATTTGCGTCCACTTGACACCGAGGTGTTGTAACAGCATGGTAGGTGTTGCTGTACAATATTATGTAATATTTTCATTTTTCTGTGTGTCTTCACAGCAACACAGTTAAAACGCAGAATAAAATATATTATTCATTTGAGATCAAAGGCTGACTCTTCGAGAGAGAAAGAATGTCAATGAATCAATAAAACTGCTCTTTAGCTACCAAGGAAATTACTAAGATGCATAGTAAGTGTACAGGAAACTATACTAGCTTGCCTGATTAAATGTAGGTGTACATTAGTACATTACTACAAACTCCAGGTGACGTACCTCACATAACCACAGATTATAAAGCAGTTGAGTTGAGCATCGAGTTGGTGCTATAGTTGCTCCTGAAATATAGAAATAGATAGTGTTACTTGGATGTGACAGCGATGTAAACACAAAGGTGCTCCTGATGCACAGGTTGGCGCACAATTATATAGCCACCATAATAAAGGCTTTTTAACATTTGGATTTTAGCAGAGCAGGTGCCTTGATTTTTTTTTGGTGGGGGACAATTCCATCTCTTGTGGTGAAAATGGGGAAGAAGATGTGCACAACAATTGTCAGGTGGTTTGGTGTCTCTACCCACATTTGCTGCAAACCGACCCAGAATGTTTCTTTAAAAATAAAATGAATAAATGACTGACCACAAGATATTGATTACATGCGGCAACAACAGCTATGTAACGTAATTTGTGACATTTGTAACTCATTGTCTGTACCAAAAGAAAGCGAGAAAAACGTGTCAGTCCACATAACTCTTGTTTATCTGATCAAATGCTTTTAAAAACACACCACACAGCTATTACTTAAATGATTCAGTGATTGAGAAATTGACTGATTGCAGTAACATCTAAAGTCAGCCCAGCTTGTATGTGCTGATGTCATGTAAACAAATATTTAGACCACCATACACTCAACACCATACAATTTTAGCCATGCCATAAAATTAAGCCTGAAAGAACAATACCTCATGCAGCATCGTCAGCTATTGTGGCTCCATCACTTCATTGTTAAAAATAGATATGAATAAACTACAAAAGCAGAATCAGCCCTCATGGATACATTCACTTTGTGATATTTTCGTGTAGAGGTCTACATATTGTATCTTATTTCCTGAGAGCTTTGTCATGATTTAGACGTTGTTTGAAAGGTTTAATGGGGACTTGACCTGACAGGTGAAAATGCTTTGTATAGTAAAACCTTACAGCTGTGTATCCCTTTCCCAAACTGTATACATCTTTCATTAGTGGCTGAATTACTGGTGCCTTCCTGACCCTGGCCCTCTCAGAGCGTGCACACACACACACACACTTACACTTTAGTTCAGTCTGCCATTGACGACTGTAGAAGGATTGTCTCGAGTCGGAGTGATTGTCTGGTGCCGATGAACAACAGACTTAGAGGGCAGCTGCCGAACTGTCTGCAGCTGAGAAAGATGCATCAAGCTTCTCATAATGTGTCAAACGTGTTAAGGAATGATAAGCTCGTGCATACAACAGTGTAATCTGTCATATCTATTAAGGATCTTGTGTGAAGTCAAAAAGCCACAAGAGAGAGGAAGTTTAAACATACTTCTCCATTAATAAGAACTTAACCGGTTACTGCTCTGCTGCAAGAAGGTATTTCATATAAACTTGCCAATGCGATCAATTGCAGCAATAATCTAAATTTTAATAGTTATTAAATATGTGAAAACTTATGGCTTGTTTTAAAGTTGCTATCTGACCTAAGGTCAGTCAAAACTAACCCTAGGAATATATCAGTTAATTTCTAATAATTTCCAGGGATTGACGCTAATATTTTTAAGCACTGGCCCCACAGGCCACCAAGCCCCTAAATTTGGTGGCCAAAGCACATTTTTGGTGGCCCAAATGTAAAGTTATGTAAAAACAATTCAGAAAAGGCAATTTAATGCAACTTAACACGGCCTTCCTCTTGTGGAAATGTAACGTTGCTTTAGTGAAGGCTCACAGTATAGGGATAAAACTTGGTGGCCACAGGGGGACACCTGCATGGAGTATTTGGTGGCCACAAAGAAATTTTTTGTTACACAGGCCATGGTTAATGTCAAACCCTGATTTCAATAGACTTCTGATGGTGACGCCAAACAAAAGACAAAAAAAAAAAAGGAACCTTGAACATTGCACGTCATTGTATCTCACTCTCTCCCTCATGCACACATAAAGTTAACACAGAAAGAGAGCTTCCCTTGAATGTCTTGCCAAATCTATTTCAAGGTAACTCACAAACAAAGTAAGAGAAAAGTTCCAGAAGCCAAAATCCTTTATCAGCACTGTCAGGAAGCTGACCTGTAAAGTGAGAATATTGATTTACTGGCCAATTTTTGTTGTTGTTGTTTTTTTTCTGCTGTGGTTAGAGGACGTCTAGGCTGCTGGGCTCACGTTTCTGTATACGTTAACAGTCAGCATCAAAGTGCTTTAAGACATCCACATTATGAAACAATGAATGAAAAATGACTCCGCTTTACTCTCCCAGTTAGATTGTGCAAAATGAGAACAAAGATCCACCTACTGATTTTAAAACCTCAGAAATACTGCAGGGGGAATCAAAAGGGAAACAATGAAAAAGGGGAATAGGAAAGTCAACACATGTAGCACACAGCAACTTAACTGAAAGATCTGACAGGGAACAAAAGACGTGAACTGGTATATGTAGTGAAGGCTGATTAGGGAATGAGGTGCAGGTGTGGAAGCTCAGGTGACTGCAGGGTTGATGAGTGGGAACAGGTGTGTGGATGGGTGGGGCAGTCAGGTGATGGGGAAAGGAGGGAAAGTCCAAGGATATCTGGTGGACAGCTAGAGGATGGCAGGTCTGGGGAGCGGAAAGTAAGAACATGGCTTGGGAGAAGCGAGCAGGGGCTGGAGACATGGACCGAGAGCAATGTGGAGGTAGTCAGTACACACTTCCCGGTGCTCTAAAGGGCATTTGTGACCTCCTTTGATATAACCACCATATAATTCAATACAAATAAATATATTAATAATAATAATACTGTGATAAAGTCTTCCATCAGCACTGAAATATTTGGAACGCTCTGTAAATTTGGAGCCGTTGACGTGGATGTCAGTAAGCTACTCTCTAATTATGTCACACACATTGTTCCTTGAATTTGAGATCTTGTCACAGACAAACTGTTGCTTTTTCAAGGCCCTTTGTTTTGAAGGTGTTTCCTCATTGGCCTCTCAGAAACCCCACAGAGAACATCAAACTGCGTTACCTCCAAAGTCCCTGTGGTCTAACTTGTAGCTGCATTGTGTAGCTGTATTGTCACACAGCTTCCTCAGAGGATGTCCCATTAGAAATGCTTTGTGTGTGCAAGAATAACGCGCACACACACAACCAGACACAGCAAGGACTGCTGTGTGTACCAACACGGGCCTTAGAGGATCATCAGGGTGGTGACTAAGTATTAACAGGGAGAGGAACCAAGAAAGGACTGCAGGTTAATGGGTCAGGAAGTCACACCTCAGGAGGGTTGAGGAAGTCAAGTATACACAGATACACACAGACGTTTTACACTTTGTCTTGTGGGTGTAAATTTTCCACAGCTAAGTGTCTGACCACACTCCAGTTACTGCACGCTCTAACTGAGAGACACAGTTCACAGAAAGCCATTTTATTTCCTATAAGAGTATGTGTGTGGTCAGATAACAGTTTAGCTCAGTGGTTCACAGCAAGGTGTAGTGGCTCAGTTCACAAGTTAGACTGAGACAAATTAGGCCGTGAGACCTGACTTTTCTCCAGTTGTTATCTAAATACATCTGTAGTAAAATATTTATTTTGAATATCTATGTCAAACACAGTGGAAGAGAGATACAAATATGTAATGAGATATGGGCCTTTTACACGGCACGACATGTCACAGTAGAAAAAGCACAGGTGTAACTAATAAGATGAATGACGTCAGTTTCAGGGTCCTGGTATTGCGCATGCTGGCTCTCTGTCACACTGTCATGGCTTACTGGGACACTTGAATAGAACGGAGCCATCGTTAATGTTATTAGTAACACCTGTGCTTTTCCTGCTGTGACAATAAATATCAAATATCTGATTTGAAAATTGTTTCCTCACAGATCAAATTTCCAGAATTCATATTTGGCTGTAAAACCAAAACAATGGATCTTTTTCACAGCAAACGTTTTGACTTGTCATAGCAGACAAAGACAAAATGTCTTCTGTGGAAAAGCCCCTTGAGCTGAAAGGTGCTGATAAGCTCAGTAAAGCTGATGTGAACTAAAATGTTATAGACAGCTGAAGAAGAAGAGAAACTTACAATACAATAACAGCTCTTTAAATACTCCCTGATAAAGATAAAAAAAAAAAACTTTCAATTGCTTGTGCATGCATTATTCTGTTGGTAATGGTAAATTTGAAGGATAAACACGTATTCTGATGCGACTGTGTGCCTTCACCTCAGCTAAAAGTTTAGAGGAAAAGCTGCTGAACATAACTGGCCATAGCAAAATAATGGCACAGAAAAAAACATAAAATAGCATATTTCTTCACTTTAAAGAGTCCAAAACTGACTAAAAAATAAGGCTGTATGTTATCTGTACATCCACAGGTGCAGAATTGACACTGATTTTATGCTTTTCGCCTGTAAATCCAGTGTTTTCTTTTTTGTTTTCACAGAATCTCAGTGTCCTCTTGTGTGCACAGAGCAGCAACTAACCCACTCTGGACTTGTGGAGGTAAGGAGATAAAAACAAATGCGGTGTGCAGAGATAGTACTGGCAGGTGCTGACTCTGAGGACAGACAGGATGGACATTTCTCTGAAACATGACGCATGTTGAATGGTAATTTTAAGTATAGAAAATATACCTCATTTCCATTCTACGACATTAATACACGCGTGCATGTATCCATAGCAGCCCCCCTCCCCCCACTGAAATTAGTTTCTGCGCACATGGGCTGCTTACAGTAATATGAGCGTCAGCCTTTCCTAAAATATCTTTTGAGCATCACCTGCCCACATGAACCACAAGCTTTTCGATTCCTCAAGACATTTCCCCATCAATAGTTTATTGAAGCATTGACAATAGCAGTCTTGTGTCAGTTATACAAGTTTAAGTGAAAGGACACTGGCTACATGAGATCAAATTGCATAAAGGTCCTTTCACATTGTTCCATCAGATCATATGGCTTCAGACCCCTTTTAAAATAACACTTTGCAATCCTAAACCCAAACAGTGGCTGACAGAAAGAAATTATGCTGTGACATGTCATGAGTCACTGCTCACTCCATTACACAGTTTATCACAACAACCAGTCATCACATCAATAAACCCTGTGCAAAGACAAAAGCTAAACCATCAGGAAGCAGCTGCTGCAGACCATCTCTGCCCCACATGAAAGGATGTGGTTTGTTCTGTATGTGCCCTATAAAAAGCTTCTACCACAGTCTCTTTATTTTATGTTTTCATGTCATTTACAAGACGTTTAAAATAAGAAAAGAAAGACTAGTTTTTGATGCTGCGTATGGATTATTAATTACCTTTGAAAGCCCGCTGTATTTCACAGTGAGGGTCTGAAGTCAAATTCATTTTTGACTTGTTGTTCTGTAGGAGTCAAACTTAAATCTTTAGCGCCCCCCAGAGGGATAAAGACGTATCAGGATGGAGGAGATGTTTCAAACAGCCAATGAGATTTTACAGTATTACTTTAAAGAGCCACTGGGTGGAAAATCATTTAAAACGGTGAAAAAGTCAGTTTTTAATGAGCTAATCTTATAATCAAATGTTCATTCTATTTATTAAATCACACAGTATATTAATTATATTATAAACTTATAATTCTGGATATTCTTTTAATATTAGGAAATATAAACAGGTTCAGTTACAGTACCACTTATTTTCCACTAGAGGTCAGGGCAAAGAAGCAGACGAGCACGGCATTGCACTGTATGAAGCACAGCCAATGAAATTAGCACTTGAAGTCATGAAAAGGCTTTTGTGAGAAAACAAGTTGAGTGTTGAAACCAAGTGCTGGGGGAAAAAAAGCTCTTCAACTTGCTTTGTGGTAATCACGCATTTAGAAGACAAGCTCTCAGTCAATAACAAAACTGCACCACTGTGAATGATCTGACTATAAAGATTTGACTGACACAGCTATAAAATAATAAAGCCACAGGATCAATATGATCAGACAGGATTGAATGAGTCTCAACAGCATGATCATCAGTATTGTTTCATTATTTACTGATCCATTACTCCATGTATTTGATGAGCATCTCGTGATTCATCACAACTTCACCTGCGCTCTCCGTGTGGTGTCATTAATTATTAATGACAAATATGTGTTTCATACATACTCTTTGTGACACAAGTGCAGAGTTGACCTCAGTGGGGATTTCAGCTGTTGTGCGACCTAACATCACAGTAAATGCTACTCACCTATTAGCATCCAACTGAGGAGCTGGCTCCTTCTGTGGTCTTATTTGTGTGTGTGTGTGTGTGTGTGTGTGAACAATATACAGGAAAGTGGCAGGTAGTGTAGAGTACCCATTTAATAAAGCTTATACACTTTATTTATTTACTGTATGAAGCCAGTTTTACACTCCTTCTTATGATAATATAGACATTTAAGCCTCTTAAGATGATATATAATCATGCAATTAAAATTTAGGATAGGAAGCCAATAAGATCCCACCATGCCATGTTCTTAAGGAACTAAATATGCTAATTTAATAAAGTTTGCTAATATTAAACTCATCCGTAATTGCCTAAATAACCAGGCTCCTAAGGTGCTCAGTGACTTTGTGGTACCTCTCAGGGTTTCTGCCGTCTATGGGAAACAGTACAGTAGTCAATATGTGGAATTCCTCACCCACAGATCAAAATGGATCATGACTGGGATCATTTTTAAACTCACTTTGAAACAGCTTTTATAGAGGGGTCACTCATGTAGTCATGAATTAATCTGATGCTTATGGTTGAGTTTCGTGGTAATTCTATTGTATCATTGTTTGTGCTTGGTGCTGTTTTGTATGTATTTTATTTATGATATAAATGCTGTGGTATGTGGCAATGGTCCATGACCCAGTTTGGTTCAATATAGCACCGACTCAATACTGGGTTAACTTTACCCAGTACTCATGGGGAGAAAACCATTTGGTCACCAATCAAAACCAAGAAAATGGGTTGTTTTGACCCAGTGTTGGTATTATTTTGTTATATAACTGTTGGGTTATTTACCCAAACTGAGAAATATGCAAACTGTTATAATCTACTCTACCTCTTTTTAAATGTACTTGTCAGTATTTATTATTGATTGTGCAGATGTTTAAGGGGATTCTATCAATCTACTGAAATATAGATAGATATTAGGATCCTCACTGACAATGTATTACATGCTCCTAACCATCACAACTACATAGCTAACGTAAAAATGTCATCAAGGTCTAAATTTCAAATGGGTCCTCACAAAGGTAGAAAAATAAGATGCACACACACACACACATACACGCACACAACTTGGTAATTTTGTGAAAATAATACTCCCAAACAAGAGCAAAGTTCAACATTTAGTGTCTTTATAAAACAGATTTGCAAAATATAGCCAAGGCTCATTCATTTAAATACGCATAAATAGCAAGAAAATACTTTCCCATTTCAATTCAAATCATTTTTTAACTTCTTTATACACAAATCAGAGATGAACATTATATGAAAAACAGGGGCTGAAACCCTCATGATTTGTTGCAGCAGAAAAAAACACAAGCATACTGTATATAGCTAAAGCGGCAGTTGATTAGTCAGAAATATACATCCTCTGAAGACACATATTCATAAACATTAAAACAAAGTCTTATTCAAGTCTGGGAATATCAAAGTACACATCTTTGGATGGATGCCTCAAAGTCTTTTAAGAGCAATATATATTTTTTTTTTACATCATCAGCAACGCAACCGTAATTAACACCACCATGGCCAAAAAGTTTGTCTATGTACAATAGTGCAGACGAGGAGCTTAAATCAGAACAAGGCAGTGGAAGGATAATAACACATTATCAAATATCCTGATTTATTAGACTTCAAGTGGGTTCCCTTTGTTTTGGAATATTATTAAATAACCATGTTAGAATCAAACATACTCACAGGACATGTGCCAGACTACGCCCTGCTGAAATAAACCATTTTAATTCTTTAGTTTTTTTAAAAGCACTGGTCCTTTTTTAACACTTAAACACAAGTTTCCAAAATAAAACTCACTGTGATTTGTTTGGATGAATGCTTATTTATTTATTTACTTATTTAAATTTTATTTGAATTATTCATGTCTACTCCACGTCCCTTTTATTATGACTGAAATGTTATAATAACCTTTTTCTACAATACATTTTTGATTCTTTTTGTACATGTAATCATTTGTTTTACATTCATCATAGTCACTAATTCAACATTGTAACAATTACAATAGGTCCTGCTCTGGGTGTAGATTTATATTTTCTTGCATATGAATACTTTTCAGTATAAAAGCCTCATCTCATCTTGCTTCAGAGGACATTGCAGAATTATGTAGTTTTTGAATTCATAGCATTTTAGATGACCTTGTAGATAAATAATATATATAACAGCATTCCGATATGTTTTCCTCATTAGCAGTGTCAAACTGTCTCTTCTTAAATGCTATTAAAATATTTGTAAACATTCACAGGGCGGAAACATCAGCATCTGTGAAATTATTTATTTAATTAGACTGTGTTTTCAAAAAAAAAAAAAGTCTGTTTTACTACTGCCACATCAGCAGGCTTCAAAAGATTCATTGATCTCGCTCTTTCACTTTTTAAAAAGGTGCTTTAGCTTCCTGGACCAGAACAGACACAAAGATTAAAGAGGCTTTCTTTCTTGTCTTTTTGTTTTTTTTCTTCTACAGACCACAGTTCATTTGGCTGGCTCAGGGATGGGTGGAGCGCGCTCCAGTCTCATGGTCCAGGGGTCAGAGGTCGCAGCATAAAATGGAGAGTGGGTAAGCACTTCTTCTCCAGCCAGGGCGAAGGCAAACACTCCCCTCTGCCTCCCTGCTCCTGCCTTCTCCTCCTCTGCAACGTGCTTCCCCTCTGCTCGCCTTTCCTCCCTGCTCTCCCTGCCCGCACTGTCCCCAATCTTAAATCCCAGACCCCTGTTGCCGAGGCTGAGCATCTCCCCAAGTCCGTGACCCTTGACTCCCTGGTATGCAGGGCTTAACCCGTTCTCCTCAAACCGGTTGGTGGCAGCAGTGGGGGGGCACAGGAAGTTGCTGGTGGGTGTGGACCGCCAAGCAGCTGGCTTTCGTCCCCGTCGGGGGCGGGAGATGCGGCAGCTCTGCCTCTTGATGTGTCGATGTAGGTGGTCAGACCGTGTGAAACTTTTGTAGCAGTGCTCACACTGGTATGGACGGACGCCCGTGTGGATACGCAGGTGGTTCTTCAGGTCGTAGTTGTGGACAAACTTGGAGTTGCAGTGGAGGCAGATGTAGGGGCGCTCACCTGTGTGCTTCCTCATGTGGATCTTGAGTTTGTCTTGTCTGAGAAAAGAACAAAACCACATGTTTTCATACAGTATCTTGTGGGTGGAAAGGTTAACACATGAATTGCAACACTGCATTTCTTTTGCCTTTTCTTTTGCCTCTTTTGCATTTCTTTAGATCTTGTCTAGCAAAAGTGAGTTTAAAGTAAAAGCCAGTAAAGATGATTTTTTTCTCCACTGACAACATTAAAGTTCTGCTCTAAAATATAGGTGGAAAATGTGCCAAAGCAGGAGGATGTAGGTGAGTGAGACATAAGTAATGCAAAGAAACCAGCGGAGGGGGCTTTCCACTTTCAGCTCTTTGATATTCAGATTTGGTGAAAACAGATTAACCTCAGTGAAAAGAGCATGGGGTACTTTTCCGTTAACCCTGCTGTTTCACATAACCTCGTGCTTTGTAGTCAAAACGCACACAAACTTGAAGATCTCGAGATAATCTCTGTGTGGCTTATTTATATGAAACACTTACAGTGCAGTAATAATGCTGCAATAAGAAGTGCTGCTTCACATACCTGGTGAATCGTACTTCACAGATAGTGCACATGTACGGTTTCTCTCCAGTATGTGTCCTCATGTGTCGTGGCAGTTTCCCAGCTCCTTGGATGACCTTGTTGCAGATTGGACACTGCTGCGATGCTTTGGGCTTCATCTTCCTCTCCTCCTCCAGCTGCCAGGGAGGGAACAGCGCCCCCAGGTGGGACGCGGAGCTCAGGAAGCTCAGGTACGACCGGAAGTCGGCTTCATCCTTTATTGGACCCAGAGCGTGACCTTCTGACGGCACTGACCCAGCGTTCATGGTGCTGCCCAGGCCCGAGCTGACAAACTCCTTCAGGAAGTTGCCGTGGAGCAGACTGAGCGGGACTTCCTCTTTCATCTCCTCCTTTATGATCTCTCTTTTCACAGCTAGATCGAGGGGCCTGGAGGCTTCAAGCGGTGCAGAGTTGGGGAAGGCATGGGGGAGCCTAGTTTGCGGTGAGGCTCCTGCATGGGGATGCTGGTGGTGGCTGGGGTCTAGGAGCTGCTTGGGAAAAGCCGGGAACTCGGCGGCCCACATGGAGGGGTAGAAGCCTGGGAGGAGAGGAGAGAAGTTGGCCCTCCTGTCCAGTGTTGACATACGGGGGTACAGCCCCTCCTGGAGGAGAGACTCGATGGAGAAATCCTTCAAAGCCCGACTCTCCATACTCTCCTGCAACACAAGACAGCATCATCAGTCTTTCGAACTTAGGAACAATCTTATTTTTTGCCTTGAAAATACAAAATTAGTGACAGAAATAAGAAAATACCCAGTGAACTATACCTGTTTTCCTCTCATGGTGTCTGGAGACTGCGACTGGGACGACTCTCTGTGCAGGTCAAACTGCTGGTGGTACGTGGAGGTGCTGGGAGGCGGCGAGTCCTCCGTCCCCAGAGGCGTCTGCTCCCCCCTGCTCTCCGACGACTGCAGTGACCTCTCGCTGACATTGTCCTCCTCCTCCTCCTGCTCGTCCTTCCTCGACCCCACATCCTCCTCTTCTTCCTCCTCTTCTTCCTCCTCCTCCTCATCATCATCCTCTTCCTCTTCATCCTCTTCTCCCTCCTCCACTCTCCCTCCCCCGCCTCCGCCACCTCCACCCCCGCTGTCCATGATCTCCAGGCAAACGTTGATGATGCAGGGAATCTCCAGCATCTGAGCCGCGTTCAGGATCTCTTTAACGTTGGACGCCGTTACGGTCAGAGTGGAAGTGTAGGCGAACTCCAGGATGGCTGTGAGAGACTCCGGAGCCACAAAGTCGATTTCGTACACGGCCGCTGTGTGATGGTGATCCCCGCCGTCAGTGGTGGCCACTGTGAAGAGCTTCTTGAAGTACTGGCTGCAGGCAGCCAGAACGGAGCGGTGGGTGCGGTACTCCTGGTCCCGGACGATGAGGATGACATCGCAGAGCAGCCCGTCACGGCGCTGCTCATTGAGGCTGCAGAGGACATCACTGCTGTGATTCGGGAAGGGAATCCCAATCAGGTCCTCTTGTCTGTGATGAACCATTCTCCTCTCTCTGTCTCTGTCGGCTATCTAGATAGAAGGCAGTAACAATGAACTGTTTAGTGACACTTAAGAATAAGAAAGTCAAACTGAAAAAGACATCATTCTGTGGAAGCCACATTTTGCTTTCAAAGCCTCCATTAATCCTCACTTGTAATTTTATTTTTACTAATAGTCTTGTCTCTAGTGTTGAGCCTCTAATGTAATGTTATTACATTCGCGTCAGAGAGCTAAACATCTGTTGTTCTGAAAGATAAACCCCTAATAACCTTTCAAAAACCCACAAGGTCATTTAACACTTACAGCAGTTTTGGAGGTATTTTGAGAATCATTCAAGACTCTTTTGTCCGTCTGGATCAAAAATTATTCAGTCTGCCACACGATAAAAAAGATTTTTAACACATTTCCCAGGTTGCGACTCTATTGCCTAATCCAAAAAAAAGATGAAGGTGAAATTTCTCCTTCCTTGGTTTGTACTACGCACAAGAAAATATGGCCGTGCTATTATATAGGAAAATATAGAATGACAAAAAGCAACATTCATATAGATAATTCTTGATGATAACGCTTTTAAATATTGCTTTATGTTGTGCAATCTGTTCTCAGGTCTCTCTTGTAAAAGAGATCTTGATCTCAATGAGACGTCCTGGATAAATAAAGCTTAACTAACTAATTAAAAAGGAGATATGTCACAAGGGTACCATCTCGGTTTGGATTACAAAATAGAGCCACAACTTGGGAAAGGAGTAAAAAATATTTCTTGTTGTGCAGCTGATGGATTTTTTTTTTTGTTCTACGTGGACAGAGGAGCTTTTGAGAAATCTGAAAATACCTGGGCAGTGCTAGACAATGATTAATTTGATAATGCCCTTTTTGATTTCCTGTTAGCATTTGATGGTTGGTACTTTCACAATGACACAAAGCAGTGAATGACTCTTGAGTCGACATGGTTGTTTGTTTCTCACTCCCCCAGGAAACAAAGAGTCAGTATCATAAACATTTCAGTTATCACAGGAATGAAGCAGCACTTGTTTTTGCAGCAGGGATTCTCCTGAGGAGGAAGTGCCAACAGGAAGGTGATGGGGGGCATAAAGCAAATAATGAAACATGATCTAAAACACAGATTTAAAGAGAAGTGCAATAGGAGTGAGTTTATCACTGAGCCTTCATTCATTAAATGACGGATTTTCAAAAAGCCTTGAAATGTGAATAGATGGAGGCTCTTAACCGAAGCTGATATTGTTAACACAATGAGTGACAGTCTAGCTTTATTAAAATATACTGTGGGCATGCTTGTTTGTGTGCCATCTGTGCAGCAAAGGCAACAAGTGGTAAATACAGCATGTCTCATTTTGAGCAAACATCACATCGGGTAATATTGATTCTTGAATGTGCAATCACGATTTCTTGTAGGAACGTGTTGCAAGCGTGTGAGTTTTGGGAAACCCATCATCTTGATAAGACATTAAACAGAGTTGACTTTTTCCCTGTTTGACACTTAAACATGCAATGAGGTTTGATAAGTGCGCAAGAGTTTCTGTGATGATGTGTGCAGTGTCCATCCCTATTGTTTGTCTATACCAGATCTGAGCACGAAGCAAGCTGATACCCTCATTTCAACAATACAGTGTGATTGGGATGTGGTGAGAAATAAAGAGAACGACAAAAGAGGTCAGATTGTACTCTAGATACTGTATCCTGTCAAAATGCTTACTTTGCAGCCTATCCTCTCCACACTTGTGTGATTTACAGCACACTGACTGAGAGCTCGATACAGCAGATTTTCGACGCGCAGACAAATCTCTGTTCACTTTTCTTAAAATCTTCATTCCACAGCTGCCTGAGGTCCTACCTGTTGATTCACTGTGCTGTTGTTTACAGTTACAGTGATAAAACTTCTGGCAGGGTGCTCATTCATTCACATCTATGAATAGAGCTTAAACTTAGCCGTCCACACTTGGTGGTCACTGGAGGCATGTGTAGATAAATACTTTGAAGCGGGCCCGCTCACCGCAGCTGCATTGTTGACTGGCTTTAAATGGGCCAGGGCTGAAGCCACACAGACTTACACACACACACACACACACACACACACACACACACCGAGTGTCTTGCTTTCTCTTTTGTACTCCTGCAGATCACACCAGAGGAGGAAAAAAAAAACAGTTTCAGAAAATCCCTTAGTTCACCTGCAGGTATACAACTTAGATACCAATCTTAGATGTAGTTTATTCTTGTCGATCTTGTTGCTAGGTAACTGTTGCTATGTTCATGCCATTGATACAGTGTGGACATAATTAAAATGTCTATAGAGGGGGTGGTGGTATAGGATATAGGCCCATATACCTACTACACAGAACTACCTCGAACTACCTCGATGGGAAAACTGGAACAAAGGAGTGACAGAGAAAGTTGCAGGGGCCAGGCCAGCTGATTAAATGATAAATTTAAAATAGAAATAATGAATAATGAAAGGAAAAGGGCTTCTATCTGTATTCATTTCATACAAATCCTACTGTGTAGTGCTAATCCTGTACTATAAAAACACACCACATTAAAACTTCTTTCACTGATTCTGTTGTGTCCCCTGCAGATTAATGTTGCCTCTACAAAGATAGAAACGATATCCTTTTTTCTATTATATTTCACACCATTTGTACAACATCCATAAAAGTATTAGCCTGGGTAAAAGGTGAGAGAATCTCCAGTGAGAGAGCAAGGGAGAGATCAGATGGCCCTAAAAGTTCCCTAACAGGTTGCACAAACACCAGCGGAGGGGCCCCTCCCTGTAACAGCCTGCCAAGGCAAACAATAGTGCAGAGCTTGGAACAACACCGAGTGGATAAGAGGGAGAGAAAAAGAGTCTGACTGGGAGGGCTTGGCGAACCCACTGTCATTCGCTTGCTCTCGACCCATCCCACCCACTCCTGGAACTATGGGACACGTGCTGCTGTTGCTGTTTGTTCGCCTGGTGCCCCAGCGAGCACCACTCCCCTCTGTTCCCACTGTGTGCCTGCCACTAGCTAGCGCTAGCTCTTAGCGGCCGGCCCCTAATTACAATGTGGAGAGGATCTAAGGAGGATGTGCCACATAGACAGGGAGGGGAGGAGGGCACAGCTTTCCCACCACAAGGTCCTGGAGCGACATTTCATCAGCCAAACAGCCTTAACCCTTTACACACACACACACACCCCTCCACCCATCAGAGCAGCCAGGGTGGGGACGCCTTGTGAAAGGGCTCTGATAATTACTGTTTAAGTCATTTGGCTCTTTATCCATCTTACTCGTCTAGCAGAGTCATGGAAGGATAACCCAACTTTTTCACTACCTTTTTTTATTGAATCGGTTAATGGTTCGATAAATGGTCATCGGCTTGTAACAACCCGCCATTATTAGGTGACACAATTTGTGACAATTAGTGAAAGTCATATTTTGTTGCAATCATCAGCAGCACTGAATTAATTTACTAAACAGGAATTTCAGTTCCATTCATACCGAGCTCAACTCAATTATCAAACTGACCTCTAATGGACAGTCTTGCCTTTCTGTCTGTCTCTCTTTCCGCCTGCCTGTACCGGCCACGTCTCCTCTCATGCCTCACTTAGTCACTAACACTTTCAACTCAGCACTCCCACCCCAAATTATGTGTCACCTCCATTCAGTGTCGTCTTTCTCCCAAGAACTTCATCTGCTTTCCGGGCTCTGACCACCACCACCGCCGCCGCCTCCTCCTCCTCCTTCTCCTCCTAATCATTCTCCTCTCCTCTTCCTCCTCCTCCTCCTCTTCCTCTCTGTCCCTATTGCAGCTGTATCATCATTATGCCCAGAGTAGAGCGGCTAACTTGTCCCCAGCCCTGACCGCTCGGGCCACAAATCAGCAGCTAATGTCCATCTCAACCCTTGTCACGGGCAGACACTCATTTGGCCTGTAAGCTTCAGCACCCAAAGCCTAGTTTATCCCTGTCAGGCCAGTGCATCCACCTGACCCACATGCTAAATCACCAGCAGCCAAACTTTACCCCTGTCACCAAGTGCCCATAGCAAACACCTGCTAAACAACTGTCACAGACGGACAATTGCACGGCCAATAATTTATAGTATTGACAGCCAAAAGTCACCCCCTTATTAGGAGAAGACATTCATTCGACCTACTTTGTAAGGTAGTCCATTATCACCAGTAAAACACCAGTGCACCTGTTTCTGTGGGAGACACTTCCTTGGTTGGTGTTTTAAATGACATTATTGTCTGGAGCCTATAGGCCGCATAGGGAGAGTTTTTAAATTGTATCTTAATTGCTGTCAATTTGAGCAGGTGAACAGTATGTAATGCCAGTTACACAACATGGGTTGTGTGTTTATCTTTACAATAATGATGAAATGTCAGGGCCAAAATTGAGCATTTAACTGCACAAGTTTTGCGTAAAAGTTGAGGATCGCTTGAAACTTATTTATGTGAAGTTTGGTGAACATTTATACACATTACATTAAACACATTACTGTATATATGAGAAAAGACTGACTTGTATTAAATATTCATATAATTTTAGTAGAAAATGCGAGTTCAACACATTTCCTAAAATCTAGCAGCATAAACTTCACTTTAAACAACAGGGATTCTTGTTTAAATGTTTCAACAGGTGTACCAATAAAGTCATTATTATATTTCATTCTTCACTACAATTACTACTTCTGCAAATAATCAACAATTTATGCCTTTAATTAATGCTTAGTTTGTATTTATTAAACGTATGATAAAATGAAATAATTTGAAGTAAACCCTGGATCTGGTCTCAAGAGATCTGGAGGCCAATTCAACTCGCTTGGCTCCTTAAAGAGCCTGTTTGCACTAAGTGTCATCTCTCGAGCCTTCGGGGGGGCCCACAGCTACACACCATTATCTCTCTCACCTCCAAAGTAAACAAAAGTTTATGGTTCGCTGCTGAATATCGGTTCAGCGATTAAGAATGTTGTTTCTAGACTATTGGCCGTGAAACGAAGGACAGATTATTTCTTATTCTACATCACTTTATGTCTCTCTACGTCTTTTGTTTGGTCTGAATAAAGACCCCTCAAATGAACAGAAGAAGCTTATATTCGCTACCACAAGCGAGAATGGTACAAAATAAAATAAAAAATCTACTTTTTAAAGTAGAAATGTTATTGCAGTTTTATAATTTAGCCTTGGTTAAAAAATCTATCCTTCATTATTTGTATTCTTCTGCTATTCAAAAATGGGTGCTTAGAAAAGAAAGTCAGCTTGTATAAACATTACCCTAACCTAGTGAAAGTTTAAAAAAAATCAAAGGTTCAAGAGCAAAAGTTAAAAGCCTTTATTACACACTGGCAGGTGTAAGTTAAAATCTGACTGCAGCCAATGAGACATAATATGTTTTACAATATGTGTTTAATGTCTTTGACATTTATCTGTAATCCATTTCCTGTCAGATTGTGAGCCTGTTGAGTAGGTGTTTAACTACAGGTACTCTTTTAAATGGACTTAATAAATGTTCCAGTATCTGATACACCAGCGACACAATACAGCATGAAGTATATCCTCATTTTACATTTTTATATGCAATTTTCTGTATTTCTTTTCCTACTAACACCGAATTGTATCCTACATTTTTAATTAAATTGTTCCCCTCATAAATTTAATAAATGATTTAGTGAGTACAAACAAATCTTAATACGTGAATGAAAAACAACAGCTGGTAAACAATTTTAATGGTAATACTGGTCGTGGCATTTTGTAACTACATGAGGTAAGAGGTCTATAAGCTGGCTGACAACAAGCCTGTTGTAAATAGTAATTTACAGCTCAGCCTCAAATCCATAACATGTTTTTATTTTCCCCTCGATCACAAACATCCCCTTTAACTTTACGAATTAGCTCAGTATTTATTTTGGATTTAAAGGAGAATGCCGTATAGATATGGAACATCTAAAACTGAAATGTATAATTACTGTTGGAGACAAAACACATACTTAAGTCCACTAAAACTACTATGTTTGACGTTGCTGTGATGCTATAAACGCTCATGCTATTTCCAGAATTTTACAGCACAATATTTACACTACAGCCTAAATAATTACATGAGTAATTAAGTGACTTTATTGACTTGTTTGCACCTTGCCAGGCCTTTATGATCTAGAGCAGCAGCAGGCTACAACACTCATACAATACTCATGTAAACAGGAGCGCCAAGTGATGCACGTGTGCACGCTGCAACATAACGCACAAGTGCAAGCTTGTTCTCACACATACACACTCTGTAACAATTTGACAAATTATTATGGACATATACACACACCCATGTGCATGCTCCAAAACTCTGGCATCCACATAAATTCCCACATGTCTTGATACGTTCCCCAGCATTCCACAGCTTTCAGCAACCATCACCTACCTTCAGTTTCACGATTCCCCTCACGTGTCTTTGTATTTCCAGACTACTAAGAGGCTCTGTTGCTCCTCGCTTGACCTCTCAGCATTGCCCTTCTTAATTGAAACACAGCTGCCTCTCTCCTTGCCAGTCTGTCAATCAGTCAGCCAGGCAGTCAGTCCATTCACAAGCTCCCCACACCGGCCACGGATGCCCATTCACAAAAATAAAAAAAATAAAAAGAACACCCAGGGAGGAATATCCAATGGAGAGAAGCAAAAGCAGCGCAACAGAGGAGAGCAGAGTGTGATTCTTGGGTCTGTCTGTGTAGCAGAGTGGCTAGTGTGGAGTTAAGAGTCAGGCTCACTGTTGTGTGTGTCTCATGTAGGACGAGCGAGAGAGTGAGAGGAAGGGAGGGAGGGCAGCAGCACTGCGCTGTGGAGATGTCGCACCACTAGTTTTTATAGCAGGGTGGGTAGCTGCAAGATAATAATACCCCATCCTCCTCCACAACACAAGTTTAAGCGCACTGTGTAATAAGCCCATGGCGCAGACACCCTCTGATTTAGGTCAGACAAAATGAATTTTTAGTTGTGTTAGAGTGGATTTTGGTATAAAGGGACCGGGGCAAAGAAACTCGCAGGGGTTGTTTGGGGAGACTGAGGGAGGGTAAAAAAAGGAAAGGAGAAAGAGAGAGAAAAGTTGGAAAACTATTTTGTGCACCTCTGTTGGTTAGTCTCAAGCTGAGATGGGGAGATGTACAGGACTAAAAGTGGAGAGGCAGAAACACAACTGCAACTTAAAGCCAGTTAGTTTCAGTTTTACACCTGTTTAAAATGGAGTCCTGCTATTCTCTCTTGTTTTCTTAAATACCATTGCACCCAACAGTCAATTATATAACGAAACTAACATTTAACAAGCCCTTTGAGACCTCTGTGCACGTGTTCAGACAATATAGGGTCAGGCAACAAGGTGCACACTGTGCAAGTGTAACCCCGATAAATACTCAACAGACTAATTGCTGAAAAACATTAACACACTTTGGTGTGCGGCACCCTGCATTCAGAACCCAATGAAACTGTCTGATTCAGTCAATGGTGTTAATTTGAACGGAAATGTTACTTAAAAGCTGGCTATATCTGAGACAGTATTACGCCACAAACGCTGAAAAACACCACAAGCGACTTTGTGCAGTCTTCTTTTCCTTTTTTGTTGAAACGTTTTTTTTTTTAACCAAGGTTTCAATAACCAGGTTGAGGAGAGCAGAAGGCCAACGTTAGATTCCTGTTTTGAGTCAGAAAGCGCCGCAGCAGGGCAACTGTTGATGATTACACCATCACCCCAGTCGGTGGAGACGACGAGGACGTTTATGCAGAAAGGTGTAGAAAATAAGCCATTGTGTAAAGACTCCAGTATAGAAGAGGAACCCTGTTTAGCAGGAGTTTCGGGAGATATTCAACATCATGAAAAAGAAAGAGAGAGACAGAGAATGACTACCAGTACTGCTTCCTCAGGTTGTGTCAAAGTGTGCGTGCTTGTTTTTATGACACAGCGAGAAACAGAAAGAAAGAAAGTAAAAGGTAGAAAGAGTGTTCGCTTTGCTTTCACAGACAGGCCAAATGTTATGACATAGCACATTCACAGGATCTGTCACAGCCTTTGGGCTTTTCTGTATGACGTCATTAAACCACGCCCTTTGTAATACTTAATGTTTTTTTTTAAAATTAAGTTTGCTTACAGCAGACCGCCTGATTGATTTATTTTGCACTTAAAGAGGACTGCTTTTTTCCCCCAAACAGACCTAAAAACAAAACGAAAGTTGCAGTACAGATAATAAAACTAAATTTAATAATCAACATACCATTAAGAACAAATCCTAGCAGCTTCTTTCAATCATAAAGGTAGAATATGCAGTCAGCCATTGTTATCTTAGTGGTTACTGGACCTTCAAATCTACTAAAATATTTTAACCATCCATAAATCATAACCAACAATCATGCTGTGAAAGCAGTCAAATTGTGTTGAGTTAACCTCCACAAACAAGTAGACATCAGAGTGTACATCAGACTGCTATGCCCACTTCCCCTTGGGGAAAACATGGACCAAAGCAAACCACAGCCCATGCCCTGGTGGTTTACACTGTTTTGTACAGGGTGAGAGCTGAGGCCAGCTCACATTGGCATCTAGTATATATAAACAGGGTTAGCCACTAACTGCAAGCAGGCCAGCCAGACGGCCAGAAAAACAACATTTGCCATCCTATAAGATCGGCTATCTATTCTGAACACACCGCTGCCGTCATAGCAACACACTGTAAGTGGTACCTGTGTGGACTGCTTTGTTCTAAACTCTGTAAAACTGCAGGCTGTTGTACTGCAAACTGTTACAGGCCATGATAGACACAAACCTGTGGTCTAATGGTGCAGACAAATCAGTGTCAAATACACTGATTTGCTCTGCAGCTCATTTTTAGGGTGTAAATTCATAAGCTTTTCAGCCTAAGTGCAATGTGCACACAGTATAGCATGGCTAAAAGGCAGATTTACATTGTGATAATGCTTGCGACAGTTTTATACATTGTAATACAAGGATGAAATTAAATGTATTATTGACTAAAAAGCAAGAAGAAATATCTTGGTGCTTCACTATAGTATAACCATCACCCCTCCCCCCTTCCTTCGCGAGTGTTATTCTACACCAAGTGGTGAGTCTTGTCGCTCAGTCTGAGTGCTAACAGTCACAAGACACAAGGATTCGAGGGGCTGAGTAAGACTCATCTGTTTTGTCTGTTTGTCTGGCGTCTCAACGTACCTGTTTACTGCCACCTGCTGCACCCAGCAAGATACATGTACCAGGGCACCAGATTGGCACTTTGGAGGGGGGATGGGGTGTGAAGCATCATTACATAAAGTTGATATCATGGAGATATCATGCACTCAACTTGGCTTACTGTACAGTATCACACAGAGTAAACTGTCTCTCACAAAACTAAGAACTCATCAGAATATCTGACTGTACTGCTGCTACGATACAGCCACATACCATAGAGCACCAATTTGCATGTGTCAGTTAAACAAAAGGCACTTTCATTATTATGAATTAATTTCCTTGAACCTACTAGCCCTGAATGCTGTTCACTTAATGCTTTTAATATTATTAGTCATAGAAAATCTTTGATTAAAAAAAAAAAAGGTCTCCTCTTTACTACTAACTCTAGAAAGCTTCATCGTGTGATCCAAGACAGCTTGGCTGTCAGACGGCTGTTTGACACACGTTTGAATAAACCACTTTGCTACACACTCACACATAACCAAAAGCCCTAATTCAACATCAGCATCAAAACAGCGTTCACCCCTAACACTGTTGTGGTACATAAGTGTGCAGTAATTAAATCAGTGTGGCAGCATCGCCTACAAAACTAGTGAGTGTTTACTTAATAAACAATGTATTCCAGCTGTTGTTTGCACTATCAGAGCCAAAACATGTTTCTGTCGGACCATACCTTTACACTGGTACAACAAAAACAAAGTTGGATAGTTTGTCTAAGGGTCGGGTTATGCTTGAAAGGAAGTAGTTCGTACAATGTGTTGTCCAACCACAATAGAAGACAAAAGTGTTTGCAGTTGTTCCAAACGGCCACATGCGACAGTTGTTTAAATATGAGGATAACGGAGACTGTCCTCCCAAAAAGAACGACAGCATCAGTTGTTTCAGGAAGTGCCTCAAAACGACATATTTTTACGTCGTTTGACAAAGCCCTCCAGCGGCCGCAGTAATTGTGACTCTGTTCCCGAACCTTAACTGCGTGTTTATTATTGTAACCATGATGACGAAGATCCCCTAACCTTAACGAAGTCATTTTAACCCAAACCATAATATTTTCCTAAACTTAACCAAGTCGTTTTTGTGCCTTAACCTAACCAAACCTAGCGTTGTCACTTCATAAAATGGATGTATTCTTCAACACCGATTGGAAGACAAGTTATGTCATCCTGTCCTCGGGGACGTCAGATCAGAAAGGGCTTATATGTGTCGTTCTGGAGGGCATGGAAAAACGCTGTATTTTGTTGTCTCATTTAGAGCACTTGTTGGCTAACGGCCCACGTTTTCACACAGTCTCTCCAGTAGGGCACTCATATTGTTCCACTCGTTTGTACACATCCAAAGTGGCAGCAGTGGTTGTGTCAAGAATGAAAAAAGAAAACCAGAGAGAGAAGTTCAAACCCTGCTTACTTTCTAGCCTCCACACAGCTGGCCAATCATTGAATTGAATATCGGAATGATAGAAATTGTCGGACACAGCGCCCCCAAGGGGGTTTCTGAAGCTGTTCGAGCATCCGACAAGCTTTTGATGAAGCATACTGGCAGCTTAAATCCCAGGTTATTCTTAACTAGAACAGCTCATTGACCAACTGTACACAACAGGTTTAAAATGATGTGGCAATGTGTACATGGCAAAATAACATGGGAAAAAAAAAGTTCAGGGAAGGACTTAGCAGACCTTCCCTGGATTAATAACTGTAGAGACAGACAAACACAGCCAGCCCGACTTATGCCCTTTACCCCGGTGTCTCGGACGCCAGGTGTGGCCTGGTGTGGGAGAGAAGCAGGAAAGGGAGGCAATCATCTCCCCACAGTCCAGAGATAGAGCATCGCAGCAGCCTCCCAGGTCTACACCCCCTGTCTCCAGAAGTCCAAGGACGGAGACACACACACACACACACACACACACACACACACACACAGAGATGCAATGTTGCTTATATACAAAGGGAGGCAGGCATGTGTGCACACCTACTGTACACTCGCTGTCTCGCTCAATCGCAGACAAATGCTCACAGAGACACACACCTATCTGTCATCACACCGAGGTCATTAGAACTCACCTTGGAGCATGCCACTCGGGTGAGTGAGGTGAGGGCGTTTACTTTCTGCTGACCTGTCTCTTTGTGCTTTTACTTTCCCCTGTTTTGTCTTCTTTTCAAACACCCTAATCAGTATTGGGAGCTTTGCCAGAAGGGAGGTAAAGTACACAGGCTGCATATTTACAACTGTTGAAGACAGAGTTACAGTGTTTCACAGGTGGCAATAATGAGTCGTGTGTGAGGATAACGTGACTGTCTGTGGTGATGTTTGCTGAAGACAAATATGACTATTCTTTATGTTTGAGGCCACTTTTATTTTTTTGTCCGCGATAAAAATATGGAAATTTATTCTGGACCTGAAACTGCAAACAAAATGTACAAGGAGTCAAACCTCCTTACCACCACTTCCACGCTGCTGCTCCTGAATGCATTTCAGTATTGTGTTGTGTTCATTTGATTTGCTTGGTGTGAATATTTGTGTGTGAGCGTGTCTGCGTGTCGGGAGGGTCGTGGGGTGAATGAGGACAACTCCTTATGGTGATAACGAGAAGGAGGCCAGCCTTGGCGGGACAGCCTCTGTCTGCCCTCAGGTAGTGTGTGTGTGTGTGTTCATGTTTGTGTGTGTGCGCGCATGTGTATGTGTGTGTGTCAGCAGGAGAGCCCTCGGGCACTCTGGCACCTCCTAATTAAAACCAGTCAGGCTGCAGGGCAGGGGAGACAGATGCCTGTCATGACACACACTCACATACATACATACACACACACACATGCACGAGTTGGCGGACTACATTCAACCACA
Source organism: Macquaria ambigua (assembly GCA_008360985.2). Classification (NCBI taxonomy): domain Eukaryota; kingdom Metazoa; phylum Chordata; class Actinopteri; order Centrarchiformes; family Percichthyidae; genus Macquaria; species Macquaria ambigua. The sequence goes on along the minus strand of VMKM01000017.1, from coordinate 799,496 downwards.
TGCACCCTCACAAATACACAAGTGTGATGCGTAGGTCAGCTATTTTTGGACTCAATCTCATCCCACCCACTCAGATATCACACAGGTAACTAATCTGTATCTGACCCAAAAGAGAGGCAGTGAAATCAACACAGCGGTAACATAATTCATGTTAATAAGGCTGCTAATAATCGAAGACAAAGACAATTTTAACATACATGAATGTTTCTGTTACCTGACCAGTGTATGTGCTGGTTTCATGACTGAATCCATTACTTAGTTTCAGCGGTTTGCCTTAGGTGAAAACTAATTTGGCTAATTTGGTTTAAAAATCCGTCAATGAACTCTCATTAGTTTTATTTCTACCTGAAACCTGCTGGATTATGGCCAACTTGTTCACCAGTGACACACACCAAGCGTGCCTCACACTCACACACACTCTCTCTCACACATGTAGTCGTGACCCAGAGTAGCTTCCAGATTGACACATCTCTCTTTCTCCCCGGCACAGAATGAGACATAATTGTGCTGAATGTCTGTTACCTGCAGACTCTGTCACATTTTATCTCTGTTCCCCCATGTACGGCCCAGAGCTGCAGGCGACCACATATAGTACTTAGCAGGCTAACTGCTGTTTGTCTGGGGTGGGTGGGTGGATCAAGGCATGCTGCTCTCCTTTCTCTTCCAGTGATTAGATAGCATAAGCAGGCCAGCTAGCCTAACCCACACACTCATGTCTCTAAAACTGCCATCCAGCCCTGCTTTCTCTCTCGCTGCCTCTCACACACAGGTGGGTGGACCCACTTATTCAACCCAGATCTTTCTTTTAGACATTATGAAATCGTGCTCTTCTTCTTTTTTTTTTTTCCTTTCTTCTTTTCTTCTCCTATACTCCCTGATGCTGAATGACATTCGACTCTGTTTCCTGCAACAGTCTTTGCAGCTCTGTTCTATAAAGTAGAGCTCTAATTTTCTAATTTACTGGCCCGCTTGCCAAACTGAGAATCATGTCTCTTCACACTTGTCACTAGGCTGAGGCTAGGTGGGTTGCCAGTGGTTACAGGGGCCTATTTTCTATTATCTAGGTAACATTCAGGAAACACCCACAATTTGTATATAAAATGCTTCATTGCACAACCACATTACAAATTGTGGCTGTCCTTGACATTTCAAATGCATGACAAATAAATATTTCTCTGATGGCTTTGACCCTGGTTTTTCACTGTGTTTTAGTAACTATAATGCTAACATAAATCCTATAGTATTATAAGGAAGTCATAAAATAAAAGGTTAAATAAAAGTTCAAAGTAATTCATAAAGTGAAAAGTTATTGCATTTCAGCAGCTGATGGTGTGTTGCAATTCAGTAAGACTTTAAATAAAAATATACCTAAAAAAAACTAATGTTATATACTGATGAAATTACTAATTCTTGCAGGAATTCTAAACAAAATAAGATTAATATAAACACATTTCTAATCTTACAAAAGGCATGTCATTTTTCAAAACTGTGTGCTTCGTGTGAAGGTAGTTTTGCACCCAGGTGGCCTTGATGTTAAAGTATGTGAACATAATCAGCCACTTTATTAAAGAAAAATACTGACAAGTGGTGAAAAGCAGGGACAGGGGGAGGAAAAAAAGAGGAGAATGGTGGAAATGGAGAAATTGCAAACGGAAAGAAAGAATATAGCTTGAAAAGCAGAGAGGTCGGCTCGATCGCAGCTCGATCGCAGCTCGATCGCAGCCGACCTCTGGGAGTGCGAGTGCCTGCCTCCCTGGCTGCTTTGTCGTTTGAGCCAGGCGCTGTGTTTCGTGAGGAACGCAAAAAGTACACAAATCCCACAGAAGGAGCTTTTTTGGCAGGGCTCGGGCCTCCCACCCACGGCAGCCTCTTCAAGCCTCCTCCCATCCTCTATTCATCTGTGAGGGGCGGCTTACTCACCCAGCCCAAATCCACACACACAACAAAACCTGGACCTCGATCCTACGGAGGAGGGCGGACACGCACACATGCACACACAAACGGCTACTCAGCCATTGTGGACATACATGATACATGTATTAACCTGAATGCAAGCAGGGTTTTTGATTGGATGACAGTTTTTGGCATGGATACAATTTTCTCTTAGCTGTCTAAGCAGGATTTGAAAACACTGAATCTGATTTTAGACAACTGTGACAAGATGGCATCTGTGTCATAGGAGGTTAAAATCAGATTGTGCATCCCCGTTTAAATGCTGTTACATGGGCATGCCCACACGCTGTCAGGTGGGAAGAAGGCGTGTGGACTCATTCACTCTGCCAGTCTCATAATGAACACATTGCATCATTTTGCAATTATGAAACCTTATCCTCATTCACTTGACACATTCATCCACGACACTTAAGTCCCTCTTTCTCTCAATCAAGTGCTTTAGCGCTCATTTTCACACCCCATAGGATGCATTTCTGTGCAAATACAAGGTCAGTTCCTGTATAGAGGCTGTTGAATATTGGTTTATCATATACAGTGCGCTATAGGTGAGATTGTACAAACATGAATGAACTCGGCCTCAGGTAATGTTTGTTAAACACACCGACGTAAGAGAGGCCCTGTAACAAAAGACCTCAAGGATCAGGTTCAATTGAGATAATCCTGGAGAGCGATAGAGGCAGACAGAGGGCTGTAGTCAGGGTGTGTGACGAGAGTAGGTGTGGTATTGTCTGTCTACTAGACTTTAACCCCATCTAACCCCCACTGTGACAGGAAGAGAGCTCTATAGATTCTGCTTGGTGTTTTTTTTTTTTTTTTTTTTCATTAATGATGAAGGCTGATAAAGGCTTCAGGCTGAAGCATTAATACGTGCTGCTTTAAAGTATTTCAAGTTGTGCAGCTTTTCATTCAGTTTTGTTACCTCACACTTATACACTGGCCTATTTAGAGTACGCTTTGAGGAAACTACATGTTCTTTTCTAGTTTTTCATGAACTATCCTGTGCCTGTATGAACAACGTGTCTCTGATGTGGTTCACCTGCTGAGAAACTGCGTTAATTACATTTTTACATGATGTTAGACCTCAACTTGGAACTGAAATGATTTGTGAATAACTGCAATTAGTTTATATAAATTTTTAAATGTAGAGTCATCGCCAGTTTCTTTGAAATTAACCCTTAAAGCCTAAAGGCAATGTCATGCACTTGACATATAGCAAAGTCTGATTCCAATAATTCTACTAATCATTCAATTATAGTATCTCAGATATGAAGATGGAATGCAATACCTATATCTGATAGATCAGCCAGTATGGTATATTATCACCCTTTGATAATACTCTTAAAGGTTAACAGTTACTCGTCTTATATGATTGGGGAGGAGGGGGGAACAAAACAGGAAGAGTGAAATAATTTTGAATGTCACACCTCTGCCCCCACATCTGCTGCACAGAGAAACTCAATCTGAAGTTTAAATTGATCACTAACTGATTATGAATTACTCATCTGAGAATGAAAGTGAATCTCGAGATAGATTCGTGGAGGAGAGACGCCATCCTGTTCGTCAGATAGCTTATTACTCCCATGCCAATTAAGAGACGTGACATAATCTTACAACCGCTCGGGCAGCTTCTTGGTAACCGAACCGTGACGATGATGAGGAAAAATATCATATAGAGATCTAAATCTAAATCGTGCTCAGTAAATTATCATGCAGTTATACAAGCTGCTGCTACGATAACAAGTAAAAGTAAAAATGATATCAGTCTGCCAATCTGTTCCAGCTTTGTCATGCTTTCACTTGCTTCCTCCTCACTGTGTGGCTGTTGTGTAGAAGGGGGAGGCTTTCATTGTGCACACATCTGTTGCAAGACACACACAGGAAAGTTTCTGGAAAGCACTGAGAATAACTGGACATCCCTTTTTTTTTACTGTATGTCCTATTATAAAAAGTTTCAGACGTGGAGCGATTTGCAACTTAAAATGGGAACACAGAGGGACCTGATTCTACAAAAGGTCAGCCATCCTTTAGTCTGATTCTGGCGCTCAGTGGGTAGCCGACAGCTCATGCACGCTTTGAAATTTTGCCACAACACACAGAAAATATGAACCTTTCATTATGACTTTTTTAGGATATGCGAACTCGTAGTACGGCAAAGAAAAAAAAGCTGAAAAGAAAAGAGAGTGAAAGAGACAGTTAGATGTTACTGACCTTTTAAGAAGAGAAGTTTTGATTTCAGTTCCTCTCTCGCACACTCAGTCCCTGTCAGGAAACCCAACACTGTCTCAACTCTGGCAGACTTGTGAAAGTGAGAGCGGGCGAGATAGAGGCTCAAATTTGCTCTGAAGGTGTGTCAGTGATTTGGAGGAGTGAAAAGGTACCGTTCCACGAAACGGTTATCTAAGAAACACAACAAAACAAAAACTGCTACACCCACCAGCCTCAGCCAACACCCCTCCCTCCCCCTAAACCAAAAGTATTTGGCAGCGTTCCCTACAAGTCCACCTGTGCTTAGGGGAGGGGAGTGACACACACTCACATTCACTGGGCCAAGCCTAAAAACCTGCTTGCGAGCTTGTACTGGGTGGTATGGTTATGGCAGGGAACAGACAGAGCTGAGCCTTGGTGCTGGGGCTGGAGGACAGAGGTGGTGGAGGGTTGAGCCTGACCAGGGCCTGAAGGTCTGGAGCCAGAGATGAGGCTGGAGAGCCAAGCCAGGAGCAAGGGCTGGAAAACTAGAGCACTGAGACTAGATTTGGTAATAAGTAAACAGCCAAACTGAGGCTGATGTGCAGCTGGACAACTGTGCAAAGATTTCAAACAGGGTAGAGGGAAAGAAATGGGGAAGAAGTTGTTGCAGTATAATGCAGGGTTGAACCAGTGGGTGGGCCTTTGCCTGTGCCAAACAGGAGCTAGAGGGGTTCATATCAGATATCGAACAAAAGACATATCAGGGGAGAAACGAAAAGGGTTGAGGAAAGATAGTGTGATAGAGAGTCGGTGACAGTATATGAGTGTTTTTGGGTGTGTGCTTCAGTGTACCAGCTCGTACCTGGCAAGACGTAAGAACCATTGTGCTGCTCTGAAGCCCATAATGCAGCGTAATGGGAATATAATAAGAGGGTGTAATCAGTGATGTAAATGCTGCTGAAAGTCATATCAGGTGATAGGAGAGCAATAGGCAACATGGGGTCTAATGTTTCGCAAACATGCTACGGACGAAAGATTGTGAGATTATGACATTTGGCCAATAAAGTGACACATAATAGTGAAAAGATGCACTGTATTCTTTAGCAGTGTAAGTGAATAAAGCTTGGGTGGATTTCTTTCCATTTTAAAATTGGAAATGGAAAATGGATGTTTGTGGAAACCAACTCATTTAAAGCATCTTTAATCAATATTTTTGTAACAAGGTACCAATATATAATCGCCAGTATAATATATAATCACCTGAATCTGCAACTGCCTCAACTTTACTGAGCTTTATAGTGAGTTTCAGCTCATTGTTTAGCTGTCTGACCCACAACTAACTACTTCTTCGTTTTCAGTGAAAAAGCTCTAAAAACTCACTGTGCACTAATTGCTCAGCACCAAAAGGCAAACAGACACAGTTAATGACTAGCTGGTGAATATAATGGAGCATTTAGCAGCTAAAGAACCAGATCCCTCAGGAGTTGGTGGAGACCAAAAACAGAGGTAAAAGATTTTGGTCATAAACTAAAGTACTGGACAAATTCAAATTTTGACTTGATGATGGCGCTTGATGAAAATTTCAAGGACTGTCATTCAGTCACTTCATCCTGAGAGGAACATGGATGTCTGTGCCAAATTTCATGACAATTCATTCAATAGTTGTTGAGACATTTCACTAAAAAACAAAAATGTCAGCCTCAGTGGCTCTACAGGAAAAGACAGGGGATCACCAAAGCTGTTAGGATTCATCCTCTGGGCATGAATGTCTGAACAAAATTGAATGACAATCCTTCCTAAAGTTGTTGAGAAATTCAGTCTGGACCAAAGTGGTGCTTCCTATGCAAACCATGCCATCAAGGCATCACACGGGGGTTTCCCAGATGTCATGAAAAAATACTGCATACAGTGCAGGATACAAATACAGTCATTCATTTGGCAGGTTTGTACTAGAAGCATCGCCTTTACCTTGAGCTTTGAGTTTGAGGATAGTTAATTCCAAGTTTCCCAAGGAATGAGCAGATAGATTAGGGTTTGAATGAGCTAAATTTAGGCCTTAGCACATACCAGTGTGAGCTAAGATTACAATATATACACATACACACCCAGCAGAGGTTCCATCGTTGTGTGTCCTGTCTTCTCCTGTGGAAGGAGGGGTCCATTATTTGTCTTCTCACGCGGCTTAAAAGTTGCTTGAGTCAAAATATAGTTGACAAAAGATTACAACGGGGTAGAGAGGCAAGTGTAAATCATGCAGTACTGTGCTTTTTAATCTCTGCAGCTAGATTCTGTTTTTTTTTTTTGGCTGAAACCTTGATAATTCATGACAAAGTCTGTTAAATTCAGAAAAAGTTACTTGAGATTGTGCTTTGTTAAACCAAACGTACAGTTACAGTTTTTTTATAATCATGAAGAGGCTGCAAAGTGCAATACCAGACAAAATCTGTAACAATCAGAATTACTTGGGGGGAAAAGTACTGTAATATGAGTTCATGACAGTACATGAGTACTCCCAAATACTTCAGTTCTTCAGTTTGCTCAGCACTGCCTCACCTTGTCCCAAGTCATACCACGGAAAACCCTTTAATATTGAGAAAGAGTAAATTTCTTCTGTAAATTCAGGGTTTTCTTAAAGGAATAGTTTCACATTTTGGAGAATACGCTAATTCTCATGTTTGTCCGTTAAATTTGAAGCTACAGTGAGGAAACGGGGGGAAACAGCTAGCCTGGCTTTGTGCAAAGGTAAAAACAAATCTGCCCATAAGCACCCCTCAAGATCACTAATTAACACGTAATATCTCATTTGTTTAATCCATACAGAAACGACATGTTGAGATATTACGGGGTTTACCTGGAGTCTTGTTGTCACTGCGATGTTGCAAGGCAACCAGGTGAAACTTCAGCATTTCACTGCTCCCGGCCAAGAAATAGTCTGGCACATACCTGGCAGTAAACCACAACTTGTCTTTTTTACACTTCAGTTTTTGTACAGATTAAACAAACAAGATATATTGTGTTAATTAGTGAGCTTTAGAGGTGCTGGTAGGAGGATTTTGTTATCTTTGGACAGAGTCAGGCTACCGGTTTCCATGGGTTTCCAGTGTTTATGCTAAGTTTAGCTAACTGGCTGCAGGCTGTAGCTTCAGTAATAAGAATGAGTGCAATTCCCAAACACTATTTCTTTAAGCCAGATGAGACGTGTGAGTCATATGTTTTTCCTTGTCAGCTGTCCAGTTACTGTTCTGTCTTTTTTGTATATAAAATGCAGGGTTTTTGTTTGTTTGTTTGTTTTTTGGTGAACTGCATTATTTTCACAGGAATACCCCAGAGGGAATAGTCTATAAGATCTAGGGCCTCCACAAATACAAAGCTTTAACACTTGAGGTTGAAATCAATATAAAGTTCACACAAAATCCAATCATGAATCTTTGAGATTGTCCTAAACTTCTTCCTAGAACAGCATGATGGGGTGGTTCACATTCATTAGCATAAATCCGTTGGCAAGGTTTACCACCCTGTTAATTACTGGGGCTTCTCAACTTGAGCAAGAGGAGACACACCAAGGGCAGTGCAGCAGAGCAAAGGAAGAGTTTTGAGAATTTTGAATTCCTCGCCAATTTAAAAGTGAATAATCTTGTGCAAATTCTGTTTTCGTATAAACAAGTTTTCTCCACGGCACGCATAAATATTACCTCCAACACTGAATCAGGATTTTTAATTATGTCTCTGAGTGTGTCTGATAACCTGCTGTTTTTTTGTTTGTTTTTTTTGTACATGAAGCTGGGGTCCAGCGTATGAGACTACAACCCTTTGAATGCAATAAAGAAAAAAGGCTTTCAGTACACAAGGCAACAACTCTAAGTTACACCCACAGGCTGCTGTTGCTTTCATCCTGCCACCTGTGGAGTGGGTGTGACCATCCTATCTACCAAATCTGTCAGATAGACCTGTTTCTGCTCACGGGCCATGTCTTGGGTGACGGAATCTGTTTTATGAAAAGCTTTTGTTGTGTTTTACACTGTATGTTCTTCTCCTCTCCCCACACAGTGATAAGAGCAGTACATGTAGTTATATGGACAATCATTAAGTGGTGGTCATTTAGTTCTGTGCTTTGCCAGAGGCGTGTTAAAGGTAAACTAATGATGCTTATGAATTAAAAGCAGGTTTTTATATATGTGTGATGTTGAAGAAGATAGGTGAAGTTTGGTCAGAAATTACTTTTTGTTTTATTTCTTAGAAGAACATGGTCAGTTTTCATGTCAAATAGCATAAGTCAAAGTTATTTCAAGATTAAGCAGAGTTGTGCAGAGATCAATTGGATGCCGTAAAGGAAAATATAAATGCATTGCTAAATATGTATAAACAGAAAGGAGAGGAATAGATTAAAAAACACAGAAACTGAGAAATTGACACTATAATTACCTATAAATATTAAGTATATTCTAAAACGTGTAACACACCAAAAATTGGGTAATTGTGTTACTTTTTTCCAACTATATAAATTGCTATAAAGTTGTAAAGCCACAGATTGATTGGCAGCATATTGTTAGTGCTGATTTGAACGATACAAAAAAGCACAAAACAACAAATCAACAGAGACATGCTGAACACCGTTACTACAAAAGCCCGACCAATTCCAACTTGTGTAATTATTTTAAAGGTGTCATAGAATAAAAATAGTCTTTTCTCTGTTTATTCTTCTTCTATCCGTTACATGCCAAATATATGTCCACCCTTCTCTCTTCCCTTCCTGTAAACAGTCAAAATGGGTCCATCAAGCTAACTAGAACTAGAGGCAGTAACATGGGTCAGAGGTGTGTAGGTGTGTGTGGGAGGTGTCAGTTTACAAAACATCTCCAACATTATCTCTTTGCTTCCAAAGGTTCAAACATATGTGGCCTGACGCCGGAGATACAAACACCTACCACCTCTTTGTCCTCTTCCACCTCCTCTGTACAAAATGAATGATCCTCAGCAGTTCTTAGTTTAGCGTGTTAGCATGCTAACTTTTGCAAATTAGCACTAAATACAAAATACAGATGAGGCTGATGGGGATGTCATTAGTTTTGCGGACAAATTAAAATTTTGACCTGATGATGGAGCTTCATCACCATCCTCTGGGGACCACAAATATGTATATAAAATGTCATCTTGATCCATCCAATAGTTGTTGAGATGTTTCAGTCTGGACCAAAGTGGTGAATCAACCGACTGACAGACGAACATTTCCATCCCTAGAGCCACATGCAAGTTATTTCTGAACATGCAAGTCCATCAAAACTGAAACAAATTGCACAGCTCTTCTCCAGTACTCCATGTTTTATTCACCAAATGTTTTCAGCTGTATTGCCTTCATCAGGGTGGTGAAGAAGGTTCTGAAGAAGGCAAGACAACTGAAAAAGTTTAGTAAGTTGTGTGACACGTTTTCATTTTGTTGGACTTTGTTGTCATTGAAGCTCACACTGGTCTGCAACCTGCTGTGTGTGTGTTCTTAAAGTTAATGTAAGCTACTGTAGAATAGGCTTTGGTAGTCGCCATTGACACAGAGCTGAATATCCAAACTAGACCAGGAAAGGCAGTTCAAGTCTCAACCATTTTTGGCATTAGCAGATGATAGACACACACCTGAGCGCACATCCAGGGGTGTGAGTGTTCGTGACAAGGTGGGATTGGCTAAGGCAAGTATAAGTTGGTTTAGGGGCTAACACGCCACTATTCATCAGCCATTCAAAACGTGTCACCAAGAAACTTTCCCATAAATTAACCACTTTGATCATTCATCATAAAACCAGTACTACATGCCTTACCAAAACAAAAATGGGGAGGAAGCCAACATTGTTGAAAAAGAATGAGGTGACGACAGAGAAGGGAAAGGCAAGGATGAAAGGGAGATGGCGTGAGACTTAAATAGCATGACTGAACAACACCGTCTCAACACAGCAGAAAGTTGCAGAAGATTGCATAGATTCTTCATCTCACATTTTGCCAAAGGAAACAAGGACATAATAAGCATAAGTGAACACGTTCTCAGTATTCAGAGTGTTTCTGGATCCTAACAGATACTTTTGAATTTCAGCCTTTGAATTTCAAGTCTTCCAGTTCCCTGACCTTGAGGAAGATTAACTACAAGTGAGGGAGATGAACTCATCATTAACTCACCGTACTCAGTATGTGTTCAAGGAAAATTAAGGTTTAAAGGTAGTACTAGAACTTTTTCTCAATAGTTGTGCTGTTCTCTCAATCCCTCAGTGGCCATGGTCGCCATGGAGACTATGGAGTACTTTACTGTCTAGACAGGTGATCAGTATTTACCACTGAAACAACCAGGTTTGTATCTGATACCAAATCAAAGTTTGCTAACTTCATTGTTTATCAATGTGGCTCCCACTCTGGCTGTTTGGACGTAATTGGACATTGATAAAGACTGGAAGCAGTCTTTGAAATGTACTTTGGGCATTGCAGAGGCCAAAGGCATCCGATTAAAGGAACAGTTCAACATTTTGGGAAATACGCTTATTCGCTTCTCTTGTCGAGAGTTAGATGAGAAGTTTTTAACATGTTATACCTCAAGCTTTAGAGGTGCTGGTAGGCAGAGTTTGTTACCTTTGTACAGAGCCAGGCTAACTGTTTCCCCTTGTTTCCAGTCATTATGCTAAGCTAAGCTAAGCTAACCAGCTGCTGGTTGTAGCTTCATATTCAACATACAGACATCTAACTCTCAACAAGAAAGCAGATAAGTGTATTTTTGAAAATGTCAAACTTGTCCTTTAAGTTCAAATAGACTGAGAGCACATAAGGCTGTTGTATGTCCTTGTGCTTCTGCCACTGTGACCTGATTATACCTGCTGGCTACATCAAGGGTGGATAACCACTTGGGTCTTGTCAAAGAACTCCTCTATCTGGGACAGAGGATAGGTGTCTTTGCATATATATTAGGGATTAAACTGTAAGCAATAAACACACATTCATAGCCAGCTGTATTTTTACTCTGAACAAGGACTAAAGGAGATCAGATATTCCATATGACCTGGGTATTTAAAAACTAGCTAATATGAACTTGTACAATCATAAAATCATGCACAATTGGAGTGTGACGTTCAGTTAAAGGCGTGCGTTCCATGGTACTGCTGCTATTGCCCAACTATTTTTAAATCTGAGTATCCTCTGCAAAAGCCAGAGAGGATGTTACTGTCATCTGGTCTTGGGAATTTAGCTCATCGCTGAATATGAGCTGGCACTGGCTGAAGGTAGACAACCTTATTGTACACATCAGCTACTGCAACATAGGCTTCCCCATGTTCTACTATACTTTAATCACTGCTGTTGAAGATTAAGTTAAGGAGGGAGGAAATCTGCACATTTATCTTGTTCTAACGATACTGTAAGTTGCAATTTTAAACCAGTTGGTGGGAGCATAACAGTGGAGCCAGCAGGAATCTGAATGAGAGTTGAGAGATGTTTCGATATGATGACACTGTATTAGGGATTATCTCTGTCCTGGTTTGACCTGTACAACAGGAAGAGAAGAACCTTTACTCCAAAAAGTCAGACTACGTTTGTCTCTGCAAAACTGTAGAGCTAGGTGGAACACAGAGAGTTAGTACAGGTTCCAACCCTACAGGGAGGCGTCAGCTTTTCCAATCCAGTCTTCAAGATTAAGACCACCAGGAGAGTCAGTATCAACAAACATCAGGTTATATGCATTCCTATCAACCCTGGGCATAGATACTGTTCATGTTCATCTTGCAGGGACTGTATCTGATCTCTTAACATTTCATCAAACCCTTAGAGCAATGACTGAGTCTACAATAAATTAGCATATCTGTAACAAAATTAAAGGCAGTGAAAGGCTGGATTTGTGGCTTCTTTTTTTCTTTTAGCTCATGGGCTGAGAGTGGTAGGCCTCCTCTATCGGCGGTGTGGATTACCATTTGCTGTACCAAAGCCTTCATATAAAATCTGACACTACACTGGCAACCCTCCACCCTGCATATATCCTGCCAAGTACACCAAATGTAGCAAATGCAGATATATTTCACAACAAAATACAGCAGTATTTACTGCAGGCTTACTTCCATAAAGAAGCTTAGACATTTAGTTATGGAACATTTTCTATTCATCCTCATTTCAGGAATGTCTTGCCCCCTTAATCAAAATATTAGCAGAGTATAAACACTAAGAGTCTGCAGCCATGCTAGTGGCTCTGTGAGGCTGTACTTTGAGCTAAATGCTAACAACAGCATGTTAACATTGTCATTGTGAGCATGTTAACATACATTTACCAGGAAGGTTCACCTTCTTAGTTTAGTGTGTTAGCATGCTAACATTTGCTATTTACACAAAAGTATATCTGAGGCAGATTTTGCAGTTTTGCAGGTATTTGGTCATAAACCAAAGTACTGGACAAAGTAATATTTTGACCTGATGATGATAAAAAATAACTTAAAAGTTACCGCATGTATTTGGTCATCTGCAAAAAGTCCCTGCATGTACTCAAGTACCTGTAGTAGAATACAGTACATTGAATAAAGTGTTGCCACAGCCTGAGAAACACAGAGTAATTAGAGTGATTTCTGCCAACTAAGTGCCTATCTGCTTTAATATGTTTCATCTTGGTGTTGTCAGTTTTTATTCTGCCTGTCCAAATTATCCAATTTATGTTAAACTGCAAGAAAGGCATCTAATTAGTGGAGAAAGCAAGAGACAGAGAATGCGAGAAAGGAAGGGACAGAAGAGAAAGGTGGAGAAGAGCTCGTGTGAACCAGTCTTGCCACTTCAGGGGCGTAACGCTGGTGCTGTTTTAGTGAGAACTGTCGGCACTGCCCATCTCTCAACCCCCTCCACTCGTCTTTCACCATATCCATTCCAACTTCCCCCACCTCTCTTCCTCTCTTGTCTTTCTTTCTCCGTCTCTCCATCCCCTCCCTTTCTTCCAGCCAGCCCCACCACAAAGCCCCACCCACAGCATGAGAAGACAGGGAGAGGAATATGATCTAACCACACTCCCAGAGTTATTACCTCAGCAGCCACCCCCACCCCCCTACACACACATGCACACACACAAACATACACTCCTACCTTTCCCTCTGTCATACCCATACCCATGCACTCCACTCCTCCTCTCCTCCCTTCCCTTGCTCCCCCTGATCTCCTCTTCGTCCTCCACTCCCTACAACACTGCTGCCAGGCCGTAATGTTTTTCTTAGCCTCTCCTACACAGTTTTCACACAGTTTCCCTCTCCCTCAACATACAGCAACATCCTACACACCCTGGGCCCAGCTGACCCACTGAGAGAGGAGGTGGGAGAGCTTTGGGTGGGCAATAACGCCATCACTGAGGGACAGGCAGCGTGGCTGTTTCACTAAAAAGACAACTGACAAAGAAAGAATTTTTAATCAGCAGGAAATGTGAACATGATTCCATGCTCATCCACTTTGCTTTCAATGAATTAAAAAAATATTTGTGGGCTTTCTCAAAGCATCTTTTCGAGGTTTCGATCCTTCTGGTGGCCCACATTTTTGCTCTGCTTATTGCGTGCTGTTTTTGCAGCAGTCTGGTTGAGGCCGTGATGATGTGGGGTTGACAGGATGTGGCGTAGGATTCATTCCTCTCCACAGAGAGAAAGACAGCTTTAAAGGTTAAGGTGTCTGTTATCAGCAGGTCTCGATACCTGCCATTAGTCTGTTGTGGTTTTCTCAGTAGGGCCCTTAAACAGAAACAGCATCCATCTGTGGGTCTCAGCAGATACACCCCCCTGGTGGAGATGAAACAACAACTCTTGAGAATGAGAGGGAAAGTTGATTGCCATATCTCTGCTCTCTTATCCCACATGGAATTACAAGACAGCACTATATATCAAACGTCTAAAATACAACAAAACATCCTCTACAAATCCAAAAAACATAACTTTATATATACCCATACACATACTTTCAAGTAACAAGGGCTTATGTGTCAAATTTGAAAGGAATTGTGCACTGAATACCAGAAGAGAGAAAAGAAATGCTACAAGCCTAAAATTGATCCTAATAAAGGGCTTTTTTTACTCATCTACCAAGCCTTTTCCAAGTAACTGGCTAATTTGAATATTCCGTGTGTGAGTAGCAAACTCAGTCTTTGTGCATATTTAAACTAGACTAAGAGTCTATAGCCATGCTAGCGGCTCTGTGAAGCTGTACTTAGCACAGTGAGGCTATGAGCTGAATGCTTAGCTTAGCATGCTAACATGCTCACAATGTTAACATGCTGATGTTTTGCAGGCACCATCTTAGTTTAGCATGTTAGCATTCTTACATGTGCTTATTAGCACTAAACACAAAGTGTCCGTTTTGCAGGTATTTTAGTGATAAATTATAGATATATAGCTAGATGAGATCACCACAGTTATTACAATTCATCCTCTGGGGATCATGAATGTTTGCACCATATTCCATGACAATCCATCCAATATTTGTCGAGACATTTTACTCAAAGCCCCAAATGTGAACCTCATGGTGCTGCTAGAGATACCTTCAGGGGATCACCAAAGACACCAAAAATTGTGAACGTCTATACAAAATTTGTGCCAATCCATCTTGTTGATGTAGGCTAGAGAAGTGAAAATGTTGACCTGCTGGTGGCGCTAAAGGAATAGTCACAGGATCACTAGTAATTAGAATTCATTCTGTGGGCTGTACAATGGATATCTGTACAAAGTTCATGGCAATCCATCCAATAATTGCTGAGATATTTCAGTCTGGACCAAAGTGGACCGAACGCTCAACAAACAGATGGACATTGCCATCCATAGCTCCACACTTTTAAAGTGCATTCTGTTTTTATCTCACTACACAAAACACTGTGTGGTTCCCAGTAAAATTAAATTATTTTTCTATATGATCTGGACAAACCTGCACTTCTAGTTCCAGTTTAAACATTGAGTGGTAAAATATCAAATCACTTAGAGCTTTGTTTTTAGTTTTTTTCACTTCTCACTAAAAATGTGTTGCAGCATTGAAGCTTAATGGAATTACAACGTATTGTAGAATATTTTCACATTATGCAGCATACAGTGCTGGTTCATCAGAGGTCAGATTCCAACTCACAGCCGTCTAATTAACCACTGGCCCAGAACTACAGCCAAGAGTGGAAGTATTAAAAATGTTTTATTTAGATTCCAAAAAATGTGATGTTTTGCTCTCCAAACAAAAGTGCATGGTGTTGACCTCAGATCCACGCAGCAGCCAATTTGGGCGGCTGATTTTATTAACTTAGATTAAGTATTCTAAAGTGAGAGCGGAAAAAGAAATCCGTGATTTTTCTTTCTTTCTACATGAATTTATTTTTTTGACAATTTCTTCACAATTTTTCTGCATTTCCCAAAACTGTCTATCATATCATTTGGATTATTTCAATTTGTTTTGACTGTTTTTGGTGATTAGGATTGGGTGTTTCAATATAGCCACACATTCTTCAGCTAAAATACTCTGAATGTACATACTGTAGGGCAACCTCAGGTCCCGGGGGAATGTCACAAAGGCAGATAGTGAAAGAAGGATACAGCACTCCTTCATGATTACTTGTTTACTGTTTTCCAGATTGAGCCAGTCACATGCGGGACAATATAAAAGTATATTCAGTGAATGATAATAATCCCCCTGGTCTATCAATATCCACATAATCATTATGGCCAGCAGAGAGGAGAGGGTGCTGGTCAGTAGAGGATTGTGGGTTTTGCAGTTCAGAGCAGCTAAAATAGCCATGCCACTGGTGGGGCATGTGACTACAGGGACCAGCAGAGCTCAAGAGCGTCCTGGCAGGGCTGATGAAACCACACACTGACACAAATGACTGGCCTGGATGCCTTTCATCTCAACAGGGAATCAGGGGCCCTGGTCAGAAACAAGCAGGCAGTTATAGGCCACAAAAGCACAAGTTACGGGTGTCAAGCCATGCTAGTGAGAAGGAAAAACACACACTGCTGAAAGGACAGGAAGTGTTTTATTTAAACATCTTCATGGTAGTTTGATTGAGGATGATAGTTGACTTTTATTGGGCATACAGTACAGTGCCTCGTTTTGTCATCAGTTAGTCAAATGGGAGAAAGAAGTCTGTTAATAAAAAAAATAGTTCGACATTTTGTGAAATATGCTTATTGGTTTTGTTGCTGAGAATTAAATTAGAAGATTGATATAAATAAATCTAAAAATGATGTTACTTAAAGTATCAAAAGCAAAAGTAATGTCATGGTTACTGTCATTCACTATGGAAGCCAATGTTTATTGTGTGACTGGTTTAAGTGCTGAGTTAAACAGGACTAACAATTGATAAAGAGGCGATTGTGTGTGTGCAACATGGGAACATTGTTTGACTTGGCAATGGTTTTAAAGTGTGCACACCTGCAGGTGTTTGTGCTTTTGTGTATCAGCATGTGCTTTTGCATGTGCATGCTGCCTTGCGCTAGAGCCCCCTCACAGGGCGGCAACAGGGCTGAGGTAACATCACACGTTTCTTTTTTTTTTTCTTTCTTTTTTTGATAATATATATAGCTGGAAGTAAAAAGCTCTCATAACTACTGTGGTTTTTAGTGTTGCCAGGTCAACCTGCCCACTCTACACTCAACAGCACTGGGATGGGATGGGTTGAGCACGGGAAAGAGGTGAGAGAGGAGAAGTGGGAATGATAAAAACGAATTTGTGGAGGGAAAAACGATGGCAGGCAGGTGGTCTAAGGGAGGAAGGGTTGGGGGGGAAGAGGAAGAGATGGGTATGAAGTAAGAGGAGAAATAAAAGGGTGAAAGATGTTCAGACAGAGGGAAAGAATCAAAAGAGGAGAGAATTGATGCATTAAGGAGAATTATGATGATGAAAAAGAGACAGATGATGATGAAGACCAAGGTGAGCTGGGTGATTATGAGCATTTTCTGCTCCATATTAGCTACTTTTGCTCTTTAACCCCATGCACTTCACCCTGCACCGTAACTCAGTCAGACAGCGCTGTCCTGGCATACCCTCTATCCACTTATTTCACATGAGATAAAATGTGTGCCTGCGTGCATGCGTTCATGCATGTCACTGTGCGTGTGTGTGTGTGTGTGTGTGTGTGTGTTTGCAGTGCCCCGGCCTGCCAGCTGCCAGTGTGTAGCACTCAATCCAGCAAAGCAAAGCCTAATTACAGACGCATGGCTACAGATTTAGCCGGCATGCTAACCATAACGGAGGAGGCAGCAGGGAGGGGATCGCTTGGAAAAGTCACGGCTGGACGGGAGCTTCACAAGAGCGGACCACAGGGACAAGGGAGGGGGGTACTCTATTTCAGGATCTGCTGCTCTCATTATTTATCATAGTAGAAGTCTCGGCAAGAAGAAGCAACCTACAATTGACTACACACATCGGCGCAAATGGGCAGACTGCTGAGCAAACCCCCACCCCACCCACGCCCTCCCACCCGAGCCATCTACAAACTGTTGAAAACATCAAACAAAACAAGCACACAGCAGCATTTCCCTCATCCTCATGCACCAACATTGCCATAACTGTAGTTACAACGCACTTGTCTCCACCAATGTAACACCCAGTGTGAGCAGGGTGACACAGAAAGCATACTACTCATTACAGGGATAGATTCCTCTCGTGTCTAGCATATACTAAGCGAGATGGAAAGTTTTCCAGGTTGTCAAGCTAAAACTCTGCATGCGAGTGTGTATGTATGTGCAAGTAAGCATGTATGTATGTATGTGAATGACTGTGTGTATATGTGTGTGTGTGACGGACAGTTTGTGAAACCAGGGAGGGTTGGCAGTTAAACTCTGAGCTCACCCACGACTCTACCACTTCCACCCACAGTGTCCTCTATACAGCTGCTCTCACTGAGCCAAACTCACACTTCATCCTCATCCCTCTCTCTTTTTCTCTTTGTGCTTCTCTCTATCGCTCTCTCCCTCCCTCCATCCCCTCATCAATCTATCCATCTCTTCTTAATTTACTCCCTTCTCTACATCTAATATTTCCTTCTCCTTCCCTCCATCTGTCTCTATTTTTCTCCACTGCTACCCTCTACCCACCTCTTTCAGTGTGTTCATTTTTATGCAATCTCTTACCATTGCCAAGTCCTTTGCTTACTATTTCAAACTTTTGGACTTTTGACACAGCCTATCCCTGCACACGGTCTCAGCGTAGGAAGAATTATTTCGCATATGGATGAAGCATCAATTTGAGAGCCTACTCATGTCTACTTAAACATGTCAGCTTTTTATTGAGATGATCTGAAGATCATGAGAGGGGTCACAAAACAGAGTTGGAAGGAGTAAAGGTTTAAACTGCTGCACATGTGTCTGCAGAGGTTCAGTCACAATTACATTCAGAATCCATTGTCTTAATTAGAGTACAAACTTACAGTAATCTGAAGACGAGAACTCCGTAAAATTCATATTTAGCGTCCACTCTCGTTTTAACACTTCTTGTGTTCATTCAATTACTGTATAAATAATCCATCAGCCATTTGTATGAAAAGATGACTCAGCGATGAAAAATAAAAAGTCATCCACAAGAACAGAGGAGTTGACTCACACAACAACAGCTCATACTCAAAACCAACTCAGTGTTTGTGCTGTTTGTCAGGGATTAGTTAACCAGAAGTCGCACAGTGTTATCGTGATCAGTCTATCATTGACCAAAAGAGGAACTTGCTCTTAGAGCTGTGTGCGTTTCTCTGAGACTCCCTGAACTCGATCTGCTGACGCAGCTTCAGCACTTGCCATCAGCTTTATAATAAACGTCCATAAAGTAGCGGCTGTCCTCCTGAAGCTGCCAAACAAAATTGACAAAATTGGCTCTTTTTTGGATGTGGCAAGAACAATTGTGGTGATAGTGGTGGGTGCCAATTTTGTTGTGTGCCCTTAAAGCAATTTTCGTCATTTAAAAATAGGCTTCACTCCCCTTCAACCTGCACACACAGGTGCACACACTCACATACACACATGCAGACACACTGAGGCCGATTAAAGGTTTACATGATGTCTAATGGTTTTATGCTTTGCACTCAGTGCACTGGAAAATTTGGTGCTACTAACAAAGGGCAGGAGGGTCTCCATTTATAACAAGGACAGAACTGCAGTGTAGACTTTTAGCTGTTTTATAAAAATATTTATACTGTAGTGTGTTTCCTATTTTTGAAATGCAAAATAATGTTGCTGTTAATAACTCAACTAGGCAACAAGGCCATTTTGCATCCTATAAACTTTTGACCAAATTAAACTTTGTGCTGCATACTCTGCCTACTCAGATCGGATTAATTAAAACCACCAGTACAGCAATCTTAAAAAAAATACTCCATTACAAGTAAAAATACTGCATTCAAAAGTAAGTTTAGTCCAGTGGTTCCCAACCTAGGGGTCGGGGCCCCCTCCAACAGTCACAAGATGAATCTGAGGGGTCGTGAGATGATTAATGTGGTTGGAAAGAAGAAAACACTTCTGCCAGTTCTGCCACAACTAGACACTGCTTTAACTAAGGGCTCACAAGCTAAAAAAAGGTTGAGAACCACTGGTTTGATCTTTAACGTGTTGTATTTTATAAACTTATCACATGTTTTTTAATGTAAAAACTTAATCTGAAACAGATAAATGAAGTGGAGTAAAAAGTACAATATTTCAATCCGAAATGTAGTGGAGTAGAAGTATAAAGTAGCGTAAAATGGAAAAACTCAAGTAAAGTACCAAACATTTGTACTTAAGTACAGTACTTGAGTAAATGTTACTTTCCATCATTGGTACTTCACCTTCAAGTGAAGAGAGCAGGGCAAAAATAGTAAAGGAAAGGCAAACCTTTCCTCACGACTATGTGTTTAAATATTTAATTGATCAAAGGGCAATATATTCATGTGATGATGCACTCAGTGGCTCATACACTGTATGAGACTGCACATGTGCTTTGAGGTCATTTGCAAACCAGACTTTGACAGCATTTTGCATGTCTTACAGTAATTCAGTGAAAGAAAGAAGTTAGAGGAACTGCAAGGAGTTGTATGCAAAATATGAAAGAGGGATTTATTTTTAAAACATTAAATGTATGCCCACAAACACACACAGGCATATAGGCTTTGTCAGCAGCAACAGATAAAAATACATATATAAATCAAACTGAAACCAATAAGTTGCAGATAATGAAGATAAGTCTTAAACCCAAACCTCACCTTGAAAAAGCAACGCCTACCACTGGTTTGAGTGCTACCATGTCAGCAGTGCAGTATGGGAAATGAGGAGTGGGTGGGTGTGTGACCCGCCGACCTATCAGCAACTCGCTCAGGGCCCTGCCGCACACCATCAACATCTCCCTGAACACAGCTCCATCTCAATCGATCGCCCTCATTTTCACATATACAGAAGGAAGTTGCAAGACATGTGTGAACTGGGGGAGGTGGAAAGGAAACTGTATCGCAGATGGTTGTTGTGTTTCTTGAACACTCAACAGTTTACTCACCTTCTGGGCTTGTTATCAGTTTTACATGGTAATTTTATGAGAGAGAGGACATGAGCTTATGGCTCGTTAGTGTACATCATATTTAACCTTATGGTTAACATGACTGATGGCGCCTGAAAAGCATATTTTGGCATTTAAATCATGCAGTATTTTGTTAGTTTTTACCTAGTGGGCTTCACATTAGAATTCAGTTTTTCAGCAGCTTATTACTAGAAGTATGTGTATGTTGCCCACACATTATCCAAATTGGATGACTCTTGATATGAAGGGTAGTAATGATAGTCTAGTTTTATGACATCATCAGGTCTAGGTCATCAGTGAGCTTTATCATCACTTCAGGCATAAGGTAATTACATGTATCATTTACTCAAATGTACTGTATTTTCATGTATAAATTGTGTGAAAACTGCACTTGCAAACCACATTATTATAATTCATGCAGTGATCATATATGAGAGAGATATTACTATATATCTTTACTGTTCTCCTTTGTGTATGTCAGCCCAGTTTTACATAAATTAATTTACTGTTCTTTATTTTGTTTTATAGCAGAATATGAGTTGAAATAAAATGGGTTAGAATAAGTGCAGTGAAAAGTAATGCTTGGGCTCTGACACAGCAGAGTAAAGTCAAACTGCAATAAGGTTGTGCTGAAACCCCGAAAGAGGTTAGCGAATTGATCATACATCCATCTTTCACCGTTCAAGGTCACAAGGAGCCAGATCCTCTCCCAGCATGCACTGGGCAAGAGGCAGGAAAACACCCCGGACAGGTCATCAGCCCATCATAGGTCTCAAACAAGCGCATAATCCGTCACCATGTTTGGCCAAGATGCCTGAAGATGTCAGCCCACGATCACAGACGTCATGTGCTGTCAGGTAGCTTGGCAGCTCGACAGATGGTACTGGTATTTCACTCTTGCTAATCACAAAACTCGCACTCAGCAGGGTGGCTCTGTGTTTGCAGAGATGATCCTTCAACCAGAGCAACAGAGTTCAGGAAGGCTCAGTAGTGCAGTGTTGTAACTGAGCCTGAAGTTGATCATGTCTCAAACAGGGTCAGAAAAAAAACAATGCAAACAAATATGTAAACTATGCATCATCTGTACATGTTAACTCAATTTTTGCTATGTAAGACTGATTTCTGGAAGTTGGGTGACGTTGGACCCAGAGGTGGCTGGGTACTTGACGCACACAGAGATAAGAAGTACTCAGAAATGTCACCCATGAGTCATGGGGCACTGATGAGATTCAGCAGGTGCAATGTATTTCACACCATCTCTCAAACTTGGGCTTGAGAAAATAGTTTTTAGAAATTCCACTTTAGTGTCCATTTAGTCAGACATGATTTAATCCCTCTCTGAAGGAAAGCAGTAGTTTATTTTAATAACCATGCAATTTATTGAATGTGGTTGGAGTTAAAAGGATTTAAAAAAAAGGTTCAGGTCCTGGGTTTAGATTCAGATTCAGACACCCTTTTGTCCATCTGTTTCACTTAAGAATAATTTTGATTTTAAAGGCTGATAATTTTCTGAATTACCACCATTTGAGATACTTTTATACCTTTTACTCCACCTCATTTCAGAGGGAAATACCATACTTTTTATTACACTTCATTTGTGTAAATTAATGGGTCAAAATCTTCTTTTGTATTTCATTTTGGCAATTAATAAAAAACACAGACGATGAAAATGTTCCCATGCTGCATAAGCTTGAATGCACTCTGAACATCTTCACACTTTGCAGAAGTCTCAGGGGTAAAACTGCTTCCCCTTATAGAAGCTGAGGTTGGGCCTCACTCATATCAGGTGTCAGTATCTTGAATAACAGACTGAAAAGGAGAGGAGTCAGTGATGCTCATTTCTTGACTGTGACCTCAGACAACTCTGATAATGTTGTTATCGCAGCGACATACATACATGTGGACAGTGCGTGAAATAGATGAGAGGTGAATCACTGTTCTTTGATTTCCTGAGACAGTATTTCCTCTGATTAGGAAGCAAGATAGAAGAAGACAGTGTGTTGTATTAGTTTGCATTACTTTTAGCTAGATGTAGCTAACAAACTGGCATCTGAGTTCATCATTTCAGAGAAATATTAAGTTGTGTTTAAGCTTATTAAGCTTGAGAAATTTATAGGAGGCTATGTGGACCAGCGAGACTGTCCTCCCAAGAAAAACGACAGCATCGGTAGTTTCAGCAAATGCAGAAAAACAACATTTGTTTACATTCAAGTGACAAAGCCTTGTAGCGGCCATGAGAATTATAACTCTTGTCTGTCGGGAGAAAAGGAGGGATATAGAGCGACAAAGTCAGTAGAGGTAGGAGGCCAGGGTGGATGGTTGGGTCAACAGAACGTCAGACTGTTTGTTTGTTTCACATTTCCCACCAACATTCAGAGTTGATTTCTTTTAAAAACTAAGCTTAATTTTATGTTTAATTACCCGCAGCTCTGTTCTTTAAATCAAACTTCATTGATGGAGAAATCCTGGGAATTTTGTGAAAATAAAAAAACCTTCAACCATTTTGGTGACAAGAAGTTAAGAGACAAAAGTGTAAAATGCACCAAACCAAAAAAGAGTGGGCTGCATAAGGTCAGTAGGTGTGATTGCACCCTGAGCGTCGTTCGAAAATGAGATCGTCTGTAATGGATAGAGACGATGACTGAAGGATAACGTGAGAAAAGCACTGGTGTATATACATATATATGGAGGAGTTGGGACTGGACCTTTGAATGTGTGCAGAACAGGAAGAAGCTGAGGACAAGGGAAAGAAGGAAGAAAGGAAGGAAGGAAGGAAGGAAGGAAGGGGCATCATGGGAAAGAGCTGTGGCCAGTGTATACAGCTGATGGGCTGCACTTTGTGTATTGGGGTGTAAAGCCAGAGGTGAATAATGAACTGGAGACAAAGAAAACACCTAAATGGGAACACTGAGGCTGGCATGTGCAACTCTGCTGTAATAAAGACAAAAAAAAGTGCAATATGCACCAAGACAGCTGAGGTTATGAATGTTGGGAAAGTGCTGGTGATTTGAAACAATGAGTTGAAATACAAGTGGAGACACCCAATGGACAGTAGCCATGTTTGGCAGCAGATAGCATTGGAGACAAGGTTAGAGGACGTGATGGGAGAGATGGAGCATGGAGACTGAGTGTAAGGGAGGAGGGTGGTGGAAGGTAACTGAGTACATTTACTCAAGTACTGTAGTTGAGTATTTCCATTTTATGCTACTTTATACTTGTACGCTGTTACATTTTAGAGGGAAGTATTGTACTTTGACTTTACTTATAGTTAAAAACATATGGTAAGTTTATAAAATATGATGCATTATTGCAGATTAAACTTTGCAGCAGTATATAAAATAATTTAAAACTAGCCTTTCCTCAACCAGCTACAACATTAAAATGCAGTTTACACAGTAATACAATCATAAACATAGACTAAATATATAATACACATAGTATGGATGATTGAGTTGGCTATTCACATACGAAACATTTAAGTTAGACAGTTTAGGTTTAACTTAAGGTTTGTTTTTCTTTCTTCTGCTATTCAGTGCACAATTTATTTGAATTTTTACACATAAACATGTTATTTGAAATTACGCAGAAGTGCATTTAATGTACAATGTTTCCTTTTGGTTTTTACCAGCAGATGCATATTATATATGTTTTTTATGTTTGATATATAGCAGCGCCTTGTGTCATGTGGGGTGGACCAAATGTTTGTCATGACACAGACATAAAAACTAACTTACTATAGTGATATAATACTCTGAGAGAATGCATGAGTACTTTTACTTTTGATACTTTAAGTACATTTTGCTGATAGTACTTTTATTTAAGTATCATTTTGAATGCAGGACTTTTATTTTTAATTTAAGAAGAACTGAAGAATTGATTCTGAGAAAAACAGAAAAAACAAGCTATTCATATGAGTCGTATATGTGGAACTGCATAGACTGCATAGATAGGAGATTTATGCATACAGCACATACCCTGCATATGTGACCTATACACCTGACTGCTTTCTCCTGCAAATGCCACACATTAGGTAGCTTTAACAAAGGATTACATTCTCCCGTCTTCTACCCACTCAGCCAGTACATATGAGTGACAGGTGAGAGAGTTTTCCTCAGCTGGTCAGAAAGAAACAAAAAAAAAACAGCAGAACAATGGTGACACACTGTAGGTCTGCAATGTCTATACACATGTACACGTAGAATTTAAAAGGTTTAAAGAGTGTTGCCTAAAAATAACCATTAGTTTAATTTTCTACCAGTTTTAAATCATGTGTATTTTACTTACCGTATACCAGTTAGTCCATACATTTTACTGGTACACACATTCCCCCTGTGCCTGCTTTGGTCATAGCTGCTGTACTGTGTGCTGCGAACGAGCTCTAATCAGCTTACTTCCTTGGGCACCAGCCTCTGGCCGACGGCACAAAAGGCCACACTGGGACCACCAAAATCCTTCCTGGGCCTCTCGCTACCCCATTAAATAGCACAAACACATCAACCGACACACACAAATGCATGCTCACACACACACACACACACACACACACACACACACACACACAAACAAACACCCTCACACACACATTTTGGGATAGCATACTACTGGATCTAGAGATTTAAAATGAAGGGTATAAAGAATCATAAAGCTCTATACTTTTGGTTTAACCTCCTATCAGTCGGTCAAACATGGAAATATATATTCATAAATAATATTAAATGCCATATAGTTGTGGAGAGGCCCAACTGCATGGTGGAAACTGTGGAGGAAAATGCCGTGCCTTACATTGCAAATCTACTGTTCTGAGAAAAAATGTTGGTTGTGAGTTGTGAATTGCCAGAGGAAGACCCCCTGCTGAGCTTCATCAGGAGAAACATGTTTCAGTTTGAGGTGTTTGGTGGTGGCCGTCTCCAGGACTCAAAGACTCTGCTGGATTCACAGAAACCTTTATAAGTACTATATATGAGAAGGTTTGTTCCTTCAGAGGCTGCTCTTCACCTCGGTAGTACTCAGACTGTTCAGCTCCGTAGCATCACCAGCATTTAGACGATGACAGGCCTCCTCACAAGACTTATCTTTGTTGGTGATGAGACCACCAACCAAGTGTTTCGTTACTGCTCCTAAACTTTGACATTGTAATAAATGAGGCACAATTATTGTTGTTCAAACAATAGAGAGTACAGACACAAGGTTTTGCAGGTAAAGCTGCTGAAGCTTTCGTCAGGAAGTCTAAAAACCATTGGCAGATTTTGATATTTTCATAAAACCGAGATAGGGCTTCTCCTTTTCGGAGACAATCAGTAGAATACCCAGTGTGAGCTTTTTGCTATCTGTCGCGTTTTTGTAGACGGATGGGAAAGGGCTAAAGTTTCTGGGTCAGCACTGCAGGCAGGCCTTGTCAGACTATCGTGAGGTGGGCCTTTCCACTCCGTGTCTGAGTCACACACTGATGGCAAAGATGAGGAGGATGTGTACATGATGACCCCTTTAGATTAGAAAAGATCTAGTATGCATTGTGTGTTTGTATACTTTCCTTATACAGTATCTTGATTCCTTGCTTGTGTATTTTTAAAGTCAAACTGGACATTTTTGCTAAGAAGTCACTAAAGATATCCTTTGTGTTTGCTTGTTTTGACTGTATTTATTTGAAGATTGTAATTACCAAAAGAATAAATATACATTGTTTTGCATTGGTAGCGCCCCCTACATACAATTTTAACTCATGTTTGTAAGTTAGCTTGCGGCTCTGTAACTTTGCACCAAAGATCACTTTTACAATCCAACATATGCGGTGGCTGTGGTCGCGTCAGTCGATATGATTACCTCAAACATTTGGACACGTGTTCCCAACTTTGAGAAATTAATAGTACACATACAGCACGTCCTACCCACAATCCACCACTCTGAATAACATTACACAGTACTACTTGGAGTAATTGATTACGGATGTCTGATTTGGCTGTGGGACATTTCACCGGTTGCCATGGTGCACATGGAACTGAGATCTGATCAGGGCTATCGCCATGGTGACGCATAAAGTCTTCCCCTTTTGTGTCCTGTAGGGTGAAAACATGTGTCTGTGTATATGTGTTAGTGTGTGTGTCCTCACGCAGGTGCATCCAAGTGTGTGTGCAGCAGCCAGCGCTCTCACACACTCTCACCAGTTTCCCTTTACTCTTTCCATGTCCTCATCCCTCCACCCCGCTGTCCACCCCTCCCCTTCCGATGCCTTTCCTCCCCTTTCCTGAGAAGCGGAGGCACGGCCTGGTGGCGTTGACCTCACCCTTAGACCCCCAGGAGACGCTGACCATTACTTTGCTTCCGGCAGTCTCACAGTCCAGCCAGTTATCCCTGCTCACACTAAAATAGCATCGGCTACTCACCCTCACATCCTCTGCCTATTAGCAGTCACATATGCCCTTACCACTGTCCCTGTCATTGTTTCATAGGAGGACCGGTTGTAGAGTGTTAATGGTACAGCACAGGCTTTACAAAAAGTGTTCAGTAAAAACCAAACAGGAACAGGAAAGACAGAGGTGTTAATTTCTCAGGGTAAGCACATTGATTCTCTCGTACAATGTTGCTCATGTGAATCTATTTTTCTTTTCATTTTGTATTTATTTCCATGAACCATTTCATGGAAGTTAAATGTTTGAAATGACTTGTTTATGAAGGGAGATTTTTCACTCAAAAAAGACACTGAAGAACATGATATTTAACCAGTGGTTAAGAAGAAATACTCAGATCCTGTAAAAAAAAAAAACTCAATTACAAGTAAAAGTCCTTCATTTGAAATCTCATTTAAGTAAAAGTACAGAAGTATGAAGATCAGAAGTTCTGTAGAAACATGTCCTCTGTGAGTGACATATTATTATATATGACAATATTAGATTGTTTGACAGTGCATTAATGTGTAGGCAGCATTTTACAGTTGAACTACTTTGAACTACTTTATATACACTTAGTTAAGTCTAGTGGCTCCCAACCAAGAGGTCGGACCCGTACAAAAGGTCACAAGACAAATCTGAGTGGGCGTGAGTTGAGTAATGGGAGAGGAATGAAGAAATAACTATGTTCTGATACACAAATTTGTAAAATATTGAATACTTTTATTTTATCTAACTGTCTCTCACAAGCCAAAAAGGTTGGAAACAACTGGTTTAAACTTTTACAGTGTGTTGTATTTGATAAGGTTATTATGTGTTTTTTAATGTAAAATCTTAATCTGAAATGTAACTAGTAACCATAGCTGTCAGATAAATGTAGTGGAGTAAAAAGTATTACCGTTTCCCCTGAAATGTAGTGGAGTAGAAGTATAAAGTAGCAAAAAATGGGAAGTTAAGTGCAAGCAAATTTTACTTAAGTGCAGTTCTTGAGTAAATGTACTTAGTCACTTTCCACCACTGGGTTTAACATATGAAATAGTGCACAAATGTTCAGCACTGACGCAGTGGAATGAGGTCACCTCTGAGGCTGAGTTGATCCATCACCGCTGGACTATGTTTGACATAACTGGAGAGGAGGATGATGTTATGAAGTGACATGGGCAAAGAACAGGGAGGAGGTGGCACAAGAAGCAAGTCTGGACACAATTATTTAATAATGGGCCTATAACTATAAGTATTTCCGATAGAAATCTGTAAATGTCTATTTGTCGGTCAGGATATGACTACAGTGTAAGACATTTCCTTAGTCTGTCAAGCTCCATAATTGGCAAAAAGTGTGTTGTTCTTCAGGGTGTTGGGACATCTAGTGGGCTACAGGCAACAGGAAAGCATTTGAGAATCCTGTCCAAGAGAAAAAAAAAAGATTGGTAAATGTCGTGAAGGAGATAAAGATCTTTGGCATCAAGAAACGGATGCACTGACATCGTTGGTTAAGCGCCTGAGTAGTCTTGTGGGGCCAGACGGTACGTGCATGATTTGCAACAGCAGTTTCAGCTGGTTGTCTCCAGATGTGTATTCTTAGCACAAAGTGACAGAATCACGTCTGGCTCCGTGAGACTATAGCGCCTGTGAAGAGCTGGTTGTTGTATGGAAGACGCAGCTGGTAAAGATGCAGCGATATGAGGCTGGCAGGGAGGAGGAGTGTCCAGAGTTTCATTATCAAGGAGTATGTAGAAGGGAATCAGCACAGGTTCACTTACAGATGCTCAAGAAACAGTCAGTTGTGAGAGTTAATTGTGCAAAAGGTGATTAAACTGTAATAGAGACAGTGGTGGGGTGAGTATTTAGATCCTTTACTCAAGTAAAAGTACTAATACAACAATGTAAAAATACTCAGTTACGATCAGTGTGATATTATTATTACGTTATTCGATTGTTAATAGTGATGCTTCAGTGCATTTTACTGTTGCAGCTGATCGAGGTGGAGATAATTTTACCAGTATTATATACAGTTAGATAGTTTAATCAATGTGGTTCCCCTCGGTTGGGGCAGGAAAGAAGATAAACAAAGTTCTGCAGCACAAATTTATATTAAATTTTTAGTCTTCTCTTGAATCTGTAATATTGGAGTTTTATCTCTTTGAGCCTTGAACAGTTATTTAAATGAAACCATCAGAGTAGTTGAGAGGGGAAACTGTTATGTAAAATCATAATCTGAATTACTAGTATCTGCAGCTTTGTAGTGGAGTAGAGGTATAAAGTAGCACAAAATAAAGTAAGTAAGTACCTCGAAATTGTCCATACTGAATTACACTGATGTTAAATGACAGTACTGTACAAACATTTCTTGAGTGATATACAACAGAGACTACTGAGATAAATATGGAAAAGCAGTATTTTAAATCGTCAAATTTTAGGACTGAAAATTGATATGGTTCTAACCTCTTGCTGTTTTATAGTTTCTATGCTCCCAGTAGCAAAACAGCAGTTTATTTTAGAGCAAACAACCTAGTAGTTAGAATGAGCAGAGAGGGCACACGAGACAAAGAAAAGAACTGCCACCTACTGAAACTTCATCAAAGGAAATTATTGTATCAAAAGTGAAGATCATGTCAGGTTTCCATTTTATAAAAACATATTGTTCCCTGCCTGTTTTTACTCATAATGCAGTGCTTCATGTACCCACTATACTTTTAATTGAATAGCAGATTAACTATTTTTGCTACTGTTTTTTTTAGCTCCGGATGACAGTTTAGACAGAGCAACTCACTGAATAACTGACTGAATAATTGACTGACTACTTGCCTCAACAGACTGACTTACTTTCTCCTGGTAAAATGTAACAAACACCTACTGAGACATACATAACGATTTGAAACTGAATCATTAGAAACTCAACAAATGACAAATGCAGGAGAGGAAATTGTGCTGCAGTTAGCGGGCACCCCTAAATCATTCACTGTGAGCCCCGCACCCCAAACCCTGCCCAAAAATGAATTGAACCAAAACTGTTTATGCATTCACTCCATATACTCTGTGGCACATTACATTCTGCATTGCAAATGGGGGTGCAGGTAATGAAGCTTACGCAGTGTGAAAAGGCCAATTACTCTAGTGTGTGGTGGCTGGGACCAGAGTGTGCTTGGGCTCCCTCCAGGCTAGAGACAGAACCTAGTAAACACCTCATCAGCTGATGAGACACACACACACACACACACACACACACAGTGCTGAAGATCCTCATAGTATGACTATTGTAAGAGACACACCAAAACACACGTTCCAATGAAGAGTGTACATAGGCATGCTTAAATACACATGTACACGTGTGCATGTAAACATAAATGCACAAATGCATTTGAGAGGTATTAAAAACGTGTACGTGCACAGATCAGCATTGAAACACTGTGTACACAAATGACAAAAAAATTATCCAACTATCTGCATATTCACAACGGTAACCTTGCCAGTGGATGAGCTGGGAGGAGAGGTAAGGAGAGGCGGAGAAAGACATGAGTCAAAGATCCCTTCTTTGTGTCTTCTTCTAATACTTCCCATTTGTCACATTGCTTTGCTATCCTGAATGAGGACTTGTTGTGTCTTGTTTTGTGTACACACTCACTCAAAGTAAAGGTTTTTTTGGGGGGGGGTTTCCGCCGGAGACACAATAAAATCTATAGCTGAGAAAAGTAAAGATGGCGGAGATGAGAGAAAATTGAGGAGACAGGAATAGGGGGGCAGACGGGAGAGGAGAAAAACAGGAGAGACATGCAGCAGGAGGCCACTTGTGTCACCAGTTGCAGAGGGTCATGGTGGGGGAGGTGAAAATTAAAGCACGCAGGCGGCGTCTTGCACCTCAACCCAGACTGAACCCCCTCCCTTGCCCTCTGTGGTGTTAGTGGCCTGTGTATGTATGTGTGTGTGTGTGTGTGTGTAGGATGGGTTTGGGGGGGGGGGGGAGTGACGGGTGAGGGATATCTCAGGGGCGAGGACATGCACAGGTGAGTCACAGGTGTAGCCGCTGTCACACACGCTGCATATTTCAGGAGTATCATCACGGGGCGGAGGGGCACTTGAGCGTGGGGCGCGCCATGTGCCTCCCTCCTCGTCAGACAAATTATTCTGATGTCTCATTGTGTAGAGCAGGGAGTGTGGACTGGAGTTAAGCATAGAAGTGAGACCTGTTGGTTGTGTTGAGAGACACGTGCAAAAGAAATTATTTAAGTAATTGTGCTCTAAATGCTTTAAGAGAAGAAGGCCGGCCTATTTATCAGCAGCCACGTTTACATCCACGCGAAGATTATGCCTACATGCTGTGTTTGGGTGCAGCTCATGTGTAGGTTGAGGAAAAGATAGCAGGTGACAGGCGACACTTTTGGAGTTTAGAGGAAACCAATTTTAAATTGCATGCAGTTTGTTACAGGATAAAATACTGTATGTAATGTTTGCAGGCTGGTAGATGAACTAAACTACAGCCATGCTAGCAGCTCTGTGAGGCTGTACTTAGGCAAAGTGGTGCTTGGAACTAAATGCTAACATTATCATACGCTATGTTAGTATGCATTACTTCCCCAGTATATACTGTATAAAACATGCATGTTGTATGAAATGTATATGGAGAGGCCCATAATCACAAAACACAAAATATGCAAACATTGTTTGGTAAAAGGCAAAGTACAGAAATTGCACATTTGACAAAATATATGTAATTTATTTTTCATGTGAGTGAGCACGTTTTTTTGTTGTTGTTTTTTGTGCTTTATGCTACAGAACTAAAAAGTAAAATTTTATTTGTGAATCCAGCTCATGACCTGAAAATTATTTTTAGCGATAAAGCCTCAGATTCCCAAAGATGAGTCAACAAATTGCTTAATCAGACTGATCACCCTGCTAGAAGCTAATGTGTTCATGGAAATGTCCCCATTGTTCACAGCAAACAGGTAAAATGGGAGCTGATTAATTCACGTAAATCATGTGAAAAACTAAAAATATCACTCGTTCATGTGATGAAATTATCACTGAGAACGATTCACTCTGCCCTCTAGCCGTGTGTGTTTGTCTCTATGTCTGTGTGTGTTTGTTTCATTCACATCCTATCTTGACCTATGTGACTCAGCATGGGTTTTTGTGGTCATATAATCGGGATGCCCTAGCACATAAACCATAATCATCTCCCTTTCCATCTCTGAACATTAAAGGCCACTCATTTTTTCTACCATGTAATAATAGGGAACTTCCAATTCATGTCTTACAACGGCTTGTAACTTTGTACAAATCACATGCCCATCAAAAAGCTGGCGCTTCCCCGCTGGTGTTTATTTCACTTGCTCTGGAGGCTACAAAAATTCAAAAAAAAAAACAAAAAAAACATATAAATCTGGTTTGTTAAGTCAGTGAGTTGGCATGGATATCAAAAGGAAGTGAAATTGAAATTGAGAGGGATCAAGAGGAAGAACGGGACGGAAGAGAGCGACAGATAAAAACAGAGACGATGAAGGTCAGTGTGTAGACAGAAGGAGTGAGAGGACACGAATCTCTGAGAAACACTCCAAATAAAGCAGCAAGAGGGCAGGGAGGAGGGAGTAATCTCTCTGCCTCACTAGAGGGGAGGAGGGTGGGGAGAGCTTGGACTTCACTGCACACACACACACACACACACACACACGCGCGCGCACACACACACAGACGCGTTTCCATGCAAACAACTTGGCCATGCCGGGCGGTTAGGTGGGAGGATGTAAGGGAGAGGGCTACACCCTTGTGCGAAGCTTTGTTGTGTGACACATAGACAGCCCACCCTAGCATTCCCACCCCTATATTTGGCCTTGAATACAATTGCAGGTTTGAGAGCGACAAATCGGACTGGGGCAGGCAGGCAGACTCAGCTGAGGACAAGGGCAAAATTACATGAGTAGAAGGGGAAGCCGCTATAGTGGAGTGGCTGTTTTGCAACGATATTAAAGATAAGAAAGATATAGTGCAGCATACATAGTGAAATCTAGTCATTTATTAAGCTTAAAAATTATAAGCAATATAAGGCAGGCAGACTCAGCTGAGGACAAGGGCAAAATTACATGAGTAGAAGGGGAAGCCGCTATAGTGGAGTGGCTGTTTTGCAACGATATTAAAGATAAGAAAGATATAGTGCAGCATACATAGTGAAATCTAGTCATTTATTAAGCTTAAAAATTATAAGCAACAAGGTCCTGGATTTAAATCTTG
The DNA here is from genome assembly GCA_008360985.2 of Macquaria ambigua. Lineage (NCBI taxonomy): Eukaryota > Metazoa > Chordata > Actinopteri > Centrarchiformes > Percichthyidae > Macquaria > Macquaria ambigua. Next base: position 766,272 of record VMKM01000017.1, on the reverse strand, counting down.
CTCCTGGTCCTTCCTGTGTCAGGCTGGAGTGAACTGGTCACTGTTGTCAATAGGTGTGAATGGGAGAGAGTTTTTCTGTCTGTGTTCACCCAGTGATGGGTTGTTTTTTTCTGTCCATTCTGTTAACCTGCTATCCTCCCAGTGCATGCTGGGAATGTGCTTCAACACATGGGGTTTATGATTATGAAGTTTTCACACCATTTGTCTTTGTGGCGCCAGTACAAATTTAATTGTTTTATACTTATTTATAATTGATGTGAATTTTTACACTTTCAACACGTGAGTTTTCTATTTGAAATTGAGAAACCTTAAAAAAAAATGAAAATTATAATTAAAATTGCACAACTTGAAATCACCTTCTGGAAATTAAAAATAGGGGACTTAAAACCACATAAATTCAGATAGATGGTTTTCAAAATAAAATTTTTCAATGCAATAAATTCAGTGATAGTTGAATTTCAGTAGTGATGAAATGTCACAGTTATATATTCAGTTGCTTTTCTTTGCTTCCACCTTCCACGAGTTATCTCATCCTATTTCCCATTTTTCTCTTATTTTAAGCAAAGATTATGTTTGGATTCTGAATATGAAACTAAATTACATGTTATTGATTTGCTTTTACAGCATAGACAGACATAGAAAAACTACAAAAAATAGTTGAGCTGCACACGTACACATACAGCAACAATAATTAAATCCTGTATACAAAATTAGAACAGAAAAAACAACCCATACAAACCAAGGAATTAGCCGCCGTGTTTGTCCATACCTTGTTTTTTATTTATTTTTCTACCCTTGTGTTACATGTTTTATCCATGTGTGTACATATGAGTGCGTGCTGGTGCTGTGTGACTGTGTGTGTAATTATGTGTGTGTAATTCTGTGCCTGTGTGTGTGTGTGTGAGTTAGGGTAATTATACAGTAGTGGACCGGTGGTGAGACAGTAAATCAACTGTAGAATGACTTGGATTGGTCCGCTTTGCCGGCAGCACTCCTTACCCTAACCGGTCATCAGGGAGGGATACACTCTTAGAATAAATACTGTGCGTGTGTCTACTGTGTGTGTGTGTGTGTGTGTGTGTGTTGGGGTGCGGGCATGCATGCGTGTCTGTACACATCTATGCATACATTGAATTTACTGTATGTTTTTGTGCACATCTACACACATGTTCTGTCAGTATGAAGTGATGTGCCCGTGTGTGCGTCATGCCGTGTGTGTATATGTGCACATGTAGTATGGGCGTGTCAGTGCATGAGTGTATTTGTATGCGCATAAATGTTGGTTGTGTGTCAGCAGAGTTCCTCACCCAAACAGGTCATGAAAAAGGGACTCTTGACTGCTGCCTTTCCACCACAGTGGCCACTCGGCCTGCAGCCACACGGTTAACTGCGAATTAAAAACACTCTCCACAAACCCAGAGTGAAAGAAATATTTCAGTGCGTCACTCACAATCTAAAAGCATTTCTCAAATTTTATGAGATGGCCCTGCCTTCAGAAGTGTAACCAGATACAGCATATCTTTTTTTTTTTGTAATCTTAAAGGGTTGGTTAACCCAAATTACAAAAAGCAACATATTTCCTCACTTACCTCGTGTGATATCTAGATGTGCAGATAGTTTTGGTTTTATTTTTCTTTGTCCAGTGGTGGAAGAATTATTAAGGTTCTTTACTCAAGCAAAAGAAGCAATACCACAATGTAAAAAGTACTGCATTCATAATCATACTTAGTTAGGATGCAGAAAAATGACCCCTATGAGTGTTATATTATTATATATTCTATTATTGGTATAGCATTTTACTGTTGTATTTGGTATCGCTGGAAGTAATTTGAACTATAGTTTGGTATTTTATTCTATAGCAACGTACCATATTTCATGTTTAAGTTGATAATAAGTTCATCTTTGTAGATAATATTCAAAGTAACTAATAATTAAAGCTTTGAAATATATGTGGGGGACCATATTTCTCTCTAAGATGTAGTGAAATATAGTTAAGTAAAAGTACAAGCACCTCAAAAATGTACTTAAATACAGTACCTGAGTAAATGTACTTAGCTACGTTCCACCACTGTCTGTCTGAGATTTCCTGCTGCCACCCCAATACAATGAAGGTCAATTGAATTTTGTTTGTGCTGCTGAAACCATTGAAAAAAATACATTAAAAAAATTCAACAACAGCATTTCTCTCCAGAAAGAAAGTCCTGGTTATTCTGGATAATCCACAGACTTCACTGTGATCAGTTTCCATAGGGACTATGTCTTTATAAGAAAGCAGTTTCAATGAAGTCTCTTCACAATGTGTGTTAAATGTAATTTTTCTGAATGCTGTGTACATTGAGAAGTATATACAGTATGTGGCCTTATTTAAACTCAATGACTGTGTTTGTATGTTTGTGTATTCGCTCGTGATGATGATGAAACTGCCACCTCTGCCAACAAACAGAACGTGACTGACTACAAAACTCAGAAATCTGAAACACAGGCATGTTCCAGCATGAGTCACAAACACACACGCATACACACACATGCACGCACACACACACACACACACACACACACTGTCCAAATTATTGGAACCAGCGATTATTGGCAATAGACACCAATCAGCTTGCTTGCACGTCGTGTCAGTGTGTGTTTACCTCTTCCTTTACAAAGCATAAATGTGAAACTTGGACGCATATTGCTGTCTCCCTCCACATTGTGTGTCTTTTTGTACCATTTGTTCATGATGAAAAGAAACCCACACCCCTGCTGCACACACGACCCACAAAGCACCATGCGTTACTGTATGGGGGTGGTTCACTGAAGCCGCCGCTACACACACACACACACACACATATATATCAGCACACAAAAACGTTGTAATCTTGATCACATCTTTAGCCACAGCTACAGTGCAGCCCCCAACCTCCCCTCACCATCACGGCCACGGGCCAACCGTAGACACACACAGACGTACATGCACACACTTCTCCTGCCTCACCAGGGCTGTTATTAGGGGTCTGGATTTGGGGTGACGCCCCACAGGTGCTTCAGTACTAAGTTCAGGCTTTGTCCAGACTTAGATAATAGTAGCCATATCTCTTGTATGGAAGGCCAAAGGGTTCAATATTAAATAAATAAATAAGCAATTATGACATAGGTGTAATTAAATTGTGTGAAATATATAAATTTGTGAAATAATTTAAGACATTATTAAATCTCAACTCATTATTATAAAATTATATTTCATCATTCTTATTTTCATAATAACATCGTTTTATAGGAGTTCTTTTTTTATTTCATTTTAGACATTTTTATTTCAAAATGGCATTTTCCCCAATAACACTTTAATTTCATGTCTCTTCTTATGTCATGTGACTTTTCATGACAGTGGTGTTTTCTCACCTTTCAGCCAGTCACATGACCCCTACCTTTAGCCGATTAGCTCCTGTTAGCTAGAGAAACAACAATGTTAAAATAATTGTGAATCAACTATCTAAGCTAGCTGCTACTGTAAATTAACACAGTCTTTAACACGTAACACGTCTCTGTATATTTATTTAGCTTAACAAGGCTGCACATGCTACCTACCTAGCTGGCTAACTAGCTAGGCAGGGTTGTGAGCATGGCTTATTACTTAGCATCAAAAGTGAAGAACCAGTGTTAACGGCAGCAGCTAACGTGACTAACGTAAAGTGACTTCTGTCCTATTTCGAATCTAAAGATGTTCCTCAGAGAAAGACACACAACTCTGTGAAGATCAGAAAGGCCGACAGTCTTTCACTGTGGTCGTTCTAGCCAACAGGAGCTAGCTAACACTGCTAACACTGCCTCTTTGATGCTGAGTAATAATCTACGCTCACAAGAAGGCCTAGCTGGTTAAAAGCTACAGAAGTTACTGTGTGTTCTGTGTTTATTTAAAGCAGCCGTCTCTAGTTGGTTGATTCAGGACAACTTTAGCATTGTTGTTGCTGTAGTTAATAGGAGCTAACTGGCTAAATCTGGTAGCAGTTGTTGAGCTTGCTTGCTTAAAAGAGACAGGTGGTACGTGATTGGCTGAAAGGTGAGAGGGCGGTGACAACACCACCAATATGAAAAGTGACAGTATGAAATAAAATGTGTCATTAAGAGAAGTGACTGTATGAAATAAAACTTGACATGAAATAAAAGTTTCATTTGGAAAAAAGCCAATATGAAATATAAACAGAATTATGAAATGTTATTATGAAAATAAAGAATGAATATTTATTTAATATTGAATTTAATTGCCTTTAAAGAGCCATGTGGGCTTTTATGTCTACAATGACGCAGAGACGGTTTTAAAAATAACTCAGACTTCAGTAACTAAAGATATATGCCTGTGAATACCATAGCAACTCTCAGCTCACCCGAGCGAGTTCAACGTGCAAGTGAACCACCTGATGACAATGCTTGATCTATAACTTTTATTTGTTTTAGTTAAACAGTTCAGCCCACATTAAAATATCTGGATACCTGCTCTTCCAGAGAAAGTAACAGAGCGATTAAGATACACTGGAGCATTGACAAAAGATAAGGTGATATTTAAGGCGTTGACTGACTGAAAGGATCCACTGAAGATACAAAATAAATGAAATAATATATATTTAGATAAATAGCTGTTAGTGTACATTTAATTTTATTACAACTTAATCTTATTTCTTTATTTCAGGTAATTGTTCAGTTCTATTTATTGTATCAATTAACTTGGCAATTATGACCACAATAATGACAGCTGATCAAATAAACACAAATAGCAACAAGCTAAGTACAGTTACTGCACTTTTTGGCCATTTATCTATTTATAGTTTTATTCAAAATGATTTGACTTCTAGCAACAATACAAATCACACTCACATGCCTCTACTAGAGAAGTCTGGAAAATATATGTTTGCATCCGTGAGAACTAAATGCATTAAAATTATTACAGCCGTGACACGTGCACATGCTCACACACACACACAAACACACACACACGCACACACATCCAGAAGAAAGTGAGGAGTTTTAATTAAAAAAAGGTCCAGAGGAGCCCACAGTCTCTCAGCCTTGTGTGGGATGTAGTTTGGCTGGGCATGAACGCAGTATAACCAGACACACTCTTTCTCTTTCATTTTCCCCCTCCCAGACAAGACACAGACAAGCACACACACACACACACACACACACACACAGATGTTATGTTGGGTAATTTTAACACCCTACTCTGACCTGAAGGCACCTCATGCTATCACTGTGTGCACTGTACAGTTCAGGCAAGGTCAGTCAGTGGGCTGAGATTTCTGTTTTAACACCCCTAGTTGGAGTCCTCCTGCTCAACACACACACACATACACACTGTGTCATCACATGCACACACACCCACACCCATGCTCACGAGGACAGGCGTGAATGTGATACCATGTAGCCACATCATGTAAAGAAATATGCATGGGAAAGAAAGTTACTGTTAGACAAGAAAAAAAGACTGTTACTTTTTATCAAAAGTGAAGACAGCATACCAGACCTCATTCAAACAAGACTTCATCTCAGTAAACAAGAAACAGAGTGTGAGAGAACTATTTATGAAGACTTGAAATCAGAAAAAGAGACAATATTTACAAGTTATCTGTAATAAATGCATTAGGAAATCAAACAATTTAAGTTTAAGCAAAATTAGCAATGATAGCATGCTTTGCCAAAGGAGGTCAAATACACATTTAACTTGGAGTATTGTAACATGGGGCTGTAAATGCAATTCCTCACATTTTTTTCAACTTTCCTTTTGTCTCCAAATTGCTGAAATTACTCCAGCACTTACTCATGTCCAGACAGCATAATGCCACTACATAGCCCATAAATGAGAAAGACTAGACTAGATTAAACTGCCAGCGCATTGACACGGGGGAGATGGTATAAAGAAAAGACTGACGTAAATGAACAGGAAATATGTCATAGACATCTGTCACGAACGTTCAGACAAAAAAGTTAGTTTAATAGATTTAAACAAACACATTACATCGTATTGGGTAGTGTCTGTTTTTAAAAAGTTACATGAGAATACAGATCTGGAATATTTATGGTTAAGTACAAACTTGACACTGAGCATGTACCAGGGTTGGGATCAACTTACTGAAATTTGATTAAAAGTCCCCCTCCATTCAAAAATGTGTTTTGCTTTTTGTTACTTCACTTGGATGTTTGAGCTTCACTGTGCAGAATGATGTATGTGCAGAGTTTGACACTAGAAGGCCGTTTTCACATGCATCAGTTTCTCTTGGCTCAACTAAATCTGAGTTTAACATGTGTACCAACACGTATGATTTCGTGAGATCACAACTAGTTTGGAAGTGTAACGTGGAAATTTGAAACCTCTAGTACACATACACTGAAAACGGACTTTTCAGTTTTTTTTAAATAACTTTCAATAAGTACCTTATTTGTTAGATATACATATTTACAGTGCAAAAAATATATATATATTTTATTTTATTTTGATAATACTGTAGGAGTTATGGGCAGTCCCAAATTAGTGAAGTCCCCTACCGAGCCACAACCGCTCTAACATAAGTCAGATGAGTCATTATATTTTGACATAAGACGAGGAGTACAATCTAGAATATTTAAATTATTTTTTTGCTCACATCCAGCTATCAAACTATTGTTGAAGGTCACAGAAGTATGTCTCACCGTCCCTGCCTCCCTCCCATCCTTCCACCATCCACCCATCCCAGTACCCTCCTGCACCTGATATCATTATCACCCCCCAAACCCCAACTCCTCCACCCTCCATCCCTACCTGTCACCCTCCCTCCTACCCCTGCTGCTCATCACGTCCCTCTCACCTCTCCCTCTGGTACCTGACACATCTCTCACCTCTCCTACTCACCTCTCTCCATCCTCTACTCTGCCTTGCCCTCCCTCATCCTCTTACCACCCGCCACCCTTTCTCTCTGCATATCTGTCCCCTTATTCTCTCAGTTTTGCCTCCTCTAGCCTACCTATCACTGTCCCTGTGGCTCTCTCTGAACCCCTCCCTCTCTGTCTCTCTCTACTTTCTGACACACTATGTGTCGCTGGTGAACTTCCTTCTGTGTTCCATCTGCCCCTTTCCCACCTCTCCCACTCCCTTCCAGCAGACCCACCTACTCAACGGGTGCTCACCATACATGCAGGCAGGCGCACACACGGCCCGGAGCTGTCAACGCACTCCTCAGACGGTCCGCGCTCTACCGCAGTTCAACAGCAGGGGGAGTGTCAGGCTGCAGAGGACAGGACGGAGGGGGGGAGGGTTAAGAGCAGAGCGGCCCTAGGCTCCTGGAGAGGGAAGCTGAAGGACAAAGTAAAGAGAAAATAAGTTGAGTTTGGTCTATTTTTCCTGTCTGAGTTATCTTGCAAAAGAATCCCTGTTTTTATGTTTGATCCAGGATGAATCCACTCGTCTCAAGGCTAAAAAGGACACACCCGAAATAAAACAGTTACAGTTCTTGTATCATTTTGATTACATTTATGTAGAGCTGCAAGGATTAGTCGATTAATTGATCAGTCGAAGGGAAGAAAGTTAATCGTCAAGCTATTTTGATAATCCATTAATCATTTAAGTCATTATTAAAGCAAAGATGCCAAACAGTTGATGGTTGCAGGTTCACAAATGTGAGAATTTACTGCTTTTCTTGATTAACATTACTGCAAATTGAATATGCTTGCATTTTGGACTGTTGGTCAGACAAAACAAGACGTTTATCGATAGACCAAATGATTAATCAAGAAAATAACTGTCCGATTAATCAATAATGAAAATAATTCTTATAGTTGCAGCCCTAAATTTATGATAGTGGTCTATTCTAAAAGGTAACTCTTTGGAGTTTGCTAACAAAAAGTCAGAACAAGTGATACTGAACCAAATTTACAGAGTCACAAAAAAAAAGAAGTTTTTTTTCTCACCTATTTTTATGTTTACTGTTGTGTTTGGTATGCCCTGCTGTTACAAAAATAAGCAACTGCTGTCACTGTGATATTGGGATCTTAAAATGGTTAACACAGATTGACTCATGAGGCTTTGTGTTTTCAAATGATGTATAAATGGTCGAGGTTAAGTGAGGATTCATCCCAAGTAAGGTAACAACACCCCACCCCACCCAGTGTAAAATTACAGATATCTGTGTTAAAGATATCTGTGTTAATGTTTCATTATTTTTACCACAGAACTGAATAAATACATGTCTGGCAGTGTCAACAAAAGATGTAATATTTTCCACAACATATTTCAGGGATATTGTGTTACAGTAGATTGTATTAGATTGTTAAGTATTTCGTGATTTTCTTTCCACCCCCCGTAGTTACAGCACATCTATGACTTACAGCACATTATAATAGCACTGCTCGGTGTACAACGGTGCTATGATCTGTCTACTGCCCCCACCTGCTGGTTAGAAAGCTATCATGTTTTTGTTACTCAACGAATTGAACCCTGGCCAATCTCTGTGTGTTTATTTGTCTGAACGATAATGTGTGTGTGTGTGTGTGTGTGTGTGTGTGTGTGTGTGTGAGCCTGTGTGCGTTTTACACAAAGAGATGTTCAGTCACTTCCACCCACTTAGTTTCTCTCTATTTAGTTCACAGTGATCTTTCTCCCACACCTATCTCCTGCACCCATCCGACCTAACAATAAAAGAGCAGAACTGCAGTGGACCACTGCACCAGGGCCGCTGGCCTAATGAACTGCACATACTGACAAGCGCAAATAATCAGCCACCCTGTTATAAAACCCGCACATACAGTAATAACAGTTTGCTGGCCAGTGTTGTTTATATCACACCGTTGCTCTCACAAGCCACAGAAGGGGTGAGTCTGTGACCTTAAGAGCTGTGGGACCTGCACTGTCTAATTCCATGTTTATGGTTTTGCCTTTTATAACACACAGACGGAGCTGCCCAGGCCACAAGCACACGGAAATATCATCATGCGCCCTCTCCACTGCTAATTGGTGCCTTGGTACCATCCCTCTGGTGGGGATTCAGCTTTGTGCAGGGCGACCTGAGGAGCCAGGCCAATTTCAGCCTTTGCTTCTCCTTCTCTTCTCTTTCTCTTGCTCCACAGAATTTACCGTCAAACCAACATTAAAATGGATATTAACAGCAAGGTTCACTCTAACAAAAAGAAAACTGACTAAATAAACTTGTAACATGGTTTATGGTTATATGTAAATTCACATAAATCCATAAACCGTTGGCACTGCCTACAAAGAAATGTGACTGAGATCATTACACTTAAAGATTTGCTTGCATTATATAAATGTCTGACTAAACACATTAAAACAATAAAATGTCCATAGAAAAGATTTAAATCGTGTCTCCTCTGTGGGTGTCTTTAATATTCTAAGAACTGGGAAAAACATTTAAATAATAATGTTAATGGATTCATTTTTGAAAGCAACTTTTCAAAGTATTGTGTGCACTGCAATAAGTGTTGTCATTTTTAGAACATTTAAATTATATAGCAGTTTATGGTTATTATGGTTTCCTTGGCAACAGTGCAAATTACTTTGAATCTTACCAACTTTTACACCTTAGCTTCACACAAGCCTCAAATCTGCAGTTCAGTAGGCACATTGATTTAAGACAGACACAAGATTTATAAGACAGAGAGGGAATTATTTTACTGTTTTCTGACATTTTTGAGTGAGTGCAGATTTCAGGCTGGCACATCAGTGGTTTTTACTTTTTCCTCGACACATATCAAAACAAGAAAGCCATAGCTGAGTTCATATGAGAAACGAGATGCCAGGAAATGGAGCATCTGCACAGAGAAAACGCGCAGCAGTATGGGAGGGAAATGGAGGGATGAATGGCTTGCGGTGCTGCGGGTGATGTGAAGAGGACAACAAAGTAATTATGGGATGACTAAGGATAGACATAGAACTGGGCGAGGGAGTGGGGAGGAAAGGGAAAATGAGAAGAAGAAGAAGAAGGGGGTGGGGGGTGTAGTAACCTGCTGGAGTCTCCATCACACCATGGTAGTTAATTAGCCTCTGACTGTGGTGGCGAACATATTCTGTAGCCATCTGGAGCAGGGGGGAAGTATTTCCACTCAGCTGTCTGTCTATCGGTCCACTTTCAGGCGTATCTGCCTGTTTAATCCAGAGTTTAGTTCATCTGTCTGTACTGTGTGTCATTCTGCCTGTTTTCTGTGTGTCTAACTATTAGAAGCCCTGATTCATGTTTATTTGCAGGTCTATCTGTCAGTCAATCTGTCAGAGCTCTATCTTCCAGCTGTCTACCATATTGACTAAGGACCCTGATAAATCCCTGTGGTATCCATATTGATAATATGTACACATCCACACATCTACATCTACAGGATCACACACAAACACTTGAGGGAAAAAAAGACAGTGGAGTGGTTTATTCCTACAACTGCACTTTTCTGATCATCCACAAGGGGTCAGGATTACATTGAAAAGATTCTTCAGCAGGTTTTAACTCTGATCTGCAGTCATTTGTGTTTGGAGGTGTAATCAGACTCTGTGGGTTTAATTTGTAACCACAACTATTGATAGTCCTAGTTTAGATGTGTACATGTGTAATTCTGTTAGAGACATTAGGATTTTAGGCTGAGAAATATGAATGAAACAAACATTGCACATGTATAGTGCCAAACTTCACATTCACTCTGTATTCACACCTCAGATCTGGCATATACCTACAGTGTTCCTGCTCATTTAACTACTAACAACAAATAATCCTCTGCCAAGGTGGACCTACTATTTATAGAGAGAAGAGGGAAAATTATTCACACACATTTTACCTGTGGGACTGAACTCAAACCTGTTACAAGCACTGCAAAGAGGTGACAAAGCATAACCACAAATTAGTGATATAGGAACACAATTGTATTATTAGCAACATGAAATTAATTTATAAAAGCTAACCTTTGAAAAAAATTCAACTCAAACAGCCAGCAGTTTACTCTCACATTAGGGACAGTCACCTTTCTCCTCATGTTGTATTTATTTATATATTTTTAACAAATAGGCAGAAATGCTCTAGAGTATCAGATATGTTCAGCTATTACTGTAAAGAGCCTCAACGTTTGGCATTATATGCTTATTTTCATAAAAACTACCTTAAAAGACCAAAAGTAAAGATACTCATTATGCAGAATGGCGCATTTCAGAGTGATGTATAATAAATCACTGCATTAAAATTAGTGATGCAACAAATCACTAATGTTGCAGCTGGTAAAGGTGGAGCTAATTTCAGCTACTGTATCTACTGCTGGGTAGCTTAATCAATAATAATATATCATCATTTAATAGTGGATTTATGTTTTGTATTATTAATCAGAATCTGCAAAGTAACTAGTAACCAATGTTGTCAAATAAATGTAGTGGAGTAAAAAGTACAATATTGGCTTCCAAAATGTAGTTGAGTAGCAGAAAACGGAAATACTCAAGTAAAGTACAAGTACCTCAAAAATGAACTTAAGTACAGTACTTGAGAAATGTAGTCTCTGTAGTTACTTTCTATCACTGAGTGTAACACAACAAACCAGTAGTTAGTCAACTATCTTCTCTTGCTTTAATACTGAACCACGTTTCCCACAATGCATCACTCTTGGGTGCACGTGTCAACACTGCCAGCGAACCGGACTGAACGTCACATTCCTGCATTCCCTTTTTTCTCAGTCTGGGACGTCGGAGTTGCCACTAGATAGCTAATCCTCTTCCTCCACTTTTCTTTTTGAGAAACACACCCATGACACGGCAGATTTGATCTCAGGAGGTGATCCCGGGTTCCCCCAGGAGTCAGAATCTCACTTCGGGTAAAGGATTTATCTCATTTTAAGCCGGTGAAGGTGTCTGTCGGTTGGAGTGCTATAACCGTGGTAACCAGATAACCGTTTTATAAGATGCGCTGGATTTGCTGCGAGTTGTCTCTGTGAGTGACCTGGTTATGCTTTGACCTCAACTGGCAGACCTGTTGATATAGCACAGTTGATGGAGGGATGATTGAGTTCGTAATGTATGGCCTGTTGTTTACTGTTGTACTTAAGAGCTAGCTAACGTTAGCCGGCTGGTTAGCCGCAAAGCTTGCGTCACCATTGTTACCGGTGATAACGCGGGCACACACACGAGGGTGTGGAGGCTCCTCCAGATGTGTCTTTGTTATTTTGACGTGGGGCATTATGGTGCAGTCATTTGGATAACGTTGCTATAAACATCCTGTCAAGATACACCACTTGGCTAACGGATACACACAGTGCTAGCATCCCAGACAGCATGGGCGTGGTTATAGGAGTGCTAAATAGAAAAAAAAAACTACAGCTAAGGTAATGGTGGAGTCGTCATGGTCAGTTGTTATAGTCACCTTTGCAATCAGTTTGGTTTCAGTAACGTAATACTTGCAGGGCAGGACTGACAGGAATAGCCGTTCATAATGTTAGATGTCAGGCTGCCCTGGAAAGGAGCTGAGCTTGCTGCAGTTCAGCAGCCTGTCAGCTGTTGACCCTAACAACAAAGAGTGGATCACAGCTGCTGCTAGTCTGTGGCAGGACAGAGGGGAAATCACTGATCACCTTGAACTCATATGTAACGTAGGATCTGTCATCTCTTATGAAAACTGAAGCAGATACATGCAGTTGTTTAGGTAGTTGGTTTGCATTGTTTACATAATTAGTGCCAGGTAGGACAAACCTAAACTATGCTGAATGTCTGCTGGAATAAACTTGTCCTTGCCACTTAAAAAAACCCAGTACAATTATATATCATTACCCATATGCTGTAAGTTAACAAACTTTTAAAACTAAGTGGTCTATCCTATAGGAGTCCCTTCTGGTGTTTTTACGTTATACTTAAGTCCAGTTTGCTCATAACATTCCTGAGATTCCTGCTGTTCAGAGACTGATTGGATCAGAGTAACTTTACTGAGGTAAAGGAATGTTTGCGTGCCACCACGTCACACAACAGCGACCCTCCTGACTTGAATAAGACAGGATTTGCCACACTTTGATGCAGAAAAACAAGACAGAATTTGCATGATTTATCTTGGACAGACAGTCGTTTCACTGGAGAATGGATTAATGAATTGATAATCAAATTTATCCAATCCTGCTGAGAGGTAAAATGTGTTCTTTTGATTAAAGGATAGCTTCACAGTGTATGGTCCTTTCCCACGTTGCCCGCCTGCCTCAAGTAGAGACACATGCTGATTTATCAGTCAGCCTAATTGCAAGTCAGGTTCAGCCAGTGTCTCGTCCTGTACTCTGTATTCATTGTATTATCATTTAACTTGGCCAAGTGCCCGTCATCTAAAGTCTGCCCAGACTGATGAAGTCATTTGTTAACTTTTGTGAACATACAGTCAAACATGTGTAGATTAATTAAAAATCTATTATTTATGAATTAAAGGTCAGTAGATTGAATGTAATCATAGTTCTTTTTTGATCTTACATGAGCCTAGACATACTTGGCCAGAGCTATTTCCAATATGGAGAATTACATGTTTGTGACTGAATAAGTGCCAGTGCTTGAACATGGGCCTACGCTTGCAGGGCATTTTAAGGCTTGTATAGTGTAAGTGTGTGTGTGTGTGTGTGTGTGTGTGTGTGTATGGATATAAGTATGTAAGAAACCACTAAACATCCATCTGGTGACATAGCTAAACAGCCATCGACTAACTAATCTAGACAATATGTTTACACTTGTGAGATTATACCATCAACTAACTGATAGTAATTAACACAGACTAAGACAAAGATATGGCACACACGCTATATATATATATATATACTGTCAGTAATTGGCCCTGCTAATGTTGCATACATGTTCCATGTAGTGAACTCAGGAAATATTTGGCATACCCATTCATATTCACAATTCTTAAATCCACAGTTGAAATGGCAGTTTATCTTGACTTTGTAATGATGTGTTGCTCTCATGGCTGCACAATATATAGGACAATAGTACAAATTAATCATAGGTTTTATCCAAATCTTATAATTACATGTTGGTGTGTGCTTGATGACTGAGCTGCTTAATCACCTCACGACAGAGGTGGCATGTGAAATTAAAGTAGCATTTTGCTCTCCCATTAAACTGATCTAATCTGTGATCTTAGGCTGTGAATTGGCTGGTTGTTGATCAATAGGTGCACCCTTATCATCTAGCCTTTCATTTTTTAGGAACTTACCTGATTACATCACAGCCACAGTCCAATTTACTCTTGAAAGTTAGCTATCGAGCAATGAAATGCAAAAACTATGATATCCTTGTCACTGTAATAGAAAAATGAGGATTGCTGATGTTTAAACTTGGCCTGAAATACAGCTTCATTTAGATCTAATCAGAGTCAGTGCAGTGTCATCACCCCAGTGATCTGTAGTCCCAGCACATATGAGTGCTGCATTGATGAGTGATTGAGGCTGTGAACTCTGCCGTCAGAGGTCAAACGGTGACAGGAAATAAAAGAGTGATCCCAGAGTAACAGTAACAAATAATGATGCCAGTGTTCATTTAAGTAGAAGCATGTATCTCTAACCTCTGTGCCTCAGAAACGGGGTAGTGTTTAGGCCTGTGACGCACAACCAGTTATACGCATGCAGTGTTTTGAAGAATGTGGAGGAGGAGCGAACACGGCTGCATGTTAGGGAGAGAGTGGGAGTAGCCTGCAGAAAACTGGATCACCCTGACTCAGCCTGCGTAGCAGAAAACTAGCCTCATTTCAGTGGGAACTGCTGCTCATTAAGGTGCCTGAAGTGCGTGGATGAGTGAGTGGGAAAAGAGAAAATGAGGAGAGAGCGATCACACGGGTTGTGATTGAGGAAAACATGCAGTAGCTTTGTGAGAGGAGAGATATCAGGTGATGGCTTCAAGCTGAGGGTATACGGCCTTTAGCTTAGTGCAGGGATGCAGAGTAGTTCTCTAGCAAATTACACAGCCTGTATTTTTTGGAAACAAGCAATTGCAGGACTATTGTCACAGTTGTGGTCTTTCTATGGCCGACCTTTTTGTTCTCACAGTTAACCTGTTGTTTTGTCATCATCTCGTGTGTTCAACCCCGACCAATAATGGCCACAGCTCTGTTGCACACTAACCTTTGTCGCCTCTCTTCTCACTTTTGTTCAGCTTTGAGGCCTCAGAACTACCTACACTCCATACATGCTGTGAAGCCCGTGATCTGAATTACACACTCTCGTTTGTTTGCCAGGATTCTGTGTTTGTGTGTGGATCCGGACAGAAAAGCATTGTTGGGCTGTTGTCCCAGCAGTTCCACAGTACTGCCCAATCCTCTCCCATTAGGTCACTACAGGGGCAAAGGGGGACAATGTGGCTTTTGTTTTAAGTGTACACACACATGCACACACCCTTGGACCCCCCTCTACTGGCCTGTTCCTCTAGATTCAGGCCACTCAGCTCACACTGTATGAGTAAACACATTTACTCACAACAGCGTGTTACAGTGAATGGGAGGCGGGAACTACAACTCCTTTGAAGTTGGTTTGTAATTTTAGCTCTACAGGCTCCTTCATTTTAGTTTGTGATCAACCTTGTACCTGTTACAACTTTCTGTAAATGCCGTTTTCTAGTTTACGGCTACTATTGGTGCCCCAGCAGGAGGAGGATTTGTGTGTTTTGCATGTATTTCAGTGACATCTTGCGTGTGTACCACCTGAGTTTCTAACATGCTTCAAAAGTGCAGCAGTTGGTTGAAAACTGCATTTGATTTCCATGATTGACTGTTGATGTCCATAACCCTTCTGCCACATCACTTCCACAGTACAATGACACTCTGGATGTCCTGAGACTTTATGCAGGAATAGGATCGGGGTCAATTAAGGATTTCTTTTTTTATTGATTGGTACTGGCTATATAACGCCTGATATACGGCCTGATATTACTAATATTACGTAAGTATTTTACGAAAGAAGAGAGGCTACCCAAATCTTGTCCAAATTTCACACTTGGCTCTACTCTCTCCACTGATAGTGTAAAAAATACTAAAGGACACCATACAAAACAAGATTCAAGATTCAAAGGTTTTATTTGTCACATGCTCATACAATATGTACAGTGAAATGCAGGGTGGCATACTCTGCATTTTGAATAGATTATTTTTTCTGCAATGTTTCCACACAGCCGACTTTCATGCATAAATAATTTACATTATCTAAGTGACAACAGTTTTTCTCTGTCATTTTGCTGTTTGCAAATGATCACAGTCGTGCAGGAAAATCAGTTTGTTGCTCCATCTAACCTATCTGCTAATATGCATACTCACATCTGCTAGCAAATACGTCAACTGAATGATTAGACTCAAAGACACCATGCCGCTATCCTGCTCTCAAAAATAGATTACTCCAAATTATATTTAAACCCAAGTGTGAGTTTGTTAAGCCAGCCAGCCAGTCAGTAGTAGACCAGATTAGGCGTATTAGCAGCTCTCGCTGCATGGGGTGGGAAGATTGACATGGACTCCAACTGTGGAGACTGGGTCTCATGTCCTGCTCTGTTTGGGTTGGATCATGGTTCTTACTGTTTGGTTGGGGTGTAAACATATCAAAGGCTGCAAATTACTGATGCCTCAGAGCGTGTTTTACTTTATCATATATGTTGTGTCTGGTTTTACTATGCCATGATACAGCCAGTGTGATTTGTTAGGAGACTTTAAGTGTCTACTGTAGTGGCATTGTGTCTTTGGACCCCAGGGGATAATTGTTTACATAGTTGTTAATATGCTTTATGTTGCAGTTTCATGCAGCAATGACGTCTTGAGAATAGTAAATTCATTTCAATATTCAGACACACAGCATACTTGCATTTACTATGAAATTATTGATCTTACTTAAATCTGTACATTTTGACAAACAAGTGTGACCCCATTAGAGTTGAGCTTGTTTCAGTGAATCAAAATCCATGAAGAAACACTAGAAGACAGAGAGAGAGAAGCATTTCCTTAATAGAGGAAAAAGTCAATAATGAGTAAGTCTAAGAAAAAGTATTAGACATTGCTATACCTTGCTGTAACACTTGGTGATAAGAATGCAACACTTCTCATTCAGCGGGCCTAGGAATGTGTGAATTCACCACATCACCATGCCTTCCTACCTACCGTGTGTCATGCACATGCTTTAAAGATGACTGTGTTATTTGAAAGCTATTATTTTTCCCTTTGCATGCATGCACCAGACTGTGTGTCAAACGTGTAGATTAGTTAAGCAGGGAGGGATATTGCACAATATATCATGATTTTGCAAGTAATCAGTCCACTCTGTGATGTTTCATGATTTATCTTAAGAAGTAGGGATGGCGTAGATTTGCATTTGTCTCTGCTTCTCTAACAAAGAAACAGTGTGCCGTCCAGTGCCATGCTGTGTCTGTCTGGCCAGTTTAGTATCTGCCTGGATGGTGCTGGGCTTTGGGCACAGTCTTCAGCTTGGTTCTACTGTAGTACATGCTGCTTTGCATTTTACAGTCTTGATCCTTCTCTGCTGGCCTGTAGAGTCACTGGCTGTCACCGTTATCCCAGCGCCTCGTTTTAGTGCACCATTCAGCAGCCGACTGTATTTCCTTGGGTCTTACAAAGGCTTTAGTAACAATGTGTTCAGTGTTGGTTGGTTGGTTGAAAACTTCGCCTTTTTTTCCAGACCTCTGATTCACTGCTCACAACTCAGCATTGTTCAGCAGTTCAAATCCACTCATTCCTGCAATAAATTCTACCTTTATGAAGTTTACAATGTTCAGTCTTTGTTGAAAGAGAGGTGTTGAGTCAATTGTATGCTCATTTTGGCTGCTGCAGTCATAATGATGTTGAATTATACTGCGTTTTAAGTGTTTCTAATCATTTGTTCACCCCATTTATATTAATATGGGTAGACTTAATATTAGAAACACCACTCAGTATAACGCAATACAGCCTCCAAAATGATTACAGTTGAGTGAACACCTCTGAAACAGTTTCAACAAAAACTGAAAGTTATAACCGTTATTGCTGCTGTATTAGATGTGTATTAGTTTTAGCTAGTTGTACCTAATAAACTGGCAACTGATTGTAGAATGAATCAATTAACAACAACTTACTAGAACATACATAAGGATGTTTGAACACAAACACACTAGGGTGTATGGAGAAGATTATATACATGATGTTGGCTGAACAAGATATTTTAGAAGTAAACTTTGATGTCCACAAGTGTTGGATACTGATATGCCAGTTCTTCAGCTACAGCACAACAGCGAAGCTAAAAGTGTGGCCAGGAAGTTCTTTGTTGGAACAGCTGGTAAAATTGAGGCAGGGAGAGCGAGAGGGTGGAGAAAGGAAGGAGCAGGGGAGGAGTCGGGGTATGTGGGACGGGGGATTCAAAGATGTAGTTTGAGAATGGGTAGGAGAGTGGGGCAGACTGACAAAGGCCATGCTACAACCCACATGAAACTTTTCACAGCGCGATGACCACTGCAACAAATTGCTTCATCAGACATGACCTTTGTCTGTCTGACCCGACTCTCTTTCTCTTCTTCACAATTTGTTTTAGGCTTTGGTTCTCACTCACTCTAGACCTGCAGCAATTAGCCAATTAAATTTTGTTCTGTTTTCTGATATTTATTGGACCAAACAATTAGTTGATTAAAAGAGTACTCCACTGATTTAGCATTACACTTTTATAACATTGTCATTGTCGATGTGATCTTTTTTATTCCATGCGTTCTTCTTCCTTTTCAAAATCCTGACGCCTACATTACCCACAGTGCAACTTGACTGCCGGCAGTTTGTTTGGAGAGTCGAGTGTGTTATGCTAGTATCGGCTAATGTAGTCTCTAGCCTCAATTAGACATGAGGAGGTTACAGAGGTCTGGTAAGCTCACTTCTTTTTAACTCCACATCCCCAGATTTCTTCTCAATTTCAAACTGGTATCCTTCAGCCCCAACCGACGCGGACTCAAGTTACATCACATAAAGGGCTTCATACAACTTTTTCACATATGCCCTAGTACGCCCTAAGACTTGTAAACAGGCTTTGATGTGTAAAATTGGTGCACCTCCCCTTTAATTGAGAAAATAATCAAGAGATAAGTCCATAATGAAAATAATCGTTGCAGCCTTAACTCATTCTCTCTTTCTGTTTGGAGGGAAAGTCTGACAGATCATTACTACTAAGTTAAAATGCAAACAGTTTGTATGAATGCTTATGCTTTCCATCGTCCTTTGCATCAGTATCTTGTAATGTGAGAGCCCATATCATTGCTCAATGCTTAGACTTAAAGTGTGTTTGTATTGGCAAGACGAGAGTTGTGTTGTGTAAATGTGAGATGCCTTGTGATCCTATTTGTGCTCCTGACCTTGCAGAGTCAGTTTCTCTGTTTAGTCAGAGGGGCCACCAGCCTGCTGTCCTTATTTGTGTTGTTGTTGTAGCTCATGTACGCTTAACACTGTAGCCTTTTCTTTGTCTGCGTCAGATGAAGTCCTTACTTTAGTTCCAACCCCAACCTCTGCCTCTCTGTTGTGCCCTGCAGGGATGACGGTAGTTTGGTTGGGTTGTTGACTCTCACATGAGCAAATTTGTGCCACCCTGGAACATCAAACTGATATAATGTTGGGGAGGCAAACTTGTTTCTCCTCCACCACAAGAACGCTGATAGACCCACTGTGAAAGCAACACACAACTTATTTGAAAGAGCACTGCAGGTCTGGAGTGATGTGTTATGAAACACACAGCAGGATAGAAAGGACTTTGACTCAGGCCTATGATAAAGACACAGAATCAGTGTTTACTTTGGATATTGATGATGATGATGTTATTTGGGGTGCTTGTAATGCATGCACAGGCCTCGTGATTTGTTGCTCCAGCTCATGAACTACCATAAAAATATCACACAAAATAAAAAAAATATTTATAGATACCAAGACAAAAAGACGGAGAACTATGAGAGCTGCATTAATGGACGGGTCAATAGCTTTTGGCAGCAGTTTCCCCTCAGGCAGTAATTCTATACTACATGTCAAGGACAAGGGTAGGACATCAGACTGAGCTGCAACCACTACCAGTATGCATCAATGTGTTGCCAACATCCAGACTACTATTATCGAATGCTTCTCCATTCATTTAAACTGTGTTGTAATTAATGGAGCTCTGCTATATTCACATCAGAACCGTATGAATTGAGATGAAAATTCAAGGCTCATCAGTGCTCCTACAGCCTCACATATGTAAACTAGGGTGGACAAAATTACAGGTGAATCAACACCTCGCTGACACCATGACAAAGAAAATGGAATACTATGTAGGGCTATTGCATTGCAGTGCATTACATTGTACAGGAGTGCTTTGTAAACTGGCAACTTAGTGTACAGTATGGTTAAATAAACTGCAAAATATTACAGCGCACGATCAACTGAAAATAGATGCTTGACTTTGTAAAGCTGTTTGTCTGCCTCAGTTCTGTCAGGAGGCTGACAGAGACCGGGATGTCTGAGGGGGAACTGTAGCCTGGTTCTATCTCTATCTCTGAATCGCTGTCCACATTTCCGAATTGTTCAGCGAGTCAAATAAGTGAATGAAGTGAAATTAAGTTGCGATTCAGTCTGATAATCAGGCTAGACGAACTGTAGAGTGGCAGGACTTGAATGATTGGGGGAGATCTGTCTTTTTTTGAGCTGAGCTGGGACAGACAGTGGTGGTGTTGCGACATAAATGGTCTGATTTTGAGGGCAGCACATGATCTAGGAGGAATAGGACACAAAAACTGGGCCAGTAGATAAATTTTAAGTTGTCTTATCCTCTCAAATGACCATGAACACTCAAACGCAATTTAAATGTGTGTGTATAAGTGTAACACCAGTAGGAATAAGTAATGAATCAATTCTTAAACTTTCATGTAAAGATGAAGTTAGTGCAAATGTAAATGCATGTACATATGTGTGTGTACCCATACATATACAGTATGATTAGGCTTTTACATGTGCAAATGCATGTACAGTAGCTCATTAGGGTTATGCATCACATGTGCTGTTTTTGTAGTAAGTAGTGTAAATCCCTGAGGGGGGAAAGTGTCTTCAAGGCAGCTGCTCCGAGCATTGATGCTTCTGCAGCCTGCTAGCTGCAAATCACCAGGCTAATCAAAGCCCTGGGATCAATGTATATGAATGGATTATACTGTTGACACATATGGATTATACTACTCACACTCTACAGTAGGTCAGATTAGGACACATTGACCCTGCTACATAGTATGCAGAGATTAAAGCATTAGTCCTAAATGTACACAAAGAAAAGCAGCAGGGCCGTGATGAGTAGGGAGATTCTGAAGTGCTAAAATGTCCTTGAGCCTGTGTGAGACTGGTTCAGGTTCCAGTCTCTTGCACAACAGGGGTGCTGTCCTGTAGGTGACCCTGTGGTCTGATCTTCCAATGGAGCATTTCCCTCATGGTAATACTAACTCAGAAGTTGTAAACATGGCTTTTAGTGTTATTGGCACTCAAAAAGGATTATAAAGATGATTTTTTTTATTTGTTCTGTTGAAATAGTTGGTGTGATCTCAGTTTTTGTTTCTTTACTTTGTTGTGTTGTTATTGCTGTTTGATAAGATGCTACATAGTACAGCAGGTAATGAGATCAGACTTGATGTTATAAATAGACTGAAGAGAGTCTTTAGGATATAGCACTCCTCATTACCATGGCATTAGATAGCCTGTTAGCCCAAACCAAAACAAAGGGTTTAAACTTTGTGTGGCTGACTTGCTGGCTCCAAATGCACCAGGCTCCCCAGCGAGTCCTCAGGGCTCAGCAGATACCATTCTGCATGCCCCAGGGCCATAAATCCTCTTTGCATGGCTGGTGATCAAGCCATGATGTAAAGGAGCTTAGTAGCAATAGACAGACAGGCAGGAAGCTGCCTCCCCGTTGGCCAGGGGTCAGGTGATCACACACACACAACACAGACAAGAGAGAGAGACAGCGGGGAAGAGGTGGAAAAACAAAGAGGGAAGTGGACATGGAGCGGTGCATGAATGGTGCCACCAGAGGGACTTTGGACAGAGAAATTAGCAGAGATGAGTCGGATGTTTTTCAAAAGATGGATTTTTGAGTGAAAACACAACCTGTGCATGCTGTAGCTCCACAGCAGCACAGTCTTACTGTTGGACACTTTGGAAGCAAGCAGTGCATAATATATGGATGTTTGTTGACAGCAGTGAGGTTGTGTGTCTTCTTTGAGTGTTGGAAAGTTGAGGGGGACCAAGGTGAGAGAAATGCCTATTGACATTGTCAGTACTTAGGGCTGCAACTAACAATCATTCTCATTATCGATGAATCTGCCAATTATTATCTTGATCTATCGATTAATTGTGTTTATAAAAAGTCCGAAAATAGTGAAAAATCTGTGTTATAATTTCCCACAGCCCAAGGAGATGTATTCAAATAGTTTGTTTATTCAGCCCAAATATATTCAGTTTGCTATCATAATGAGAATGTTTGGGATTTTTGCTTGAAAAATATTAAATCGATTATCAAAATAGTTGCAGATACATTTTTTGCCAATCAGCAAACTGATTAATTGACTAATCGTTGCAGCTCTATTGGTACTCTACTCAACAGGTTGTTGCTGTCATGACTATTTTGGCCAAATGAAATGTAAACAACCTAATCGCTCCACTCCTCTGCATCACCATACGTCTGTTTGACGTGTCACATGTCATCGTTGTGTTGATGTTGGAGGTCTTATTGTAAACACAGCCTTCTAATAATCACAGGTGATAGATGCTCTAACATGGAAGCTCCTAGTCATGTTGAATTTCTTAGCTCACTCCTCTCTCTGTGTCTTTCTCTTCCTCCATGCGCAGGTCACTTTCCTCCCTCCCTTCCCCCTCCTCCCCTCCCACCCACCACAGTGCTGGTTGCCATGGAGAACTCTTCGGTGGCATCTGCATCGTCTGAGGCCGGGAGCACGCGCTCACAGGAGATTGAAGAGCTGGAGCGCTTCATCGACAGCTATGTGCTGGAGTACCAGGTGCAGGGGCTTCTGGGAGACAAGGCAGATGGGGACTTGGACTTGGACAATGGTGGCAAAGTGCCACAGGTCAGAGCCTTATTACTTACATGGATGGCGTGCTTTCATTAGTC
Source organism: Macquaria ambigua (assembly GCA_008360985.2). Lineage (NCBI taxonomy): Eukaryota > Metazoa > Chordata > Actinopteri > Centrarchiformes > Percichthyidae > Macquaria > Macquaria ambigua. Next base: position 743,181 of record VMKM01000017.1, on the reverse strand, counting down.
TCATATCTGTTAGCAGCAGTGGTTAGTACAGGCTCTGATGGCGGCTCTGGTTTGTATCTTCCAAAACACACTGGCGGGGTACAGCCTGCATCAAAAGAGCTGCCCCTACTGTTGTAATGTATGTAAACAAATGTGGAGGTACATCCACCAACACTGCAGCTCAACACACACTCTTGCTGCTGTGAGGTGGTTTGTCCACTGTCCATTTAAAATCAGTTATAAAAGGAAAACACCCAAGAAACTTTGGTTTGTTACTTTTACATTACTTTTGTGTTTGTTTATGTTTTTTGTTTACATGCAAACAACCCACCCCCCCACCCCCACCCCCCTTTCAGAAATGATAGCACCTTCTCCCCCCATTTCTCCCCTCCAGTGGACAGATGACTGTAACAACAAGAAAGATGGTAGCTGGACGTCTTCCCGGGGGAGAGGCTCATTCAAGCCAGTAAGTGTGTTTGTGTGTGTGTGTGTGTGTGTGTGTGTGTGTGTGTGTGTCAGGGTTCTGCTTATTTCACAGCTTTCGAGTTTATCTTAATTAATGAAATGAATAATCATTCACAGTCTAGTTATGCATAGCACAGTTATGATTCTACACGAGGGCTGTAGTGGCAAAAAAAAAAAGGTTGGGTAAACCGTACCCTCCTATCCACCAGGAGGGCTATCATGAATAGAAATCAAATCAATTGAATCAGTTGAAATACAGTCTGTATGGTCTTTATTATAGCTCAATGTTTGGACAATAACAGAATAATAAAGTGACTGATGGGGAATTAATTTGTTTAAACTTACACATTTACAAGTGAAGGTGAAAAAAATCCACATTTTGTGTTCCTCAACCGATCATAACTGAAACTATGCCGGTTTTACTGCTGTGTTTACACACAGTACTGATGTAAGCAACCCTAAAACAGCATCAGAAAACAATCATTTAAATATAGTTGTTTTGGAGTGGTAGTCCCCGAATTAAAAGATCTGTCAGTCATTTTATAGCAGGTTCCAATCTTGTGTTTTGAATTTAGTTGGATTTAGATTATGGCTTTAAACACATTAAGTTGGAGTTTAACAGGTTTTCTACCTTCTCAGAATTTGTTCTCTCCATCACCTGACTCCAATGCTGGTTCTAAAATCAGTTTTTATCTCTTTTCCTACTTTATTTCATTCCTTAAATCTTAAATCACTCGAACCTTCTTTACTTTCTCCACGTGTCTCTTTGCAATCTCCACTGTTGCATCCTGCATTTATCCTAGTTTGACCCAATCAAAAAGGTGCAAAGTATACATAAACGCTATTTGAGAATTTGAGAGGTGAGATGGTGTTTACATGTGTTTACCCTCCACTATATCCCTAATTCTACTGCCACTTCCATGTTGCACTACCTCCTTCTGTGCTCATCTGCTCTGGTCACTGGAGCAAAGCGTAGGTTCAGGTTAGTCTTTCCCTCTCTGACGGTTGTTCTAGTGTATGATTAGAAGAGACTGTAACACCAGCCGTAAACGATTCACAGCTCGTCCGCTTGCTTGTGGTTGCTGGAGACAAACTATGTTCTTAATGGCTAACATGGGATACTGTGAGGCTACAGCCAGTAATTGAATAATCCTAAATGAATTATCAGTCAGTTACTCTGCTAAATATCGGTGTGTGTGTGTGTGTGTGTGTGCTGCTCTGCTCTGTTCTGACAGCGCAGTCTGCAGTCATTTAGAGTATTATTGCTCCTCAGAGATTCATTAGTATGATTGACCAGGAAGTGAGTGGTGAGGGAGAAACAGCATGGGTGAGAGGTTCAAAGAGAGCAGAGTGAACCAAAATATAAGGGCGGTAAAGAGAGAGACTAGAGACTAGAATTGAAATTGTATTTATACATCAAATTCATTTTCGATGCAGTGAAATTAGGTCGTTTTAACATTCAGTTTCTGAAAGTATAATATCCAAGACTTGGCAATGAAACTAGAGGTGGTATGTCTTCCCTCACAGTATATAGTCAGAAACAACCAGCAACCACCAGAAACAATCCAGGAATAAGAGAAACAAATGTGTTGACAAAAATGGGAGCTCAGCACAACAACCACAGTGCTGCAATGTTCTCTGTGCTCTAAATTTCTTTGTTAAGCAATAGAATACAATACAGGTTGTTGTTAGACTCCTAATATACACTCAAAACAAGGGTAAAAGCAGGAGAAATGCACAGCAGCCTCCAGTGATTAATTTAATTTAATTTATTTATTTAGAAGGACAACGCACATTAATCAACATTTCTGTAAATGTGTTCGCCAGCTGGCTAAATTTCAAACTAATGAAGTGATGGTTAAAAATTACAGACATGAAACAACAAGATGCCAAACGCTCCAACAGCAACATTATTAATATCAGCTAATGTTACAGATAAACATCATGGACACACACTTCTGCCCAGCTGCTGTGGGCTTTAAATTTAGACCAACCAGTTTTAAGATAAACTTTGTTGGAGACTTAGTTTGTTGTGTCTTTTATTTGGCCTGAGAAGTAGCTGTTATTTCCACTGTGACAACAAATTAAACGCATTGAATTTTGAATAAAACAGAATCCTCAGTCTTTTTTTTTTAAACTTCATCCCCTCTCTCAACTCCGCAGGACGAGTGGGAACACAGCAGTAATGGCAGTACAGGTTCCAGGCCTAGTTCAGGGTCTAGACCAGGATCTGGCTCACGCTCCGGCAGCAGAGGCAGAAACAACCAGTTCATAGGCCCTGCCAAGGTACAGATACATCTGTGTGTGTGTGTGTGTGTGTGTGTTTGTGTTTGTCTGCTGTCTTGATCACCTCTGAAAGAAATGAAAGAGAACATCTTGGGGAGACTTTGAGTGCACCGATACTTTGGCTACTTCTGTCACGTGACCCTTGCCATGTTCATTATATTGTTCCCTTGGGAGTCTTTAGCCATCTTTGATCACAAGCACCCAAACCTGTCACCACAAATCAAATCTTCACCAGCATTAAATGTTAAAGGGATTTTGCACATGAAGATCAGTTTACTCGTCACTACTCAGCCTGTGAAAACAGCTGTATAATGTCTTCTGGGGCTTTAGGGGCTTTGTCAAGCCTGAAAAAAATAACTCTGATGACGTCATAGTGATGTCATCAGGGTCTTCTCGGGAATGGGCCTTTTTAACCTCAAATTTCTGACAGAAAACCAGTGTTACAAACTGGGCATGTGGAGTTTGAAAGACGTGGGCATTTACCGAGCAAGAAGGGTCTAATCACAGTTGCATTATGGGAAGTGTAGGATCCAATGTTTTTGGAGCTTGACCCAAACTAGGGACTAAACGTCAGGATATCTCTGCTGCTTCTATTCTGATTCTCTTTTAAATTTGTCTCTTGCAAGTCCCCCAAGTTACTGGACATACAGTACTAATTTGGTGGAATACCTCTTTAATCTACAACATAAATAAAACTGTGGGTTCATAGATACCATAGACCCACAGTACTTCTTATCACAATCGCTAAGTATCCATTTCTTTCCAGCTTACTTACTTATTTTCATTTAAAAAGAAAGAAAATAAAAAATACTACGTGCATTGACTTTAGACTTATTTTTAGTTCAAAGGGAAAGAGTAGTTCCAGCTGTGTGCCTGTTTATAAATGTTAAAAGCTAAGTTATATATTATTGATGGTACTGAAAATATCTATCTTTTCTTTTTCCTTGTGTGCTGTCTAGAACGGGAACAGAGATGGCTCCTTTGACATCCTGGGGACAGACATATGGGCTGCCAACACAATGGACTCCCACGGGTAGGTGCCTTGCTGTTTCACAAACCTAATATGGTGTATAGTTTACTGGGTCTGAATTCCAACCATAGTTTCTGGAGGCTCATATGACTGATTTAGGTACACAATGAGTCTCTTGCTCTCACACTGTTCCAGTTGCTCTTCTCACCGTCTTTGACTTCTTCTCAACCTGACTTTGCTCTTATCTACAGTTCTATTTGTTAATTTGAAGGCTACTTTTTCCTACAATTAAAAATAATGTATTTCTTCTGAGACAGGGTATTTAAAATAATAACTATCCACATGAAATGCAATAAGGGACATCAAATTAAAAAAAATTAACCTTCAGCAAGTTGGCTCAGCCAGCTTTGTCTCTTCATCCCAGACTAACTTTAAGTTAGTCAAGAGGCTACACGGCTGAACTGTTGAGTGAAAAGTATTTTGTTTCAGTGTTTACACCTAACCACTGAAGGCTTGACTGCTTCCTCTGAAAACATTAAACCTCAAAGCTTGAAATCTTATTAATCTTATACAAGTGAGGTCTGTGTGTAAATCAACATCTGTGTGACTAAATTATTTTTCAAACAAGAGCTAGACCTAAGACTTAGAGGAGGGGGGGAAAGAAAGGAAATGAGCGAGACATAAATCTCTTACACTTGAGCGAGGACTGGTTGCCATGGTAACAGCTGCACGGCAGCCTCAGCTACCTAAGATCCGGCCACGTTGGCACATCTGAGCACACAGTGAAGGAGCCGGCACAGTTGTGTTGTAGGTGATGTAAGCAGCTCTTCCACAATGCTGACAGAGATGAAGTGTAGTATAGATTGAATATTGAATAAAAACGGACATTGATTACTTTAATTAATCATTTCATTTAATCATTTCTGCCCCTCTAATTAAAGCTGTGTGAAAGCAATGACCTTACAATTGAAAGTTTTGCTGTGGCTTTAAGTCTGAAAACACAAAATGTTGTTTGTAGGTTCAGTTTTAACTCGGGTGGTAGAGTTAGAAGGTCGACTAGTATAGAAAAATAATTTGGATTTGAAACCAAGTTTTCAGGAGCTTTAATAAGACTTTTCACCTGAGATTGACTTGCTGAACTTAACTAAAATGTAGAAGCTGTCTTCTACTCTTGTAGACAACTTTCCGCTCTTGTGTATACATGGATGCTGGCTGTCTCTAACCCTTAATCTGTCTTTTTGTCTCTTGGGTGTAGAGGTGCAGGTTGGGACGTGCAGCCAGAGAAGCTGGACTTCAGCCATTTCCACAGGAAACACTTAAGAGGAACGCCAAAGCACCTGCCACACATTGACAGAGAGGGGTAAGATCTGGGCTTTGGGCCTTAGGTTTTTATCTCCCGTATGTGGTTCTACTGATACTGCCCTGCTTTGTCTCAATATTGTTTTAATATTACCCCATATTGTCTCAGTTATGTCTTTAGAATTGTCCCCCATCACTTATTGATCCCTGATGGTTATAATCCATTGATTCTCTCTGTCTCTCTATCTTCCTCTCTTTCAGGATGAACAAAAACAAGTTGGAGGAAGATGACGGCATAGACATGAATGACATAGAGAGGTTCTTACCCCATCTGCGCTCTGTAAGTCACTGATTTTTCTCTTTTTGTGAAACTAAATGCATACATACATTGTGTATTTTGGTCAAACTTATAGCAAAAACACTGATTTGACCTGGTGGACTATGAATTGCAGACAGGTGGCCTCTCGCCAAAATAGCAGCCTAATAATTTATTAGTTGTTAGAGAGTGACCCCTGTTGGCGTAATAGAATGGGTGCTGTAGTCAGGTCCATAGTAGAATCACTAGAATATGAAAAATTGAAAACAAAAAAAAACTGAAGCAGGGATCAACTTTCCTGCCTTAGAAGAAAATTCATATTGGGTCAGTTTGTTTTTTTTTCAGTCTGTATGAATTACATTTATGTTACAAGTAAGACTGGTTAATTATAAATGAACCTTTGGTGACACCTACTGGCCAGATGTTGAAGTGAGTTGGAACTGACAGGGAAGTGCATAAAAAATGTTATACTGACCCCTGGTGGCTATATGTATGCATAACAATTACCGATTGAACCAATGAAGCCTACAGCAAAGCGATGTAGGTTGTTCATGTCTGAGGCTGTGGCTGTTTCAAGCTTCAGCTGCTTTCAGCTCAACTTAAAGACTATTTCAAAACAATACTCACATGTGCATATGTACACTGAAAGTGTCCCCCTTTTTTGTTAACCCGTTTTCTTGCCGAGCTTCAGTGGACAGACAAAGGGCGAATTTTGTACAAAGAAAAGACTGTAACTTAGAAAAATGTCCACTTTATTTTACTAACTTAGACTTGAAGAGACTGGATAAAGGACTGAAGTTGCAGAATGCTTCCCTAGTGAGGACATATGCCCTCTCCATACATATATTTTATAGTCTAACATCAACAGTTTCCCGATTTCATGATATGGTATGTCTGAATATGATGTCTGGGGTCAACAAAGTGAAAACAAATATCTAGAATTAATTTTGCAGCTGTGTATGCCATTGCTGGGTCCAAAGTATTAAGCATTGTGTTTTTCAAGGTGATTTGTGATTCACTAGGGTGGCAGAGTTTACTCTAGGTCGCTGATGTCACCCTCCTCTCTTCCTCCCCTGCTTTCTGAGCCAAAATGTCTTCCATCCTTCATAGTGTTTGAGCTACAGTGTCTTCCTCTTTCCTTCCCCTCTTGACTTCTGAGCCGAGCTGCGATTTGGCCTCTCGTAGTGTTTCAGCCAAGATGGGCCGATAGTTGCGCTACCAAGATGGCTTCCTCACTGTATAGTTCCTGAGCCAAGATTGCCGTTTCCGTTCATTCAGTTAGGGCCAAAAGAAAGATGGGGGTCAACTGCGTTTGTCTGGTGTGCTTGGGATCAGATATGTGTTACGGTCAGAGACACAGAGCTGGGGAGTGATTGCCACATTTTCTTGTCTTTCTCTCCCTCACATTCCTTAGCTGTCTCTGACTTCAGCCAGCCTCACACAGTCTCTCTTACACATTCTGTCTGTGCTGGGTATCATGTCCTGGCATCTAAGTTTAACCCAAAAGCCACGCAGTAGTGATGCCAGGCCACTGAAGCTCAGTTGTTTCTTGTTCTAATGAGGCCATCCACTGACAATACCCTCCTTGGTTTCGGGATTGCCCCCAAGACAACTGGGAGGGCCCTTAAGTTTCGATTTTCCACTTCCAGGGCCAGTAGTTTTTAGAGAGACCACACTGTAACATAAAACACTCAAACCACAATTATTGTAAACTCCAGTTGAACTGAAGTGGAGTGGTTTGCAATCAAGAGTATGGACCATCTCCAGAAGTTATTTTTTGTGTCATGCCAAATGTCTAAGTTTCAAAGCAGTTAGCCAGTATCGATATCAAATGGATAAAACATGAATTGCATTTTAAATCATTAACTCATTTTTTTACCCTAAAAAGTGAGTCTATTGTAATTTCTACACTCTTACAGCTTTTTTTATTGTATGTGCATTTATGTAGGAAAATATCAGTATTGGATTGGGACTCCGTGGTAAATGACTCAGATCATGGCAAAGATCACATGCAAATCACACTTCACACCAATACAGAATAATACATGGAATTTGTCATATCTGTGTGTGTGTGTGTGTGTGTGAAATAGTACTATGGTCTGTGGGTTTGAATTGATGCCGTGTGTTCTGGCTGTGTGTGTACAGCTGTGAGGATCTTTCCTTTCTGCTGGCACTTTCGGTTTTGTTACACGAACATGTCCATCCTCCTTACTGTAAGTAACTAGTACAGTATCACAGTGTGTGGCAGGGGATTTTTATATTTTGCTGTTGAAAAACATGACTGACTGGCTGTCATGTCTAGTTTGTGAGCTCGTGGCAGTGGTGGAATGTGACAAAGTACATTTACTCAAGTGCTGTACAATTTTGAGGTACTTTACATTTATTCAATTTTATTTCCATTTTATGCTACTTCATCCATCTCTATATTTTGGAGGCAAATATATTGTACCTTTTACTCCACTACATTTTATCTGACAGCATTGGTTACTGGTTACTTTACAGATTAAGATCTTACTTAACAAAACATACGATAAGCTCATAAAATACAACACAATGTTAAAAATTAAGTCATGGTTCCCAACCATTTTGACTTATGACCCCTTACAAAAAAGCAGTATGTATATGGGGCCTCTTATTATGTTTGAGATATCCGAGTTGTTAGCAGTTCCACCAAAGAGACATGTCCCCTCTCAACTTCTCAGATGGTTTCATTTGAATTTAAACTGGTAAAATACACCTGACCTAAAGTAAGATGTTTGAGGACTAAGTTAAATTATCCAATATTTAACAAAAAAACATTTTAAGATTAAAAAGATTAGAGAAAAGAATATAAATTTGTGCATCAGAACTTTTCTACCCTATTAATCATCTTAAGACCCCTCAGGTTCATGTGACCCTTTGGTTGGGAACCACTGGACTAAACTACCTAACTGTATATAAAGTAATTAAAACTAGTTCCACCTCCACCATCAGCAACAGTAAAATTAAATAAGAATTAAATAATGTTGATAATAATAATAATATTTTCAGTTACGGGGGAAATTTTACGGGAATACTTTTACTGTTGATACTTTAAGTACATTTTGCTGTCAATACTTCTGTACTTTTATTCACACTAAGTATGGGGTTGAATGCAGGACTTTTACTTCTAATGGGAGTATTTTTACATTGTTGTATTAGTACTTTTACTAGTACTTCTTCCACCACTGGCTTGTGGTCAAAGCTTTACGAAGATATCTCTTTAAGAAGATAATATTTGTTTATCATAACACATTTACATCCAGAATTTACATTTACTTACACTTACACATTCCTCATCTGTGTAAGCAAAGCAAAAACAATACCACGTCCCTTTTTCCCAGCCATCACCTCCAGCTACTGTATGGCCGGGCTACATCATCAAAAGTCCCCGTCTACGTTCCACACGTCCTGCCAACATTCACTTCCCCTTTGCAGGAGCCAGAATAGACTTACAAACAGCCCTGGGATGTGGAAAACATCTTGTTTGTGTGTGTGTGTGTGGGTGGGTGGGTGTACGAGCAACTCAGTGTGAAAGGGCTTCCTCCTTTTGCCCCCCAGATTCTGCTTCACCTCCACTGGCCTCTCTGGAATGTCATCCTGCACATACAATAACTCTGCGTTCACGTCCAGAGTCGGGTCGTAATGACAGAAGAAGTACAGTGCACAATTTATTGTTTTATTGAATAATAAAAGTAATAATTAGGTTTATTTGCGTACCACTTTGTTAAACAAACGTTACAAAGATACAGTAATAAAATAGGAATAAAATAAACAAGGCACAAAACCAGTAAAACAGACAAAATATAAAATCTAAGATGTATATCATGTAAAACATTATGGGGTCGATGATTAAAAAAAAAAAACAAATCATTAAAAAAGGTTGATAGGCCAATCAATAAAAATGAGTTTTAAGAAGCAATTTAAAGAAAGATCCTCAGGCAGGTCTTTTCAGAGCAAAGGTATTAATTAGAATTTAGAAACAGGCAAAAAACATTTTTTTTTTTTTTACAGTGTTTTAATGCTTAATGTCAGAGTTTACAGATAATGTTAGTATGCAGATTTCATGTTGCCCTGAATGGATGTGAAATGTGTCCCAGACATCCTCACAATTTGCAGGCAGTGGCTTAACTGTGTCCACCTTTAGTGATAGTCTGATGAACCCACACACCATCACGAATTTGATTATTTAAATTTTTATTATGTGAAAGAACAGTGTCAGATATTAAATGACAACAGCAAAAAATTATACACGGTAACACACAGATTTCTGATTAATTATCTGCTGCTATCCTGTGTTTTAAAGTCAAACTGCAACATTTTCCCAGTAAAGTGATATATTGAGTGACAATACAAGCTGCTGATCTGACAACTGTCAGTTGATTTGATCAAACTGATTGTTGTTACTTTGATTAGTCTCCACCTTCTCAAAAGTACAGAATTAAACTGGCAGACTTTTAGTGATGTTTTCCTGGAGATGGGAGATTTTTACATCCCCTTCACGATTCCCTCCTTCATGACGCATACCGTACTGTAGCACTCCATCTCACTCACATGCTGTTTGGCTCATCAACATGGTCATGTCAGCATAATCCTCTGTGTTATGACAGGCAGCCACAACTCATGTGCATGTGTGTGGGCAAATGTGGGTGTTCTCAACACTTACCATATCTGAAATAATGCCAGCAAATGTTTGCTTATCCACACATCAGCAGCTTTTTGTGAGTATGTGTTAAAGGCTTGACATTTATTTTGATGATATATCTAAATAATATTTGTGACAAATACAGTATGTTACCAGTTAATGATGGGAAATACGTTTATTCGCTTTCTTACCAAGATTTAGATGAAAATATTGATACCACTCTGTGTGCTAAATATGAAACTAGAGCCAGCGGCTGGTTAGTTTAGCTTAGCATAAAGACTGGAAGCAGGGGGAAACAGCTAGCTTGGCTCTGTCCAAAGGTAAAAATATCAGTTTTAACACTTCGGACAAATAATGTGTTAATTAGTGGGATTTAGAGGAGCTGGTGGGTGGATTTTTTAAAGCTTTTGATAGAGTCAGGCTAGCTGTTTCCCCCTGCTTCCAGTCTTTATGCTAAGCTAAGCTAATCGTTGCCTGGCTATGGCTATAAATTTACTGTACAGACATGAGAGGGGCATCAATCTTCTCATCTTAACTATCAGTAAAAAAGCGAAACATATCCCAAAATGTCAAACTATTCCTGTAAGACAAGGCCATAGTAAACCAGTTTTCTGTATATGCTGTACATCTATAATTGGGTGTCCATATTAAGAGAATTTTGTTTCTAAATTATTCACGGCAAAGAAGTGTTTTGCTTCCACGCCGTAGGTGACAAAATTCTAAATTTCTTTAAGTATGGAGGGCACCAGAGAAGGAACAGAAGGGTAGGGTTAGACCAAGCAGAGAGGGAGAAAGTGGCTAGTCATTGAGGAGACATCCGGTCTCTGGTCTGTGAACAAAGCCGTCCAACGGGGGAACAAAGCAGGAGTCTGGAGCTGAGATATTACAGACTGGTTGGCCCCTCTGTCTGGAAGTGTACGTGCCGCAGAGCAGGACTCCGGTTGAGCAGGGACATTGGGGGCGGGGTGGGCTTTTTTGGCGGTCTGTCTGTCAGCTGTCAGTTTGTCTCATAGTATTTACTAACACACGTTTACTGTTCCCGTATGTTTCCGCTCACCTCAAACACACTCGTTTGTCTTCTGCATGTCTTTTCTATCATCTTTTACCTCGTCTCCCTTTGGTTCTTCCTATTTGCCGTTTCCTTTTTCCTATTCTCTTCTGACCACCATCATTACGCTCCATCCTCCTCCCTCCTCTCCACATGCCGTCCTTCACTCCTCCCCTCCATCCTTCAAATGTTGGTGGGCAGCAGAACAATAACCAGGGGGTCATGGTGACCGGCAGCCCCCTCCCTGTGGTCTCTTCCTGCTATTGTCCCTGGTCCTACTGCTGCTTGGCTCCTGCACTCTATTAACCGCACACATACAGACTTAATCACCTCTGCACTGGCCTCAATCATGGGAGAAACACTGGAGACTTGAGAACATGCATGAAAGCAGGATACCTTGGGAAATTCATGACTAATCCCACAGAGGTATTCAATAATAGTTTACGAGTGACTTGATCTGTTAAATTTATCACATCTGAATGCCAGAATATGTAAATATGTACAGACAAACAAGATTAACCAAATTTATTCTATTACAAATGCATAATAATGAAATGCGCATTGTAAAACAGTTGATGATGGGAAATAAAAAAGGCCAAAAAGGAGGATAACTTGGTTTTTATGCCCCTTTAATTATTAAACTGATTTATATGCTCGGCATATTACTGGTGTGCTAAATCCCAAGGAACAAGGTAACTCATTTCATTTTCAAGTAATTCATTTTCCATCCCTAGTATCTGTTCATGATAGGTTGACTGCTACCCACAGTGTCAATTTATGGCGATAATATAGTAGTAAAATCAGCTTGTTTCACTGTAAGGAGCAGCCAAAACGTCCTCACAAGAATACGGGACATTAAATAGTCGGTCTTTGCAAACATAATGCAAACCAGACCACACGCACACACACACAAAGCATCGGGCTTGATCCTGCAGAGAAGTTCAGTGGGAGATGGCTACAACAAAGCCGTAAGCACGTGAAACCTGCTGCTGCAGCCGTGGTTATCACATGATTACATTTCTATAGGGTACTACAGGGTTTTTTCCCCTCTTTTCACTCTGATACTTTGATCCCACAATGGCTCCATCTCCTGTAGCTAGACCCCTGAGTTCTTTGATGTACCTGTCTATCTGTCTGTGCTCTGCTGTGGCCCCAGCCTCAGATCACTTATTAAATGAGACATGGATGTCAGGACCTCATATCTTTGCCTCTTATCAGCGATCATCCACCATGCCTAACTGTGGCAGCTTTAAATCTCTTCTTTTGATACTGTTGGCAGGCATCAGCTTCAGAATAAGTTACATGAAAGGCCTAAAGTAGGGATCATGAAACATGGAGCAAATCCTCTACTACAGGGATTTTACAGAAAATTGTAGAAATTCAAAATGTTAACTTGATTTCTGACATGAGAGAGCTGGACGCTAGACACACCCAGGATCACGACAGCAGCATGTCAGTGCCAATATCGAATGGTGTAGCACTTCCTGTCGCTTAATCCTCAGGGTAGGAATGCACATTTTTTTCACAGTTTCTTTGATCAATTCATTATTATGAACAAAAAGAAAAACGGATGTTATTACATCCCCCTGTAGTGCTCATGAATCCTGAAATGTCACTTTTAATGATTTTAAATTCAACACAGTTCAGATTTGAGTTCAGAAGACATTTCAAAAAAGTAAGTAATGGCAATATTTGTTAAAGAATCTGTTTTGACCTGCATTCAAAATAACAGCAAAAAATATATTTTGTATCACATTGAGTTGCCACTTTAATTGGTATACCTTTCACAAATTTAGACAATGAGAAGATAATCTATACATCTTAAATAATCTCTTCCTTCAGGTTTGGGTTCAACATTTTCACTTGGTGCAGCTTCAAATTGTCTTTTTCAAACAGTTATAGTTAATGTTAAAGTTATATGTAGCTCTGTCTAATAATAAATGAAAGTTACAAATCTTCAACTCACCAGCATACTATATAAAGAACAGAATAGCTAAAGCTAATTTTCATAAAGACACACAAAAGAGAAACACAAATCTGAGGCCACATACAGTAAATGCCACATTATTCATTCGGGCTTGGAAAGTGGGCAAAATGTCCCAATTATCCCTCTCGGTATTTTACTCGCTTGCTATCTTGTATTTACAGTCTCTCTCTCTCTCTCTCTCTCTCTCTCTCGCTCTCTCGCTCTGCTCTGCTCTGCTCTGCTCTGCTCTGTTCTCAACAACCTGTCCTGTAATGCCACCCCTGGGGCAGTTTTTTAAAATTTATTGCTTTTGGCTGAGGGCCCTCGCAACATAAATAAGCTGAGAGAAACAATGGACTGACTGAATGAGCATCATACCAGAATTGTTATATACTGGAAGGAGCAGGAAGACGTGCACTTCACTTTCTATGCTATTGCAGAGAAAGTTTTCGAATCGTTCTTTCTCCATTTCTATTCTTCACATTTCCATCCCTGTTCGCTTTTCTCATTTCCTTACTTTCCTTCCTTGTTAATTATACCCCTTTCACACTAAAGCAACGTCATTGTTATGAATGGATCAACAATGGTATCTGACCCAGGTCAATGACCCTTCTGGCAAAACCCTTGGACACCCTTGGCAAAAACCTTTTAGATGGTAAGCCGTAAAATCTGCAGTTTTGGGTCAAACCTTTAAAAGCGAAATCATGCATTACTTTCAAAGAAGATATTGTTGTTGCTTGGGAGCTACGTGGCTACGTGGAGTGGTTGTAAGAAGCATCACATCCTCTCTGTCAGCATCCCAGGTAGCCTCTCCCAGTGACCTGTGATTTTTCCCTGAAATGCTACGAGGTATGTCAACTTCCTCTCAAGGCAGATGTGCACACCCAAGCGCATAAGACAATGCACACACAAACACACACCTCAATAAGGGTTGTAAAATGTACTATTTGTTTTTTGGTTGTCGGGTGAGCTAAGGGCTGTCGGCACACTGTGTGACAACTGAGACCTGCTGTTGGGTCTGAGCCTGCAAAACTAGAGTTTGATGCTCGTGCTTGACAATAGCTTAATGTTCCACACATACATGTATATCCAGACACACACATTGCTGTACACCTTGTCTCATTATTTTTCTGCAGAGATCATTTTTAGTTGACAAGTTATTTAAAACACATTTCTATCTATCTTTAAATTAAAATAGTCACCTCTTAGGATAGGCTTTGGTTAAAATGAATGCTTCACTTTTTAGCCCTGCCTCTACAAACTAACTAGCCAACACCACCCACTCCATCATCCCCAACTGTCTCAAGGATATAAAAACCTGGATGAAAACGTTTTGTCACATTCAACTGTCATGAATCTGAAGTCATCATCATTGGTACTAAATCCCCCAACAAGCACATGCAACACATCCTCTGTGTTGACAGTTAGTAATTTTTCCTCTCGCTTTTTGACTCTTTTTTTCTCTTCTTCAAACCTCATATGAATCACATTGTCAAAACCCTCTTTTTCCCTCCATTTCCTTTTTTGCTCCTACAACTTTCATTTACTCATTAATCTCCTCTATGGTCTTTCTTCCGGACTCTTCCATAATCCTGCTTGGAGATGGTCAATCATATACATGCGCTAATGGGCTAATTCTAGTGTTTACCTTGTGATTGTCAAGATGGAGGATAAAATGATTGAGGCTGCGATAACTTTCTAGCTTTATAAAACCCTGTCATGGTGTTATGAACTGCTGTGCAGTGTTTTGCTGTCAGATGGATGCTCGTGGATCTGTTACTCCCCTCTGGATAACATTTCATATTCTCACCTGTACCTGTGGCAACACATTCACGCCAATGCACTTTTTTGAACGCAGCTCTATTTTCAATCTGAACACCACTCAGGACTAAAGACAGATCGCAGGGTGAAGAGGCATTTTCCTGCCATCCCCACCTTCTGAATCACTCTCTTCATCTACATTAGCAACTCAAACCTACTCACCTTGTTTGAGAAAGTACTCAAAATACACCTCTACCGGTCTCCTGATAATCTTTATAGTCTTTACTATTATAACAAACACACAAATATGAACAAAACCACAGGCAAAATCTCTTTCTCTTCTCTCAGTCTCTCTCCCACTTACGCAGCCAGACCCCAAACCCCCCCCACCCCCCACCCCACCCCCTTCGCCATCCTTGTCACGTCCACAGGGCTCGCGCTGCCTGCCACGAGGTGAGAGGTCTCCTGGCTGGGGACCAGGACAGCACACGCCTCTCTTTGATCTACCCCGCACTGGCTGCTACCTGCAGATAGCATATTCACACACACACACACACAGCGCTCTCCCTTTCAACCACAGAGACAACTATACATCTCTTGCTTCCTCCCTCTCCGTTTCTGTCAGATGCATAACAAACTATGCCCACAGCTTTTCTCTGATGCGCTGATGTAGATTTGCACAATTCAAAAGAGCCATTTTTTTATTTACAGCAAAAAATGTGAGATGCTTTAATGCAATCAGAAATAGTGATGCAAAAATACTACAAAGGGTAGTACTTTGGGTTTTGGTAAAAATGTATAGTGTGCATCGTTTGACCCTTTGTGTGTGTGTGTGTGTGTGTGTTTGCTCCCTGTCATCTGGTTACCATTTGAAGGCAGAATTACAGCTCATGATATCCTTGAGGAAAACTACAGTAGCTGAACAGCTCTCCGCCTACTTTTTCTCCCTGTCAGACCGCTCTAGTGGCCAGTAGTCGAAGTCTGGGGGAAAAAAGGAGAAGTTCATACAAATTAATACTTTTGGGTTTATACGTGAAGTCTTTTAAATCGCTCTGGTTAGAGTAAAGCTTTGTACTAACAGACAGTTTAAGTGCGTGTTTGTCTGCCTTTTTCTGGATATTAATGTGCCACACGAATACAGTGCCTCCCTCCACACACCCACACACACACACACGTTCTGCCTCTCACATCTGGATTCAATCAGAACCCCCAGCAGCCTCTCTAAGAGAGAAGTAGGTTGAGCAGTAGTGTCAAATATCAAGCTCTCCCTCAAACTCATTTGAATATCTACAGTGTGTGTTTCTGGAAGTCTGAATGTACAGTGCGTTTGTGCAAAAAAGAAAATCAGAGAAATCTATTGACACTCGCTGCAAACAGAATTTTTACTCTAATGGGTGTTTGTGTTCATGCAAAACTGTGACTGTGATTTAACTGTAAGCCTCAATGAAAAAAAAAATCTTGTGACTGTACAGAATCCACCACAACCTCTTGTTACTTCTCTACCAGTGGGAACCAAAAATGCAAACAAAATCCAAAAACACTGTGTAATTGAAGAGCAAATGGGAAAGAGAGTTGTGGGGTTATAAAAAGATTGGAACAATGTGCATTGTGACTCCTTCTAGATCACACAAAAAGAGGATTAGACAATTATCTCATTATATGGTGAGAAAAGATTTACTGGTCATGAGGCAAGATGCAAGAGCTCAAACTCTGGTTCCTGTTTTTTTTGCTATACTTTTAAGAAAACAAAAAAGGGAAGAACTGAATGATACTGCACTAAGAGCAAACAGTGCGCAGAGCCCCACCTCCCTCTTACAGACTGTGGTCACCTTTTTGCACAATGCATTGGGTCGAGAGCTTGGGGAAATTTGGGGCTTTTTGCTTTGCATCAGCCTGCAACTCTTTGCTGCACACGCACACACACGCGCACACACACACACACACGTATCCCTGGTTTCCGATTGACATGCTGCTAACCGACTTTGGTTGTCGATGGCGCAGGGAGATGCTCCCTTTGGGCTCATCTTATGCTCTGTACAGTATCTGCTTGTAACATAATGTTAGACAGCACACACATACATAGTCATACACACATTTATGCACCCAAACTTTCATGACACCATCTGCCATTGCATACTATATGTATACACAACAGCGCTGGTCCTAGGTCACCTGTAACCATGGTAACAGCAGCACATAGCGATATTGAGCGAAGGAGGAGTGTGTTGTTTGATTGACAGGGCTGATGTTTAATGGATGACAGATGGCCTTATTTCCTTTTCACAGGAAGTGACCTATATAAGTAAGGGACAATACCCGACAAGTTGTACATTCCATGATAATATCATATACCCACAATCACATGCCAACAAAATACCATATGTGATCAAGTTAAAAATATGTTTCATAACGCTTTTACAGTTTTAATATCATTAAACATAGTTCCTGTACATAAGAATTCCTGTCGCCTGCGATGCTAGGCAACGTCTAGTCAAAACAGGAAGGAGTACATTTCACAAGGCTGTGCCAGGAGTTTTTAAATCCTGAGAAATGTTATAATCAAAATAAAAATGAGTACAAATATTTCAATTTTCGTAAGACATCTGGCATTGATTATTCTCACTGTAAACGGCTTCCTAAAGAAAAAGGCTAGAATTTGTCTGTTCTATTAGAAGAGCAAGCACTTTATGTACTTTTACTATTACAGTGGTGAAGAATTCTACACATGCTTTCCACAAACAGATCTATATTGCTGGTCTTGACCACAGCTGTTTCTTACTCTATGGTTTGTCTCCAACAGGTTTTCCCACCCCTTCCTAATGAGGCTGAGATCGCACACACCAAAAAGCTCTTCCGACGCAGGAGGAATGACCGACGGTAATTACGCATGCAAGCACACACACATGCCTACCTCAGTGAGAGGGAATGTTTTTTCTGTTGATGTCAGATGTCAGTGCACAGCCAGTCCTATAGCCTTAACATCTCTCCCCAGCCAAAGCAATGTCAAGACAGGAATGCAGGCTCCACACTTCACTGCAGACAGGAAAAAAAACACTAAGGAGAAATTCAGTGTTTTTTCATGTTTAATAGGTCACTCAACCAAATTTAAGCCAGTTATTCAGTCACCCGTGTTTGCCTACAACACTCAAGCCTTCTTTCTCTTTATAATTATGGATTTACTTGTCATGCTTTGCAACATTTAACCTATCGCCCTGTCCCAAAACTCCTAACTCTGCCACTCTGGCACAAAATATTGTACTGGCACATCTGCTCCAATTGTACACACTACTGAAATGTAATTTCGCCCAAGTCTGACTTCATTGAAACCAGGTCCTTAAGAGAAAAACATCTCTCTCTCTCGTTCTCTCGCTCCCTGCCCTGATGTCACTGGAAAACTGCTCTTCAGTTGCTAAGAGACAGGCAAAGAGAAAATATTTGGGTTGTATTTGTAGTTAAAAAGAGGAGATTTTAGCTCTACCAAATGGACAAAAGCACTTTCATCCTTGTTTTTAAGTACAGAATATAATTGCTTCTGTCCAAAGCTATTGCGTTTATGTGCGATGAAAGAGAAATGAAGCCTGTTCTCAATGCAGATGTCAACAACTGGCTAAATCATTCATCAGAGAGATCTCTGCTTAACAGGATCTCTGCGGGAATCTTGGATTTTTTTACATTACGCAACAATTACAAAGAGAGAAAGGGGGATGACAGAAGTGAAGAGAGTAGAACAGAATACAACTTTATTGTCCATAAAGGTGAAAATGTGTCTTTGGTCCATCTGGCAGGTCATTAAAACGTACATATATACACTGACAGTATGAATACTGCAAGTAAGAGAATACAGTATACACAATATAAGAAAAACCTTTAGGAAAAAAATATTAAAATTGAGTTTTTAAGAATTGAGCCCATTGCCTGTGGGATAAATGACTTATTATGTTCTTTGTAGCCAGAGGCATCCTGTAGTACAGAGTACCAGAGTTTAGCTTTAGAAAAAAGGTAAGGTAGAATGTCATTATAGTTGGTAGTTAGGAAGGCTTTTATGCACATTTACAAGGACCCATGAAAAATATAAATGTGATGTGAAAAGGTCAGGACGACTATCCAACCTGGCCAAGTGACCCTGCTACAGAGCGGAGTATGAAAGGCTCATGTTCATGTTGAAGAGAATTTCAAGTTGACAAGTTGAAATGTCCTCCACAGCTGTCATGACTCCACACTGTCCTTTATGAAGCTTAGCGTCTTTGCTCATCAAATACATGAACTGCATGTGTTTGTCTATCAAACATGCTAATCCTCTTATGTTGATATTGTCTTGAGTTCCCTGACAGAACACAACAAATAGCCTGTGGCAATAAATATTCATTGTAACGAGAAACCACACAGATAATGTTATGTGTGTTATGTGTTGTGCCGTATTGTATATGATGTATGAACACAGCTGGGTGGAGAAAAGAAAAGTTGAAAGTAAAACTTGTTGGAAGCCAATGACGATGTAAAGATAAACAATGCTTATGTGCAAAAAGCGTGAGGGTTGAGTGTTGCATTGAATAAAGCTCAAGAGAAACGGAGTGAGACTGAGAGATTGAGTAAAGGAAAAGTGTAGGCTGGCTGTGGCAGGAAGGAAAAGAAAGGGGAGGTAGTTGCATGTGTTTCTACTTTAGTATGCACGTCAAGCAGGGCTGAAATTAGTTGTGATTTACTGGAATGTGCTGCTTACCGCTCTCTGCTCCAGAACAGAAAAGGGGCAAAGAAGGCGCTAATATGCTCCTTCTTCGTCCCTTTTTGCTTGTTTTTAGATGAGGTTCTGTTCATTATTGGGGAGCTTTTACACATCTAGACTTTATTCTGTCTGTCTTGCTAGAAGTTTGACTTACAATTGAAGGTGATTTTAACACCAAACACTAAGCCTACCTGCCTGGTTGAGCATCCAGTTTCCACACACTGTTGTTATAAAGTGATAAGCTGAACAAACAAGTACTTATATATCATTTGAGTGGTTGAGTTGAGAGGGATATTTCTTAAAAGAGTTAGTGTTTTGTGATCAAGATGATGTCTGCTGTGTGTGTGTGTGTGTGTGTGTGTGTGCGCGCGTGCGTGTGTACATGCATTTATGCACTCGAGTAAAAGTGCACTGCAGATCTGCTTGTTTTTCTTCACCTACGATGAACCGCCTGCTTCCCTGCTTATATCCTCTGGCCGCGATGACTCAAAGTTATTGGCTGTAATCTCCAATTTATGAATGCATGTATGCACACACATTCAGTATGTCCCAGAGTTTTGATTTTGAATCAATAGCGTAATGCAAATGTTCAGTCAGGCAGCCAAATCCTGTCCCCCCACCCTCCCACAGTCCATTAAACCAGAGTGTTGTGGCCCATATGAAGCTCTGGCCATGGTATTGACTCTCTAGCCTGCAGGCTTCTCTTCCCCCCCGGGCCAATCGATTTGCTAGTCTGGGTCAACCAGTGGTCCAATGGGTCCACGAGTTGTCCATCCACATACCCTGTACATCCACAGCAACAGCCATGATCGATCATCAGTATCCTACCTCCTCCCATGATCATATCTGCCAATTCATTTCACCTTTTTAGTTACCACTTCCTGTAGTTCTGTGCATGTTGTTTGAATGACAGTTATCAACCTGTAGTTTTTTGTTTTCCTCTTTGCTTCCCTGCCCCCCCCCCCCCTTCTATCTCCTATAATTTCCTGTCTACAAAAATCTCCCCGCCGTTTTCTACAAATTCTTCTGCCACTTAACTCCACTCTTCACCTATTCCCCGTCTCTCTCCATCCTTCCAATCACTTGCATTGTGGCACACCCCTCCTTCTCCTGCTTGTAGAGCGGTTGATCAGTTCACCCGAGACCAGTTAACCATACTTCTGCCCACTGGCCCTGGGGGAAAGCGGCAAGTCTCAGCCAGGTTAGTGACAACATAAGCCAGATCCTGGGCACAAAATGGGACCTGAATACATTTTCGACATTTGACACAGTGATTTGATTTATTCTACTCGACAAAGCAAAGGTCAGCTGATAATTGATGGGACAAAAATAAAGTGCTTCTCGTTTTTTGTTTTTTTTTCCATTAAATACTCAAATAGCTGAAAATAATAAGTAGGTAGGATGAAAATAGAGGGATTTAAAAAAGGGGTCCCAGCCAGGCAACATTACTGACAACACTAATTTAAATCTGATTAATACCATGATGTTACCAGGCTCTTCACCTCAACCAAAAAAATTGCAGTTTCTCATTTTATTAGATGATTGATCGCGCCAGAGACGACCTGTTTCTAAGTAACAAGATATTGTGAGATAAAATTTCATCAGTGGCCTCATCATTTTATCCTTAACGCAAACATCTCCCTGGATGAGCAACACTCAAGCTGCTGCGGAGCTCGCAGTCATTAAATATGATTAACATTTTATTACTGTCTCACTTTCACCTCTCCGCATCACCGGCAGATGAGGAGAAGGGCTTATTAGAGCTGAGCCTAAACTAACAGCTATGTTCAGAGATCAGATTAATCATCAGATGAGTGAATGTGTGTGTTTGAGAGAGAGACTCAGGGTGTCTCTGAGCAGTCTACAGCTTTGCAAACGATTATGAAATCTCACCCTCTGCAGTCATATTAACTGAGATCTCACAATTTCTCTCAGTCAACGTTATTATACTTTATGATTAGGTAAAACATTGGTTAAAAAATGAAAACCTTGATAAGCAGCTATGTAGTAACTGAAAGTTTGCTGTAGAAAAGAAAAATCAGACATTGAAGGATGCTGATGGGAGCTGCCTGACAAGAGGGTGTTCCCTAATCATGGTGTACAATAGAAGAGCTTAGTTTAGTGATTAAAACTTGTCGGGCTGATGAACATATGACTAAGAAAGACGCAGAGAATATTTGCATAGAGTTGGAGGCACTGTTGAGTAGATGAGAGTCAGAAGATGAACTGTCTGCCAACCTCCCTGAGAGAGAGGAGCAGAGGGGGCAGGCGAGACTTAAACCAAATGAGAACAGACACACACACACACACACAAAAAGACTATAAATACACTGGGACACATTCACAAATAAAAAAAAAAATAGGCTTTATTGGCATGAAAGTTTCAAAAACAATGTTGCCAAAGCATCAAAATACAATTTGTCCAAATATTTGGACAGTACACAATAACAAAAACAGTAAGCATTATCTAAATAATTGCAAATTAATTTTCTGTCGATCGATCGACTAACCGTTGCAGCTTTAGAAATATGTCAATTTAAGAGTTACTTCTGTATGTTTATTGTACAACAGCTGCGTCGATCTCATGCACGCTTGTCGCCATTTTTCTGTCTATATTTTTCATGAATGTAGCTAGTTAACTAGCTAGCAATATAGGAAGATGATGTCCCCATTTTTGATCCCACCTACTAAGCTCAGATTGGTCAACTGTTTCTCCACCTGGTGGAAACTGTCGTCAGTAGGCACAACACCAGACCTATTTGAATCGCTGAAGACATCAGAGACGTGAGCGGCGATTCAGAGGTCTGGAACCAGCGGTTTAAAATCTCCCATAGGTGTTCTCTTAGGTTTGATCTGACACTGGGAATGCATTGTCATCCTGGAAGAGACCCCTCCCATCTTTGTATTGATTAGCAGTGACCAAGCTGACCCAGACCATACCATAAGAAAATGGCCCCTACTTGAATGGAAGAATCTGCGTTTTCTTTAACTTAAATTTGTTACCCGTCTGTATGTAAAATTGTGAAGACAAAAACATTTACAGTATCATGAAATCCAATACAACAATATCCCCAAACTATGGCCTCAAAACTTATCATAGGTAAATCTTTACGAGGGGGGTAGTATTTCTGTTACTGTGTTCACCCACTTTCTAAATATTCTTTTTAATTTCAATAAATTAAATAAAATCCATCATCTCTGCCATGCATCAGGGCTGTGTAAACTTCTGCTAAAATTTGTTTAACCGCGCAGGAATATATTTGATTTCTTTTAAGCTCAAAGAACATTTCCAAGGTTGTGCTTATGTTAATTTATTTGGGGTGGAATTAACATTTTTACAAAGGAGGTCTGAAAACTTCACTTTTGAGTGTGATAGTGCCGCACAGCTCTCTTTCACAAGGTATAATAGTTTATGTGCTTTTGTAACGCAGCCTAAAAAATGTCTGTTTTGGTCTAAAAATCAAGCTATTGAAGGTTTGTTAAATTAAAAAGTACAAGGGGAGGCTTTTGTGAGGAAGGATGAAACCCACATTGGCATTGATGAACTTTCTTTGCTCGTCAATCCAGCCCCCACAAGGCTTACACAGCCCGACATTTATGTATCTTTTCCTTGTTTGTTTTCTACTCTCTCTGTAAACCTTGTCCCTAGTATTCAAAACGGGGAGAAAAGCTCGACTGCAAGGAACTCTGGAGCATTTTGTATTGTTTTAACTTACAAAGACCCCCAACTGTATTGTCACTAGTGTACTACACGAGTACATATAGCACAACATTTTTTTTTTTTCAGGACTCAAAATCATTGTGTTTGTAGCTGTCCCATGCAAACTTTACACACCTTGTATGATTATTTATGGTATATACCCTGCTAATAGGATGATTTTACTATTCTTTTAGATGTTAGACAAAATTTGCTTTCTATTAGTCTCACTCTCTGCGGACGTAAAAGTGATGCAGTGCATGTGGCTGGAAACTGGTTTGTGTGCGTTCATATGTGTTTATGTGTTCATGCACCAATGTCATGTTTCAAATCAAGTACTCTGTGTCCAGTGGAAGTGTTCAGGCCTGACTGTTGAAATCTCTTTGGCCAGACAGACAAAGGTCTGCCAACACATAGGGTTCAACATTAAACATTTATATGTACTATAATTACTTAAATTTGGACACAAGGACTGTAGCTGGCTATTGATTTCAAACATAAGGGCTTCATAAGGGATTCTTTTCCCCCAGTTTTTGTTGTAGCTTATTTCGTGGCTTAACCAGTTATCTGTCTGTCAACAGGCCCTGCTACTTCATGTCTGCATTTAGTTACAGCCCAGCACAGCGTCTGTTAGTGTTTTTGTTTTTTTTGTCAGTTTCATTGAATACATTTGTCTGAGAGAGAGGAGATTGCAGATTTGGCAACTAGCTACTTTCCATCTGCAGTCTCTGTCAGGTAAAATGAAGTTTGTGAACTACAGTGGAGAAATCTGGCTCCTGAAACATGCTGATTGACGACGAGTTTGGCTAACTAGGTCTTTCAGTCCCTTACCTTTCAGCTTTTGACTGTTAAAGTGACCTAAAATAAAACTGACAATATCATTAACCTTGACTGACAATCTATCACTTATTAATTATATACATCCATTGCCCCAAAGACATTTATTTATTGTTGAATTGGACTAGATTTCCTTTATTTGCAGATCATATTAGGCATTTATACACAGCCTGCACAATTTCACGCGCTTCTAGAGTTGAGTGTACCTCAACAAAGGTGCGCTAGCTGCTGCTAGTCGAGTTTTTTGCGAGTTCACAGGCTGAGGCAGATAACAGGTTGCCTCCTCGGTGCCAGGGTGACTAATCCCCTGGACCATATGTCAGCGGCTTGTCAAGTCCAGAGCCAGAGCAGCAACAGGACAGAGCTATGCAGGACAGGAAAACACAGACACACTGTGCATCCGCATGTAAGCAGTCACTGGGCTTTTGAATCTTTAGTTACTTAAAGACTGTATCAGTAGATGATAGGTTTGTGTCTGGTTGGGAATTGTCATAGTAATATTTACAGAAGAGCATTGACGATAAGGAGTTGAAGATGAAACAGAACATGGAACGTTTTTACTAAACTAAGGGGGGGAGCAGAGGGGCAGGGAGGAGGCTGTAGACCATCATGGTGGTCAGAGTGGAGCAGAGCAATTTCAGGTACAAGCCAGCTGCTGCTACATCACAATGAAGCTAACTGAAACCTGCTCTCATTCCAGGAGACAGCAGCGGCCTCAGGGAGGAGGAGGGGGAGGAGGCGGCAGTGGAGGAGGGAAGAACCAACCTCAGCTGATACAACAACAGTCACCACAGCACCAGAGGGATCAACCCCAACAACAGTCTCCAAACCTACAGCATCAGAATTTAACAGAACTGGGAGATAACAGAAACAGTAGTGCTGGTCGGCCGCCTCGTCAGTATCAAGGAGGACATGGGCAGCGCCAGGGAGGGCCGCCACACCACGGATATAGCCAGAACCGGCGTTGGCACCACAATCAGAAAGGTCAGGGGCATGGACAGACAAACACTACAGGTGATAAAGGAGGACCCCCAAAAACAACCAAAGACAAAGAGACTGAGAATGTAAAACCGGGTGACGTGCAGATCAGACCACCTCAAGACTGGAGCAGTAAGAGTCCCAATGAATCACCCCAATATGAGTCAACACCCAGTACAAATGCTTTCCCAGATCTGACAGTTAATAAGGAATCTCCATACCCACCGAGAAGTGGAAAGGCAAGCGAGGGCCGGTCGGAGCAGCCCAAAATCAGCTTGCTTCAGTCGTCAAAGGAGAGGCTGAGGAGGAGACTAAAGGACAAGGTACAGAAAAGCTGCTTAGTGCCTGTCAGTCAGTATTGAGGCAATCAGGACTAATGTGTATGTGTACACACATGCTACCATTTAGTCTGTAATTACTTTCATTATGTTCACGCACACTCATACACTGTCATTAATATACCGACATATAGACACTTTTCTTACACTGCCTTGCTTTAGTCATTCATCTACTTAATTTTACTTAGCATTCAGATTGACACCCCCAAACTGGCAGGGAGGGGGAGTACATGTTCTCACTAAGAAGGTGAAGAAACTAAAGCGGCATTAGCTTAACAGTTTTTGATGTTTTCCACTGTGTGCACCAAACTGGCGAGTCAGCCAACTGTGTTGCTGCTCTCAGCTTCCTCATTCAACAGCTAACTCATTACCACCAGGAGTGGTGCAGCACAGGACTCCCCAGCAGGCAGCAAGGCAGGAATTAATAAACGTACCCTCGGTCACACCAGTGAATCAATGAATCCAGTCTGAGAGCCAGGTTTTGCTTTATTAGACTTCACTGAACTCGAGCATATAATATATTTTTGTTTGTTTCAGTTTATAGTTGGCATAGGGCTTTCACCTCAACTTTCCAGATATATGTTAACTACCGAATTCATGTTAATTTGGTTAGTATGGTTACATGATGTGATTTCTCCATCCCATCAATTTGTTTTCTTTGTAAAGTAATATTCATATAGATCTCTAAACCAAAACAAGATCTATCATATTGGTTACATGTCACAAACCATTGATTGGGTTTCTTGTCATGTTGATTATGTCATGTGCTGCTGACATGAATGTCATTTGTCACACCAGTGCATACATTAGCACAGTGGTTCCCAACCAGGGGTAGTTGTAACCCATGGGGGGTTAGTTACTTCAGCAGTTAGCAAGGGGGTATGTGCAAAGATTGTACAGTAGTTTGATCAATTTGAAAAAGTAAAAATTACAATTTGATTTAAACACCACATGTTGCAATTGAGAGTACATGAAAACTTGTTAGCAGAGACGTTGAAGTAGAAGCAGAAAGTAATGGATAAGTGGTTGAAACGTCCAGCTTCTGTCACTCTTAGTAGCACAAATTCAAACTTGACCAAACCGACCTTAACGTTGATAGTTCAATTGTATGAAAGAAATATTGAAACAATACACACTTTTATATAATTAACAGTGTTAAACAGCATCTAGTTTAAAATTCAGATTAACACATTTGGAACATGGGTGGTGGCAATGAAATGTTAAGTGCAAATAAATGAAATACAACTACATTTCATCAGCACATTAGACTGGTAATAGCCCTTAACCTATCCATTCTATATATCCATGCTTTTCAAACTAGAGCAAATACTCCGTAAGAAATAAAAAGTCACGCTACAATCCATGAAATATATACTTTCTAAACTTACCTTTTTCATTGGGCCTAATTCACTTGCTTCATCATAATAGTTGTGATCATCATTCCATTTTTCCTTAATCACTGAAAAAGGTTGTGGTCCAACCTATGTTGAAATTGAATACTGTACTACCTACCTGTATGTCCTATCCCTTCTCCTGCCTCAGGAAGAGGCACGTGTGGAAGCGTCAGGCTCCGGATCGCAGAGCATGGACCGGCTGGTGGACCTTCTCAACAGCATGAGGAGCAACAGCAGCGGCGTGGAGCAGCAGCTGGCCTCTTTCATGGAGGAGGCTCAGTGTTCGGCGCGGTCCGAGGAAACCCTGGCTCAGGTGGTCAGCACAATCTACTCCAAGGCCGTGTCAGACAGGAGCTTCGCCGCCACAGCCGCCAAGCTCTGCGACAAGATGGCGCTGTTCATGGTGGAGGGAACCAAGTTCAGATCGCTGCTCCTCAACATGCTGCAGGTGAGAGCGCTGGGAGGGAATGGGTTAGTTGCAGGCGCAGCAGAGGAGAGATGTCTGTGCTGCTTCAAGCTTTCCTCATCTCTCCTTCAATATTTTCTTCAGTATTCAGATGTTTTTAAATCAACGCCAAGTTCCCTATTGACTAGATTTGATGAATGGATACTGTAGGTGCCAAGCTAGTGTAGTTATCTCTTACAAAGATACAGTTTAGATGCAGTAGAGTAAATATTAAAGCCCAGCCTCACATCTGTGAAATGTCAAGGTCGGGGTATTTGTCGGCCAGGAGTAGAGAAATGCCCAAAATATGTTTTTATATTTAGAAACAGTCAGTACACATCTTGGTTACATTTCTTTAATAATCTAATTTACAGGATTGCTATCAAAAATAATTTGTTTGTGTTGCGTGTTTATGTTTAAAAATAGAAATATCAATTTCGGTATCAGCCTTAAAATGCTACTTTATCCTTCTAGTCCACTCAGAGGGAAATATTGTACTTTTACTCCACTACATTTATCTGACAGCTATAATTACTAGTTACTTTGATTTTACATACAAAACCTACAATCAGCTTATAAATTATGATGCATTGTTATAGATTAAAGGCCCTGCAAACTCAAACAGGTGTTTTCAGTTACGTGGCTGATCAGACCTGCTCAGGTCATGCAACAAAACTTGAAAGCAGGAAAGCCCCTGAAGTCCTGAAAAAAAAAAAAAAGGTTTTATCTTGTTGCCAAGATAATAACTTGCGTGCACAAAATATTATCCTGTGTGCATAAGATTAAAGAAAAATCATGTTAGTACTTCTTCCAGCGCTGCTTTGTTGTTGTAGGAGACTGGCTACTGATTGAGCAATAAGCTGCTGTGTTGATAATGACAGAGCAGCTACACCACAGTTAAAAAACAAATTAACACTGTGATATGACTGTCTCTGCTCCTGTGTGCAGCACCACTGTTTTGAATCTCATTCTTGTTAGCTTCCGTTATGAATATATGTCACATTCTGATGCTTGCTTTCCAAAAACACTCATTTGAAATTCAGTGTGTTTGCTCCATTACAGCTAGACGTGGGATCACTCACAGGACTCGTACTAGTCTACAAGTAAGCTATATCGGCAACGGCTGATTTACAATAAAGTCACAATTAGTCCTGAAACGCTAAGTCAATCGACAGAAACAGTTTCGATATTGAATCGTTTACATCATTTATCAAGCAAAAAGGTCATATGTGCTTTTGTTCCAGCTTCTTAAATGTGAGGATTTGCTGCTTTTCTCTGTTTTTATATAATTGGAAATTAGATATCTTTGGATTTAGACCGTTAGTCGGACAAAACAATCAATTTTATAGATATCAACATTTTGAAGGTTTGAAGGGAGATTGTAAGTGGCATTTTCCATTTTTTTAATAACATTTTATAGACTAAATGGTCAATTGAATTACCCAAAAAATTATCGTCAGATTAAGCGACAGTGACCCTGAAGAGTTTTGTATCTTTTGGATAAAACTACCTTTCATTGTTTCACTAAAGTCTATTGCTTTACTTTTGTAATCCCACCCTGTGTAGCTTCCACTCAAATATCCCAAGACATACGTTAGTTAAATAAGATTCTCTCAAAATGCCCTTTTAAAGCTCATTTTAAGCTAGCAGCGCTTGATAATACAGTAGATGGGTATTTTTTTATACTTTATGTTTTAACTAAATCCTCTATGTAATTTCAGTAGTTTCATTCAACCTTAGTTTTATGAGAAAGCACTTTCAGGTGGAAGCAAACTGTGTGTGTGATGTTGTAAATGTCAGTGGGCAAAGTAGCTAATCTAAACACCCAGGGGAGAGAGACCTGTCCTCCCCTTCACCCTCCATCCCTTCACTTAACTGCACAGTTCCAGTCTTACGCCCATGATGAAAACATCCTCTCAGCCGTTGTATATTTCACTGCCTCCCTTCCCCTTCTCGTCCCTCATGAGCTCTCTATTACGGTCCCCGTCTTATCGCCTCCCCTCACCCAGAACGACACGGGCCATTGCCTCGCTACTTCTCCCTGCACACTTCCCCTCTCTCTCTCTCTCTCTCTCTCTTTCTAACCAACGCTCCTCCCTTTCACCCCTTGCTCCATCCTGAGAGT
This sequence comes from Macquaria ambigua, assembly GCA_008360985.2. Lineage (NCBI taxonomy): Eukaryota > Metazoa > Chordata > Actinopteri > Centrarchiformes > Percichthyidae > Macquaria > Macquaria ambigua. The sequence goes on along the minus strand of VMKM01000017.1, from coordinate 713,891 downwards.
CAGACAGCCTCGCCAGAGCGGCAGACGGTCCAGAAGTAGGCAAACAAGACATACACACTTGTCTTCAGATGGCATTCAAGATCTAAATGTTAACCCACCTGCTGCCTGGCCATGTCTCCTCCTTTTCTCTCCCTTCACTCCTGCTCCTGTTCCTTACTTCTCCTGCAGATGCACTTCTCCACTACACTCCTACACTTTTCTTTTTTCTCCTTCCTTCTGTTTTTGTGTTTTTCCATTGAAACACCCCTTTCTTTAGATGTTGATATTTTTATCCCTAACCCAGCAGTAGTGTCTCCTGCCTTAATCCTTTTACCCCCATTCTCAGCTTTTTATTCATTCCCCCCTTTTTCACAGCTATGTGGTCCCTCCTCTTCTTTTATTCCGTACTTTAATTCCCATTTCCCAGCCACCACGGACCCCCTCCTTGCCTTTGACATTTTGGCTTTTTGCTTTAAAACATTTTAAATGTCACAAGTGGGCTCATGAAGGCTGTCATTACAGATGTTGCTTCCAGACCCATGGATCTCAATGTGGGGACAATTAGTGTGCGACCGCTCTGCTTGTTAAAAGAGAGGCATCAGGGTTTGTTGTTGCTTTGATTAAACGTAGCCAGACTGTTACCTATGAAAGTCACTGTTTATTTAGCACAGTTAAGAGCATGTGGCCTTTTTTTTCCACTAATGCTGTTGGAACCTTCCTCATTGTCTTCTTTTCTCAAATAAGTTTGTCTTTTCTGTTGCTAACACTTTAGTCTTTTTTTTTTGTCTTGTTTTCTTAGATGTGTGCATCTTGCATTTTGCTGGCTTGTTGTTTAAGTGTTAAATACCGCAGCGATGTCCCTGGAGTTGTATAAGAAGGTGTGTGTAGTTGTTTTTCAGTGTGTGGGGTTTGTTCTTTTTTTTGTTGGATCCATTCAAGGCTGCTGATTCTGTGTATGTCTGTGTACGAGCAGGCCTTCAGTGGAGTCTGTGAGAATATAAGCCGTTCGTGTCCCCAGTGCACTTCAGTCCACAGTTAAAGTTTCAGTTTAACCTGCCATGTAACATCTTTACAAGTGCGCATTAAGCATTAACCCATATTAACCCCAACACTTTTACAGCACTGACACAGTTCACTACCCTTCACTTTCAAACCAAATTAACATATTCTCCTCTACTTCTGGCAGATAAAAGAAATTCAGGAATTTGTTTAATGTGTTTTTCAGCTGCTTTTTTGGCTTTAAGTACTTTAAGCTGTGAGGTTAATACGTGTGCCACCTACAAAAACTCCCATCAGAGAGATAGCAAAGATGTTAATGGTGATTACCACTGCTGATGAATTTATGAAACACTTTTATATCCTCTTACCTACCGCCTACTTAGAAATTTACAAAAGCTGGATAGACTGTAGTGTGTCAGTGTATTTTTCAAACTTAATCTGCATCTTTTTTTTCCTTCTCCCCACAGAGGGACTTCTCCCGTCGAGAGGGGCTCCAGCAGTCAGATGTGGAGAGGTGGTTAGGTTTCATCACTTTCTTGTGTGAGGTGTTTGGCACCATGAGGAGCAGCTCCGGGGAGCCATTCAGGGTGCTGGTTTGTCCCATCTACACCTGCCTACGTGAGGTCTGTATCCAGATTTTTTTTTTGTCAATGTCAATAACCAGTCGATCAATCCCATCCAGTAAGAGGGAAGCATTCAGCAGTGTCTGTATATCTTGTTTAGATCAATACGTGCACCACGTTTCCTGTTTTTGGCCAGACCTAGTCTAGACTCTAGACACCACAGTGGAGTTTGGTTAGTGGTGCAAACGATCACAACACCATCAGTTCCAGGAAAATTCGTGACCCCAGGCTCACTTCTCATCAGCTGGTCATGCTCTCTTACACACACTCCCTTGGTCACCATGGAAACCATATAGGGTAGCCACAGCAGACACACGGCGAAACAGAAGTGGTTAACGACAGATGGAATATTGAAAGGGGAAGCGAGCAAGGGGAGAGGGGGGGAAAGAGAGAAGAGAAGAGGTGAGAGGAAGCAGAGGAGACTGTGGTCAGGTTGGCAGTTACTGCAGAGGAAGTTTATTCATGGCATAACAGGTAGAAGAGAAAGGAGAAGGGAGCGGGAGATGACAGAATCTGGGAGTGACAATTGTATTTAATGTGTAGTTTGAGATGCAGAGAAGAAATAATGGCGGGGTTGAGGCACGTGTCAGGTAGTTTTACCGCCCACGTCCACACCTCCGCCGGTCTGGCACTCAACGCACACCCTGCGTCTCACTAACAAACACAACGCCATCCACACCCTGTCTGAGCGTATGCCCAGGGCAATATCTCCGCTTGTTAGAAGACTCCGCAGCATGACCAAGGGTGTGGACGTACAGTGTAACCAGTCAGAAATACACAGAAACACACCTTCATATTCCAGCATCAGCGGTGTCACATGTAGCCTGATGATGCTTGAGGTCAGAACACACCTGGGAACAATGTGAAAATATTTGTATAATTATATGTATGAGTTTGTGTGTGTGTGTGTGTGTGTGTGTGTGTGTGTGTGTGTGTGTGTGTGTGTGTGTGTGTGTGCGCGAGACTATGTGCTTGTTCGACAATCTCCATTTCCAAGAGCCATTGTTCCTGATTTTTATCCATCTGCTGTTGTGTCAATCCTGTTGTAACATGTAGTTGTGGGATTCCAGCTACAAGCTATGTGTGACAACATGCACTCGCCTGTGTGTATGTGTGTTTGCATATGAAAGCATATGTGTCTGCACGTGTGTGTGTGTGTGTGTGTGTGTGTGTGTGTGTGTGTGTTTGGGTATTACATGACAGCTGTACATATAGACAGAGAAAAATAATGAGTGGTGATCTCGTCCCATCTTGACTCACACAACCCCGTAGTGTTTTTTTAAATGCCACAATCCACATAGATGCACTCAGTTAGATAATCCTGGACTAAGTGCACATTGAAGCACACCTTAAAATAAATTATAACACACCATGTTCACTTGCCAGAAATGTTCAACCTACATTTATTGATTTTTGTTTTTGGGCAACTTGGGGGCAGTACAAGCTGTAAACTGACATATCATCATTTTTGAAGTTGTTATGTCGAATGTGTTAGCAAACAGTTGCCTGTTTACACATTTAGCAGTTATGGAGCAAAGTTTTCAGTCAATTTGGAGTTGCGTTTGTGTCTACCTGATGAATGTAAGGTTTTTTTTTGCTACTAAATGCTCCGCCATGTTCACCAGCTAGTCGCTAACTTTGTCAGCTGTTTTGTCAGGAAGCGTACAATAGATTTATCCAAGTTTTTCCGCTGAAAACCGCTACCTGCTGCGTCTGGAAAGGGGGCTATAAGAGCCGTGAGCGTGAACCAAAACAGTAAAGTTAAACAATGAGCTGAAACTCATTGTATTATTGCCACCATACATTATTATAAAAATATCGATTATAGCCACTTTAAATAATCCACATACATTAAGTAGATTAGATATTCCTCAACCATGTACGCCTTGAGGCACACTTTTTTGGTGAATGTTTTAGGCTCTTTTTCAGTTACGTTGTAGGCTCACTATGTGAGATTTGTGAAGCAAACATTTCCCTTTCCTTTATTTGTTTATTGGGCTTGCTACTGTTTCAGCATGTTACTGTGGTTACATACAGTAGGCTGTTAGGAAACTTTGTGGTGAGTGTGTAAATTTAGAACAGTGATTGAGCCAAACAATGTGTATTAAGCAGTTTAAATACACCTACTTTGGCAGAAAAGAATATTTACCCAGACCAAAAGTATAAAAGTATATAAAGCACAGCCTGTACTAAGACAAGATGAAAAACTGGATTCTTATTATAATACCTTACCTTTAACAAAGAGAAAAGGAACTAACAAACATGTCTTTCTTAAGGAGGAACAGTCCTGCACAGCCTAATAGTCGTGGAAAATCAGAAGGCGGATAGCAGGGCACTTGAATTAACAGATAAAACCATCTTTCATTGAAGCAAATGACCTGCACGTGGCCCAAAGAGGCCTTCATCAGGATATTGATTTGCAGTTGCACACTGCAGAAAGCATGCACATACACTGTGTCTGGTGGTGACCTCAGGAGCTATTTATATTATATTATATTATATTGGTATCCCTCTTTGAAAGTCAGCATGGGCATGATCTACTCAGAACATGCAGTATATTAGGGCAGTGATTATGTACATGTAGAAATCTGTACCTTGAATATTCAGAGCATCAAGCACTTGTGTGTTATTTTACATTTTGTTTTGTTTACAGGCCTTTTTGCAAAGCAGTTAGTAAAGTACATCACTGATGCGATAGAAATAGAGTAATATTATGTAATGTAACTAAGGGAAGTGCTGGTCCTGACACAAGACCTGCTGTTGCTATGCAACTATTGGAAACCCATTTAAAGTTGAAGTAGTCATAATTTTAACTTTGAGCGCTCTGCTTGTCATTAGTATCCTGATGAAACAGGTTTTTCTCTCAGCTCTCGTACATCCTCTCTTTCTTTTAGCGAGCAGAATGATGACAGGTTTCAACATAAACAAATATACATGCGTTTGAGTAATGAAGTCAAACTGAAAGACAGACGAAGCCTCAGCAGGAAATTTTAATGAATAAGGATGTTTTTCTAGTTGACTTCATTGAGTCATTCAAGGGGATGTTGGGATGCATTTCTTCCATTCAGTGCTGCAAGAGGATCACAGCTGTCCTAGTTTTTGTTGCTTTTTATGTTCCTGATCGAATGAAAATGGAAATCACAAAGAATCCCAAGGTTTCCCAGTGCAGTGAGCTTTGTTTCTAGTTGATGTAACTAACCAGAGTTTTCAGCTTCAGCAGAAAGTAGGGATGCAATAAACTTGTGACAACACCGGTATTACCGATTACACCGGACCTTTTACAAGAAAAGATATTCGACAATGATCCTCAGTATCTGTAGAGCGCTTACTGTGAACAAAACAAATGCTTAGAAGGTTGGTCACCTTCATCGAACAAAGTTTACAGGTTGCCTCATTAACGTTATCAGGTTCCTGATTAGCAGTGGGTTTAAATCCGAAATATTGCCAAATAAGCAATATTTGCTTTTGTTCATCCTTATTTGCAAATCTTCCGCCATCGTCTTGTCAGTCAACTTTCCTTACTCTCATCACGTGATGATAAGTGAAATCGGACTCCTTTAACTCTGTGCTGCGACTCTGCTGCTGCTGTACGGAGCAGACACTGTCAGTTTATGATTGTAGTGTCTGTCGTCCAACTAAGTATTTGATGAACGTGGGCGGTGATACGCAAAAATGAACTAAATGGGTTTTATTTCTATAAAATTTTTTTAAAAAGAGCAAAACGACAGTGTGGGCGCTGGGCGAGTAATGTAATCTGTGTGTAATCGATGTATGCCCGGACACCGTGTAACACTGACTACGGCGGCAAGCCTAGCAGAGAAACTGTGTGTGTGTGTTAAGTAGTCTCACAGAAACAGGTTTTTTTTTCTGCATTTAATGGTGTAGGGGAGAGCTATCGCACTGGAGAACAGACAGAGAAAAAAACGTTATTGCAGTGGATAGGAGAACTGATTCTACATGAGTATAGATTAGACCGTCTTAAATGTACCGAGCAAAAACTTCACTCTGGGCTCCCCAGAGAACTCATTATGAGCTAATCCTGCTTGTCACATAGCTCTCCTACTCTGGGAACGACGAGACACGAGTTCCCACATCAAACAGCCACACTGTCACCACACCCGTCTAAGCATACTGAGGAGCTGACGTCTGCGCGACTGCTCGGCCTGAATGATAGGTGGAATACCATTAAACTCATAGTGTGGAAATAACAGGCCCGCTCGTGTTGAATGAGGATCGTAGCATCAGATGGTGGTGATCTGTTTTTTTTTCAGTTATGAAGTTTCAGACGTCATTCTTAGAGCTCTTTAGTTTGTCTGTGTATGGAGTTCTACTGCAAGTGTTAAAATGAAACACATTCAGACTTTGGTTGAGTTATTTGGCTTGTATGCATGCAGTAGGGGGACTCCATCAGTTTGCCAGGGCACTTCTATATGAGGCCAACTGACAAACAAAAACACAAACAGTTATTCAGTTTGATCCTGTTGATTTAAACCTGCAATAACTGATTTTTTTGGCCACTTGGGGCAGCAGAACCAAGTTGTGAACATGACATTGACATATCATCACCTTTTAAGTTTATATGGCAAACTTGTTAGCAAACAGTTTCTTATTTACACATTCAGAAGTTACGGAGCAACGTTATCATTCATTGGGAGTTGTGTTTCTGTCTAATTTTAGCTCTGTTTTTGGTCTCTACCAACTCCTGAGGGAAATTTAGTTGCTAAATACTCCACTATGTTCACCAGCTTTTCAGTGGGTTTTTAGAGCTTTTCACTGAAAACAGCAGCCTGTTGCGGCCAAAAACGACGCTGTGAGAGTGAACCAAAACAGTAAAATTGCAGCTGAACAGCTAAACAATGAGCTGAAACTAGCAATAATGCTCTGTAAAGCTGAGGGGAGCTGCAGATTCGGGTGATAATTCTCTTTATGTTCATCACTACGAGCGAACATTACAATCACAGATCCTGCTTCTAAACACAGTTCCTGTGTATTCACTCCATGATCTCACTCGTTTTTTTCCCGTAACTCGGTGCCTGTACCCTGCATTTATACCTTATTTTGCTCATTGTGCAGCAGGTCTTCGCTTCCACGGTTTAATTAGAAAGCCAGCTAGCATGTTTACCAGCTCCACGGTTTGTTTTTGGCTCCAGTGTGTGTGTGTGTGTGTGGGGATATACAGTGTGCATAAAGCAAGCCTTGATGTGTGCTGGTTAGCTAGCTTGCCAGGATGAAAGCCTGGTGTGTTGACTTTCAAGATGTAAAATGTTAATGTAGAAAATATTTACAATCGGGATTAGGTATTTTTCTTTTTTCCCTTCTCTTGTGAACTGATTAACACACACAAACACTTGCATTTGCTTAATCTCCCCAGCCATGTGGCCTATAACCAAATATACATATATATATATATATATATATATATATATATATATATATATATATATATATATACATATATATATATATATATATATATATATATTTATTAAATGCATCATGGTAACTTATGCTGCACGGCAAACCTGCTCCGGAGCAGGTTATGTTCGAGATAACAGATCAACACGTACAAAAGCACCGCCTCCTGACCAATCAATTCTCTTGGAAAATCGCATCACCAATAGAAAAGAAGTGGAGCTCGGTACGTGGATCATGAGAGGAACTCTTTTTATGCGAGAGATAGTTTCTTGTCGGATTGACCGACTTATCTGTGTCATCCTACAACAGAGACTGACTGAAGCACTAAAGCGTTGTACTTATGAATGTAAGCCTATTTACTGCAAAATTATGTTTTTATATTTATTTGCTCCCAAGTCTGTTTGACACCACCGTGGTTGCAGCTGAAATAATCAGGCTAAAATTGTCATACACTCCATAAGAATACATATAAGCAACACATTAACTTAATGGAATACTACTGATGGGGCAGTGATATTATAAGCCTGTTAATTTACGCTTCACACAGTCTGCGATTTTTTTTTGCCAGCTGTCCTTCCTGCATTCAGCAGCTGCATCTGTGTTGCTTTTAACCTGGATGATGTTTAAATTCTTCGTATTTCTCTAATATTACAGTTTGCTCTTCGTTTGTAAAGTATGCTGCTCTGCTGCCAGCACACCTGTCACGTTTGTGATTGGTCACATGCTGCAAACACCACCTCTTTCATGTGAACGCGCTCATGGCTTGATTGGGAAACCCTGGATTGACTTATTGAGTTGATAACCAGCATCGTGTGATCGCTTAGCGGGATCGCGATTGTTAGGCTCAGTGAAGCCAGATAACGAAAAGAGATCCTGGGTATGTTGAACTTGCTTCGTCGTACAGGCCTCTGGACTTCTTCACTTTGGATTTCTCTTGTTTTGTTTTATTTGCAGTGTCCCAGTATATTCATAATAGTGTCTGTTCTTTTCCCTTTTCAGCTGTTAGAGTCCACAGATGTTAAGGAAGATGCAGTCCTCTGCTGTTCCATGGAGGTATGGACCACACACACACACACACACAGAGTTAATACTTGTGTCTTGATTGAAGCAACAGGATGATTTAAAATTTGTGTAAGAGCCAGGAAACAAAATTAAATACAGTAAAACATCTTAACAAATGTATGTAAGAAACAAATTCCAAGATAAACATAAAAACTAACCTATTGAAGTCCATGTTTTATTCAAATGCACAGTACTGTGGCAACTGTGTTTATAATCTCAAATACATATCTTTGATATTCTAAAGCAGTCTCCTGAGAGTTGTGAATAATAAAGTAGTGCAGGTGAATGTAAGTAGAGTTATGGATTAAATTAGACTTGGGTCATTGTACAAGAGCAGAAAGCTCACGCCAGCGATGATGTGAAAGTACGACAGAGAGCAAAGACAGTGTAGCTCTGGGCCCAGTTCTCCAAATGTGGCTTAACTAATTTCAGCTAACATAATGCTCTTTTAGTCTTATCCAGCTAATTTGGTTCTTTGAAAGCAGTTTGAGGATTGATTTGTTAATCCTGGATGAAGTTATCTTGAGTTAACAGTGCGCTCTTATTTTGAAATACAGGCAAAATGATTCATGTGATTCATCCATATGATTGGTTGAGTGCTGATCGTGTGATTGCAGTTACATGAGGTAGGTGTGTTGGGAACTCTCCCAGCATACACTGGGGCAATAGATCCATTCAGAAGTCTAGTTTTATGTGTGTTCCTTTATTTTGTTTTACATTTAGCTCCACAGTGTTTCCACACTTTGATCACTGTTTAACAATGAGATATTACCGCTGAATGTGGTCAGACAGCAAGTGATGTTGGTGCATGATTGCAGTTTCTCCCTGATGGATGTGCAGAAACTTTTAAGTGATACTCATAAGCCTGCTATAAAAATGAAACTTTACTCAAGTCTCTTTGAAAAGCAGCTTTAATTGCATAAACTGGCTCCATTGATCTTTTAACTGTCAGAATATTTTAGTTGAGTTTATGTCTTTTTGCTCACAGTTTCTCAAACCAAATTTGGATTTTTAATGTACAAACTTTTATTTTGTTGTATATTTGATCACATGTAAGTATAGGTGACTCTTCACTGTGAAAATTAAATTGTGATAATTACATCAACAGATTATAGTGATTTCTCAATAACCTGCATGTTATCTTTTAAAATCATTATTATATCAACACTCTTTAATTATACATCTAAGAAAGCGAGCCATTTGTATTTGGGGTTCACCCCAAAACCTCTTGGTCATGATCCAGCTAACTGTCGATATAAGCCTGTACCTTTGCGGGTTTGGGCTTAAGGACTTGTTGCTCTGACAACGATTCCAGATTAATTTTAAACCAGCTTCGAAAAAAATCCAAAACATCCAGACCTTCGTCAAGTCGTCAACAGTCTAATCTGGATAACTCGGTTATCCATGTACAAAGAATGGGACCCTGGTTGGCAAACAAATCCCAGATGCTCGCAAACACAACCGCGTCCTTTGCAGTCTCGATTACTTACCAGCACTCACTCACACACTCACTCACACAGCTCCATGGCCAGAGGGTGTGTGAACCTCTGCTGTCTGACTGTATACACAGTAACAAGGTGCCAGACGTTGTGCTTCGCTCCCAGTAAGGGACACACACACACACACACACACACACTTTGTCTGACCTCCTGCCTCCCTCTGTCCCTTTCCTCTCCTCCAGTTGCAGAGCATGGGGCGTCTCCTGGAAGAGCAGCTCCCAGAGATGATGATAGAGCTTCTAGCAGCCGTCAGGGACAAGATGCTTTGTCCGGCCGAATCTCAGCTGACCCGGTCCCTCCTCATGGAGGTCATCGAGCTGCATGCACACCGCTGGAGCCCCCTGGAGGCTCTCACCACCCAGTACTACAACCGTACCATCCAAAAGCTCACCACCACTGCCTAGGTGCCAGCTCCCCCAGGAGGAGAGGAGACAAGCCCCCCTGATGCCCCTAGGAAACATTTTCCAGTTGAGCATCAACCTGCTCTTCTAGTTTTACCAAAACACAGGAATTTAATAATGTCACTCTTACCTAAATAAATACACGCTTTACGTGGGTATTGAACTTGACTGTGCAATTCGATCTCTTCTCCACGATAGGCGACCACTGCCACAAACAAACCAGACACTATCTACCAAACAGGTGGCCCCGAGCCATCAAGGCAACACTACATGTGGCGTTCAATCAATGAAAAGCGTATTTGACACATTTGAGAAAACAGTAACGTATATATTATATATGGCCAGTAGGGGCGTGCTAGGCCACTAGTCCGGGAGCTCGCATGGCTGTGTCTGCTGAGGGATAAAGGAGGGAACAGACAAGAGAGGGGTCACACAGGGGAGAGGAGGAGAGGGCAGCAGCCTGCCTGTAGGGAATAGAGAGATCTGTACCCAAAGATGAATGGGGAGGGGTGTGTGTGTGTGTGTGTCAGGGTAGTCCGTGTCAGTCTCTTCATTGTGTTCATTTGCCCACCACCCTCCCCTTCTCTCTGTCTCTTTCTCCTCCCCCCTCTGTCTCTCCGTCAGCCCCTGGGGTCTGTGTGGCTGATAAAAGAGAGAGGAGGAGGAGGCGGCAGGGAGTAGACACGGTGCTGTCTGTCTGGGCCGTCTGCCCCACCGGGCCAGGGACCAGGTCAAAGGGCCTCGCCGTAGAGCTCCCCAGCTCCCACAGCTCCTCCCTGCCTTTGTTTCCCCGACTCCCCCCACCACCACCACCACACCCCCCAGCAGGAAATCTTTTTGTGGGGATGAGACAGCGGGCCTGCTGGGCCTGGATGGGCTGAGGATAAGGATCAGGCTGGCTAGAGTAGGGTGGCAGATGGCTGCTTGAGCCCATGTGAGACGACACACTCCTAACATACCCCTCTGGCACCCCGCTCCCCGAGCTCGGGCCAGTGTCACCAATAGAAGCAGTAGAAATATTGCAGTGGTGGTGGTGGGCAGCAGCATTAGAAAAGCATTAAACTAGACACTGCTGATAATTATTTTGTTTTTGTCCTACAGGGGAATGTCTCTTCTCCTCTGTTAAACCGTGCATGTCCATGCTTTGTTAACCACATCGTTGATATTATTTTTTTAATCATTTAGTGTTTTTCATTTCATTTTGTTTTTTATGGTAAAATGTACATATGAGGTATTAGTGGTAGGGCCTTATTGCACAGGTTTGATTTGTTTTGCACTGTTTTGAGGAGATTTGCTTTAAAATTCAAAAAGCAAAAGTTTGAATTTGAATCAGTGCTTGTGGATTAATATTTAAGATCTCAGTAGTGAGAAAATGGGTTGAGCATAGTGAGGGATTTTAGGATCTTTTAATGGACTGGTGGCCTTGTCAATTATCCATTTTTATAGGAGCTCTCTTGTTTCGGGGCTTGCAGGGCCTGCTGAGGACTGAACAGTTGGATTTATTCACATCATTCTGTTGCTGAAGAAAAAACACATTTGAAGAGGAAAAAAAAAAAAGTGATGTGACAACAACAACAACAACAAAAAAAAAGCATGGCACACAGAGAAAAGGAAGTGAAATGCTTCTTTAAAATGTTCTCCTACTCAAGCCATTCTTTGCAGTGGACATTTTGCAAGTGTTTAATATCGACTGTATTTGATCTTGCTTTGTTTTTGAGAAAAAAAATGACAACTATTAACCTGTGTATTTGAAGACGACAATGACGAAAAGAAGAAATCTTATTGTATGACCTCATTAGCTAGTCATATGTGACCCTTATTCCAGCTAACGTGTGAACTATGATATTGACGTACCAAGCCAATCATGTACCATTTGTAAATGGGCTCTATATATAATCTGCATACAGTATATTTACAAGTATTTAAAAACACTAAAATAGAGGGGGATAGTGCAGCAGGGATGTTACACACAGGAAAACTGTGGTTGTGTGGTTAGAAGTTGGCCTTCCCATGCATTTCTATCAGGAACTAGCTCATTGTTTGGGAGTAGTCTCTCACACACACACACACACACACACACTTAGTTTCCCATTGGATCTCTGTGGGCAGTTGTAAGTGTTTTTATATTATTTTCTCTGTCTTGCATCAAGAATTAAGATCCTGTGTGGTAGAAACACACCCCAGAAGATTAGTTAGATGAGAAGGGTGATTTAAAGCTCACAAATGGTTTTGGAGGTGCAGCCTAATCATCTGTAAGTGTGTGTCTGCTTAAGAAGTGATTTGTTTTATTGTTTTTTTTTGTCTTTTGTTTTTATTTTAATTCTAGGTTTTTATTTAAATTATATTTAGCTCATATATATATATATATATATATATATATATATATATATATGGGTTTTCAAGACATCTGAAACAGTTGTGATACCTAGCTTGCTGGCAAGTGTGTAAGTGTGGTATTACCGTGTTTTAGTTTATGAAAAGAAAAAACAAAAACCCATCGGTGAGTTTCCATTATGCAAAGAGCGACTCGCTCGCACAGCAGATGGGGGCAGGTGGGGATCGTCCCCCTCGTCTGTGGCGCTGGAGCCTCCCCACCCCGCGTGCCCTTAGACCCCTCTGCTCGGGTCACATGACTCACTCGACGATTGAATGAGACGCACCTTCATTTGCATATTCTCATAAATATTGAAAAAAAGGGGCTCCGGTCGGCGCACAGACAAGCTGTAGATTGGCAATAGTGGGTCATCTGTGAGCTCTTGTTTGTTTTGTTTTTCTAAGCAACTGAAAAATAAACTAACAGGAAAAAAAAAAAAAAAGATGTGACGGAACAAACTGGTGTGTTTTTCTGTCTGCTCACTTTACAGCACGGTCACATGGAAAGTCAGTGTGGTACCATGAAGATATTTCAGACATTACAAAGGAAACACAATGGCGCACACACTGTTTCCTCTGACGTTACCAGATAGACTGCGTAACTAATCTTGGCACCACAGGAGGTCATTATACTAACAATTCATACATGTGCACACTGGAACTCCTCATCTACACATCTTCGCCTTTACATCGTCACACATTAAACAGACCACACTTCAGAATTTTAACAACCGTGTGTGTTTGTGTGTTGCAGCCCGTCCTTGGCCAGTGATTTGCCTTTGGTTAGCCCTGACGCATGCCTGGGGCTCCCTGACTGTGGGCGTCCCAACGGGAACTCTCAGTGTCGGGGTTGCCTCCCCACTGAGGACCCCGTCCCTAGAACCTATAGGACGTCCTTCAGCACTCGTCCACATCAATCAACCTAATCCCGTGTGTCAGAATATTTAAATGCATTTGACAGTGTGAAACCCACTTTTGAATTTATTCTCTGTTGTGCCCTTGACAGAAATGGCTTCATGACGATCGTTCCATTTCATTTAGAATCACAACACGTGTAAGCTCCACTTTTTAACACAATACACACAGGGACAATAGGGAAGATATTATACATTAATAGACCAACTCATGCAGCAAAAGCAGTGTAAAGAAAGGAAAGAATGGAGAGTGGAATAAAAGTGGAATAAGAGCGGGACAAAATAAGTAAATGTGAAGAAATGTAGGAGGAGATGAAGTGAGGAAACGTATAGATATATATATATAGAGAGAGAAATGACTGGATGGGGACAGTATGGGGGAGCCTATTGAGGAATAAATGCAAATGCTGGAAGAAAGACAGAGCCGGCCCTGGCTGACAATTAGCATCACTGTTAATTTGGCTCTGTGCAGTGAAAACAGACAGTTGAACAGGCACATTAGCCCTGAGGGAAAATGTCTTGCTGGCTGGCTTTGCTGCTGGAGCCGAAACTGGTAAGATACAGTAGCTTTGTGTTTAGTTGAGAATCAGATCGCATTACAACAAGATGGTGTTATTTGTCTGCAAGCAAAGTGACACAATGAGGGGAACAAGACTGGCGGATGAAAGGAAGGACTGTAGGCTATGTGGATTGATGTAAATCTTTGCAAAGGTTAGTGATGTGGACTAGAGCTGAAACGATTAGAAAATTAATCAGATGATTTTGACAATCATTTCGAGCAAAAACGCCAAATATTCACTGGTTTCTTTACATTTTCTAGCGCAGTTTATCTTTTTTGTGATGGACATTTTTCACCATATTCTGACGTTTCATAAACTAAACAATTAATCGCTTCATCAAAAAAATGAATCAATAATAAAAATAATCAGTAGATGTAGCCCTAATATGGACTACAGGAGTACATTTAATCATGCATGCTTCACGGCACAATATCATATCCTGAGCTTTCTGTGCTGGCATTGATGGATGAATGGATTTGTGTGTGTGTGTGTGTGTGTGCACGCAGGGTGACTCACACCAGTGCCGTCACATTGTTTGAGCCAGACAAAAGCAGGCTGCATCTCAGTTGGCCTTGATGACGAACCAAAGACCAGGAGGGAGGACACTCGCATTAAGATAACTGCTCACACACTCAAACGCATTCAGACACAAACTTAAACAACACAAGCGCCAGCAGATCCTGTGTTCAAGTATTTCCTTGTGGACGTGTCTCGTATCTTCAGTTGTCTGATGGCTCACACAGTGTTTTTTAGACCTTTGTTTTTTTGTGTGTGCGCGCCCTCCCGTCTGTACAGTCTTTCTGTGTTTGATCAGCATCACAAACAAACTGGAGGAGAGTACTGCAGAATCTATTTGGTCTGAGGGGTACAGAGGCCAGATATTGTGTAAAACAAAGTGGAGTTAAAACACACAGAAGCATCCCCAGATGTTTTCCTACAGTACGCTTTGCTGTGGGAGAAATCAATAACTGTGGGCTACGAAGTGGTTTTAGCTCGCTCTCTTGACCTTTCCATCTCGGCAGCAGCTACTGCACTCTAGTTTATTCCACTGCCCAAAAAACAGATCTCAACTATATTTGGATTCAGACATTTTAGTTGGCTATCATGTACTGATTCTGGAGTCTAATGTGGATCTCTGCACTACATTTCTTTATTAATAGTACTTTTAGTACCACTACTTCTTTATGGCTGCTTCCAAATTAAATCTATGTCATTTCCACCTATATGCCTTTACATTTGGCCATTTACTTGGTAATGAATACTACTCATTTCTCGTTGTTTATAAAATGCATTTACTTTGTAAAACTGAGCCTGACATTATCGGTTGTCCTGGCTAAAATAAGACTAAATCAACAGACCAAGATATGATGATAAAATGCGGACAGTGCCACATTTATCATCTGACAGAGAGTCTTTTGTATTTGGCTTCTCTGTTGGTTGTGTCTATGTAGTAGTGCTGTTGCTGTTTATGCCTGTTTATTGCCCCAACCCTTGAACAATAAAAGTAAAAAAAAAAAAAAACTTTTCTCACAATTAGAGACTGACAGGAAGCAGGGTATAACATAAAGTGCCTATTGATATCATAGTATGGTACAAACTTAACAACTAGCACGAACCTAAAAAATATTAGTGCTTGGATACAGCAGCCCACACACATGCACACGCACTTTTTATATCAAAATGGGAGTTTTTTGAGGAAAAGTAAAATGTGATCCCAACCAGAGCGGAAACTGGAAAGCTGTATTCCTGCTTCCTGGACTGGCAGCGGAGGAAATTATGTCACGACCTGCCCACTTCCTGAATGAACTGTTTCAGCGGCCCTTTCGGTGGAGAACCTGCTGAGTCTGTAAATCAACCAAATTATTGGTTTCCGGGGCTGTGAAAGGATCACATCACCGTTCATTCATTTGCCTATTCAGCCTAAAAAGGATTTCAGCACCTCCCTTCAACAATATCATAAACAAATGTAACCGACATCAAGGCACAGCAATTCACCTATAGCACCTATAGCAGGTATAATGATTACAATGTACACCATCTTAGTTTAGCATGTTAGCATGCTAACACTTGGTAATTAGCGCTAAACACAAAGTACAGCTGACGATGATGGCAAGGGATCACCAACGTCAGTAGGCTTCATCCTCTGGGGACCATTAATGTCTGCACAAAATTTCATGGAAATCCATCCAGTAGTTGCTGAGATAATTAAGTCTCGACCAAAGGGATGGACTGACCCAATAGACTGACATTCATTGCTTCCTTAGAACTCAATAATATACAAAAATGACTCAATAATATGCTGATTTTTCTACACTGTACAGTGCATTGTGGAAAATGTCACTCAACAGTTTCATTATACAGTATGGATGAAACAATGGCCATGCATTATTGTACTAAAACACAAAGAGGGGCCTTGTGACTCCAGGATGTGTTCTTGTTAAAGGCTCTGTGATATAATGAACATACATTATATGAACAATAGTGTATCTGAGTGACGCACTAGCCATTTCAGCCCAATGAATGCATAATACACCTACAAAGTTATTTCTGCTCCATAAATGTGAATTGCGCGCTTTCATGTATGCCAGTGACAGGTCTTAAAACAGCTTGCTTTTAGGTGAGGAAACATGACGTCTTTGTTGTTCAGGAGCATGTGTGCCCTTGCAGTGGCCTGGCTGAGAAGTGTGCTGCAGTAGGCTACTCTCACTTTGTTGCTGCCAGCAGCAACACACACGCTGCCAATGTCAACAGACGGATCTTCATACAGGGGGGGAGGAGAGGAGAACGAAGGTGAGGGAGAGGGGGAAATAAAGAAAAGGAAGAAACTTCAGACACTGAAACTGGAGAGTTTCACAGAGAGGAATCAGTAGTTTATGTACAGAGAAAACAAACAGAGGGGAATCATAAGATCATTCTCTCTCTGCCTTTATCTCTCTTACAAGGTTCATCTCAGCTAAATGCTGTAATTTATGAGGAATGACGTGTGTGTGTGTGTGTGTCATTTCCGAGCCTGACCAGACCAGCCACCCAGAAGTGTGTCTTCCTTTGTGGCTGACAAGCCGGCGTGAGCAAAGCTTCCGCTGTGAGCTGCACTCAGTGGCGGATCACTCAAGCAGAAATCAACATACAAACACACACACACACCATAATTAGAGACGGGTGAGGGACATGGGTAACATCAGCAGAGCCTCTGCTGCTCACTGGAGTAGAAGTGAACGAACACACACACACACACACACACACACACACACACACACACACACACACACACCAGCCGTTGGAGGTCAACGGAAGTGTCCGCAGACAAGCAGTGGGAAGTAACACCTGATGTCTTTGTTGCCAGGCTCCTGCCTAGCGACTGTCATTGTGGCAACCTGCTGCGACAAGCACGACCCTGTCGCTAGGCAACCTGAACTTCTGCGACTGATAGTCGGAAAGTTCTGTGGTGAGAGCAAAACTGAAAGACAGAAAAGGAGGAAGTACAGAGGACTGGATTCAGACCTTCATGAAAAGAAAAAAAAGGAATAAAAACACTA
This sequence comes from Macquaria ambigua, assembly GCA_008360985.2. Classification (NCBI taxonomy): domain Eukaryota; kingdom Metazoa; phylum Chordata; class Actinopteri; order Centrarchiformes; family Percichthyidae; genus Macquaria; species Macquaria ambigua. Next base: position 696,530 of record VMKM01000017.1, on the reverse strand, counting down.
AGAAGTACATGAAGGTCTGTGGACAGCTTATCAAATAAAGCAGTGAAGCACAAAAAACAGCAAGGACTGACATTTCAGCCTGAGTGTGTCTTCACTAAAACTGCTGCATCTGTCTGCCTTCTCCTGCTTTTACAGACCCGCTACCCTGCGTGCCAGCAGTCCTTTGATTTGTGAGGTGGCATGCTGTGCAAGGCGTGTTCCCAGTATACTGTGTGTGTGTAAACACACATAAAAGAGCTCAGCGCACGGCCAGTGGCTCACATGGACTCTTGTACAAGACACTGCTGAACTGAATACACCTCATCTACAAAGACTGCTTCTTCAGACCCCTCCATGCTGTGTCTGTGCCTCCCTGTTACTCCAGTTTGTACAATTTTATAGCAACATGGCTACATGCAGTACCATTTTTTTATGCACAGCAACTGTATTTCCACAATTATAGTGCATAAAAGAGTCTTAATATCAAGATTTATCTGCATTACCAAGCTGCAACTAATTACTTAGTTTAGTTATCATTTAATCTATTAATTAATTTACTATTCAATAGATTAATTATTATGTCTGTTTAATGTTTAAAGTCTGTTTTTTTCTTTTGTCTGACCAGCAGCCAAGGACATTTAAATAACTAAACACTAAAACAGGGATAAAAACAGTAAATCCTCCCACTTTAGATGCTGGTATACGTATGTTTTACATGTCATGTCTGGACCACTTTGCTCAGCCAGTTGTCATGGTGAAAGAGATGCATATTTTTATATCCACAAATTAAATAACACCATTTATAATAATATATGGCTAGATGAATAAGGTTTAGTTTATCAGAGAAATATTCCTACGTTGAATATTTGAATGTGCTGTAGGCCTGAAGCTGCATTGATCATTTTAGACTAACAAAGCCATGTTTATACAGTGGTGGTAAATGTGAACACAGTCACTGACACCTCAGGAGCTAAAACAAGTTGTTAAAAAAGTCAGATTAACCTGACATGTCTAATAATGGCAGAGGATGATTCAGAAGGTTAGTCGGTGGTAACGCTACACCCCTAAATATAACTGCTGGTGTCCAAACTGTATCAGTACTGGCATTATGTGAATACTTGTGGTGTGTGAGTCAGGGTGATTTTGACTGGTGAGTGTCAAACACCCACCAGTTCCGGGTATCGCTGTAGTTTCTGTCTAAATGATGCTGCGTTACAGGGTGTTGTACTACACAATCCACTATCAGTAAGGATGCATTCATTGGTATTTGCAAGTGCTCACTTTAACAGGAATTTGATTATCGTCCTAAATATTATATTTATATTAGATGATCAATTCTAAAAAGATATCGCGGTGAGTCTGTACAACTTTTGCTTGGACCAAAAGCAGGAACTTCTAGTGAGGTGTATTATTTCATATTTTACCCTTGTTATAATATCTTTGAAATATGTAGTTGTGACATGCTAAAATGTAGCATAGCAAAGACATTTCACTTACGCAGCAATATCTAACTAAAGTTAAATAAAGCGACTGATCCTACCCAACCAAGGCTGTAGCATAGACTGTATATAAAGATGGACGACGCGTCTCCACTTCTTCCTACTGTACAAAAATGAAGCCAAAATATCTCAGATACGGGAGCTGCCATCTTCATGCATGCAACGTCATTTGGAGCCAGAGTCATCGAGTTCCCACCTATACAGCCATCTGAGCCAATCGCGAGCACACTCACAGTTGTCAATCATGACGTGACACCCCGTTTTTATAGCATCAAATAAATAATTAAAACCAAACTTATCAGAAAAACGAACACTTTAACAAACATCAGCGTGATAAGAACTACCTAAAATAACAGAAACCATCTTTGGGAAAAATGTATTTGACATGTACTTTGACTTTTCAGTTTGGCCCATGTCCCATCCACTAACATGGAGGAGGCGGGGTTTATGACCTATACTGCAGCCAGCCACCAGGGGGCGATCGAGCCTGGTAACAGCAAACTTCGTTCCACACATCCTCACAAAATAGGTGGTGCTAGAGGCTTACTGACATAGCGACCACTCGCAGTGCTAGTTGGTGAACTACCGTAGCTGGCGAGCTAACCACTAACATGCTAGCCAGCCAGAAACATGCTAGTGCTAGTCAGTCACAATAACTTGCCCAAACTAGCACTGTCAATTAGCAAGCTAGAGAACTCAGTTGCTAGTTAACCATAAATTTGTTTGTCCAAGAGGAGTAATTGTAAAATGCACTCATATCTCATAACGGTCTATAAACCATGTTTCTTTTAATTAATACACAATAAGTACACATACTCCAAATGTGGATGGTGCAAAACAGCTAATAAGCTACATTCGTTCCCTCAAAGGTTAGCACTGTAAAGATTGTTTCCTATTGGCCAAGAGTGCAAATTTGGGTGCGAAAGTTCACCAAAAGTTGAACTTGACATGAAACATTAATGCAGATGTAGTTCGACACTGTGACAGAATCCACTGATGGATGCTGATTCCTTTAAAATTTTCTAAACGTAACTGTTTAAATGCTGGTGTGACCAAGCCTTAAGAAAGAATATGTTGTTACTTCATTAAAATTTCACACAGGCTTTTTTTACATTGCAAAGAGAGATTAGAAAATTACATTTTTCTTACTGTGCTGCGTGCAAAAAAATTGATTAAAATTAAGCTGTAGCCAAAAAATATGGTGGAAACATCTGTTGTACTTTTTCCAGCTCACAGGAGGCTGTAGCCTATCACAGCATGCAGGGCAACAACCTGGACAGGTAGACAGTCCATCACACAGTGCTAATTCAGATAAACATACAACCACTCGCTGCCACTTTTACCTCTATCAGTAATCCAGAGTGCCAAATCCACTTGATTTGGGTGTTTAGGTGGAAAATCTGAGACGCTCCCCGGCTTTCACATCAAGAGCACTGCTTGATCTTTCCACCCCATTTTCTCTTTCAAGATTTGATTGCTTTATATCATCAGCCTGAGATTTGTCAAACATAATAGTAATATCCAGCAACGCAGAGACTGTGAATGTGCTGTGACTCAAGGCCAATACAAAGAGAATAGGTAGCATAATTACACTGAGATGAGAGCTCAGTTAATGAATCTAATTAAGAGTATTGTTGCAAGCGTATCAGTTCACCACAACGTTTTTGGTTTACTTGTAGTAGCTGAGCTTTGAAGTCTGCTAACAAAAGAACAGTAAAAAAGTGAATTAATAAACAGAAAACAATTGGCCAGTGTGTGAATTATTCAGAACGTCTTCATTATTTCTGTCTGTTTCCACTCCAGCAGGTTAACCTCTCTGAAGTCTTTTATCTCACAGTAGATCCAACACTACACGAGTTGTTCTCTTCTTGTTTTATCCCTTCATCTTCTCCCCACCCCCTCTTTCCCTTCCCATTCCAGTTTCTTTTTTACTTGTACATAACCATGCCCACATGGCACCTACAAGCACACACACACACCACACATACAAAGACACACGGCACACACTGAGATATTAGGTACAGTAGGCGTCTTTACATGTGTAGTCTTCTGGTCTCCTAGTAACCAAAGTTGGTGCAGCCAGCAGTAGAGCAGCTGTCTGCTGTTTTGTTAGCCGTCGTCTGTCTGACTGACTGAGACCATGACCACATTAGTGTGAATACATTTGGAAACGCATCTCTTTCAAAACAAAGGTGATGTATGACTGTCATGTGACAAACCTTTCACAAACATGGCTGACATACAGACTGCTGAGAGATTACATTAAAACCTGAATAAATGAGTGGAGAACCATAACAAACGCAGATGCCTCCATGCACGAGGGGTCACAGATTGCTTTGATGAGTATGATGTTGACCGACATGTTAGGCAGCGCGCTCAAATCATTAAAACACTCAATTCATTCAGTGTTTACACATTCAGAAATTATATTTTACATAGTAGTTTTTGTTGGTAGTGGTGGAGTCTGCCATTACTCTGCTGGAATCAGATTGCCTACCTAAGCACGATGGATTCGCAGAAAAACAATGCATACATGTAATCCAGAGCAATTTTATCTCATTGATAACAGTCTCACTGTATTAAATTAATGAGAACCTAAAGCCACTGCTTCACATTAAAAGCGTCAAACTGTATCCAGCACAGGATCCAGCACCTGTAGAAGTCTGTTATTGTGAAGAAGTGTTTTTAGCCACCTAAAGAAGTCACACCAGCTTGACAGAATGACGCAAATCCACGGACGAGTCCTGGCTGGGGGTAGTTCAGATATGTCTGTAACAGCAGCAGGACAGAGAGGCTTTTTAGACCGCAAAGATTACAGCTTAAAAGTTGTAAAAATGACATTAGAAAATATTATTGGTGGACATCATGGATATTGAAGAAACCAAGTTTCAATGACCTAAGTAGGCACACTGCCTGCTGGTGAATAGTAAATGGCAGCTGTATTTTTGTTGTATCCTAATGAATCAATCTTTTTTAACTTCTTTGTTTGTTAGCCTCACAAAAGGTTTCAGCTATTTAGAGCAGTCATAGATGCTCATTTATCCTATCTCTAGTAAAGCATTTCAATTTTTCAGAAAGACAGGTGAAAGAAACAAGTTACAGAAGATAGTGGAGAACGGCGGAAAAGCAGCTAGACAGGAAGTGGCGTCAGAACTTCGGCTCTCTATTGGTCTTTCATCCCTCCAAAGCTGTTCTGGTGGCTCATGGTGGCCCAACACCTTACTAAGACACTTAATGTTTTGTTAGATTTGTCATCTGTCTGTATTGCCAGCAATGTTAAGAAGCCCTCTTCCTGTCCTGTTCGCATTTCAGTGCAGCTGAACCAGTAAAGGTTTTGTGATGATATATTTGTCCGTTTCGTTGTCAAAGCGGTATGTTAACGTGAATTTCAGCACTGTGTGATTGTCCATACTGATACATAACTGTTTAGACATTAAGTGTGGACAGAAAACTACAAAAGATCAATCAATAAGAACATAAAGACATACAGGTCTGTGTTTCCCAGAGGCTTCCTGCTGACATTTTGATCATCTCCATGTGTCCCACTGTGGGCTCACATGACAAGAACAGCCCTGATGCCTTTTGGGGAACCCAGGCTGTCCGAAATCTGACTGACTCCGTTTCACGTCCACACACACACACACACACACTGCATTTCTGTTTATGAATTCCTTCCTTTCTCTGCCCGACAAACAAAATGTAGCTGTCCCTGTATTAAGGTGGAGCAGACAGTTCATTGTAACGTGTCTCTGTTTTTATCATGATGTTTTTAGCGCAAGGGCACTTGGCAACAGCGGCGAAGAAAGATTATTTTCCCCGCCAAATTTCATTTTGATCGTGTTAAACTGGAGAAAATAACAGCATATTTTCAACAAGCAAGAATCGTATTTCACCGTCAACCTGGTAAAGGCCCTCCACTAAACCGATGTTAAAAATGAAATTTGTAGTGAAGCGTTGCATTTCCATAACAGCATCTTTATGTCTCCCTGAGGCAACGATGTATATTACCGCTCCTTTATGACAATAATAACATGCTTAATGAGATCAGATATGATACACGCTCTATATGGCCTGGTACTCTTCATCCAAGAGCCACGCTTTTCATTAAATATGTACCTTTTTTGACATTGAGCCACGAGTGAAATGCCAATACAATATATATGATAATTACAATGTGTGGGCTGGAGCATGTCTCACCTCTTTTAAGTCATTCATTATCCATCTCCCCAGGTTCTCGTGTGTGTGTGTGTGTGTGTGTGTGTGTGTGTGTGTGTGTGTGTGTGTGTTAGGGGAGATGTGTGTGTATGCCGGTAAATGCTTCACTTAATGTAATCTGTATGAAAGACAGTAATGTTTCAGTCTGCCCTCTACCCTACCAAAAGTATCCAGTAGATGAGTGGATGTTACAACAGGAGTGTGTGTGTGTGTGTGTGTGTGTGTGTGTGTGTGTGTGTCAGAGCCTCTGTGGCCGCACTTCAGATACAAGGCCCACAGACAAAGGACCATTCATCGTCCCATTCAGGCGGTCGCGAAGCCCGTCTTGGAGACACTGGGGCTGACGCCGAGATTGGCGGCACCGTGCGCAACAATGGTGGTATTATTTGGTGTCAGCACAGCTACGCCACGCTTCTCAGAAGAATTGACTCGAGGCTCCAGCTCCGAATGCTGAAAACACAAACACAAAAAAGACGTGCACGAGCGTCTGATGTGTTTGTGAATCGGTTGTGTGTGTGTGTGTGTGTGTGTGTGTGTGTGTGTGTGTGTGTGTGTGATACAAACTCGTAGAAACAAAGTAAGACACTGCCATTCGGAAAAGTGTTCAGCAGTCGTGATGGTGATGCTTGTTTCTCTTCCCAGCAGCAGTAGGTGTTTAGGCGCATGTTGTCTTGGTAACGGCATATTTCCCCATCTCACTCAAGGTGATCGGCTTCTCACCTCTTCGCACATTCTCACAAACACTCATTGTTGAGTGACTCCCCAGTCTTTCACAAGCCTCTGTGTGTTTCCTGTCAACATGCTGAAAACTCCGCGACTCTCAAGTTTGTTTTCCGCCTCACAAAATGATGACATCAAGCACCGGTTTTAAAATAGCTGTGGTAGAAACGGTAGCACTTTAAAATAAAGTACACAAAATCCCAGGAAGTTAATGGGAAAGGATCACAAGGGGACAAAAGCATCAAGTCGCTCGCGGCGGGTTTTGATTTTTTTCCTTGTGGTTTGCTCACAAGCCGTACATCCCATAATAAGACAATCAATTCACAAAGTGACCACGTCAAATTGTTGCACACAGCACAGACTAATTAGTTTGTAATTGCTTCGGTAAACTCACTGACTTTTGCCTTTTTAAAATCGATCAATTTGAACTGTACCTTCCCTTAATCACAAATATGAAGAATATCTCAACTAGAATTATTGACAAACCCTTTAGACAATCAGATAGACTTGATTGATTTTTTTTATCTGATTTGTGTATTATTGATACATGCTGTGCTAGTTAAAGTGAGACATTATTGGACTTGATTGCATATCATCAATTTGTGCCTCTCCCAGACAGATTGATTAAGTTATTGATAGGTCACTATAAAACACGGCCATTGTGGCTAATGTCTCCCTCTGGCATGTGTTTTGTCTTCTCATAATGGCTCTTGCTATTGATCTAAATTATTAATAAAGCACACACCTTACACATTCGCGTTTTAACACAAAGATCAAGGCATGTGGTGAGACGGGGGGATGGTGAAGGAGGCAGAAAGACAAGGAATGACGGGATGTCGATGAATGGAAGGTGAAGAAATGGAAAACAAAGAATGGCAGATGGGTCAGACACAAATTATTTCACTCCTGATCTCCATGAGTCAGAGAAGGAGAGAGCCAGAAAGTTAGAGCTGCTTACTTTCATCCATGTGGTACTTTAATCCACCTTCTCCGCCTGCGTGTATTTACAGTGCAGTCTAACGTGTGTGGGGAGTGACTGCCTGGCCAGTAATTAAACTCTAGTTTGTCTTAACACACACCTCAGAGCCAAGGGAAACACCAACGTGTCAGAATTAACATACAGGTGTAAAAACCTGCTCGGCCCTCTGAGCCACAGGCCTGGCTGATGTATCCATGTCAACACACATATCCTAAACTGCGGGCTGACTAACAGAGGCTGAGGTGTACTTGAGTGTGCATTTAGAAACCTTTTAAAAGCAACTTGACTGAGAGGTGACCTTAAATCAAAAGTCAGATGCCAGATGCAGAAGCGGGTAAATCAGGTGCCACTATTTTTGTTTCTTTGTAAAAAAAAAAAAAAATACTGGTGGTTTTAGCCCATTAACTATAAAATATATTTACTTTACATCACTGCCGACCATTTCAGAAAGTTTTTAGGCTGATTTCCTACATTTCAGGCAGCCGCTGGTTTGCATTTTTTACACGATGAAAATCAACTTTTTGCTTGAGATAAGGAACCCATCCTTAACTTTAGGAAAAGTTACAATCACCATTTTCAAAACCCTCCCTGCTGTTGTGTTCAAGGACGCTCTGAATAGCAGCTTTTCTAATCCAGCATCCATGTTTGCTTTTTTGTTTGTCTTCTGGACTTGAGCTTCTGAGAAGTGGACTCATGAATGCAGTGCTTTTTGGCATTTGACAATCAGAAGGCAACCAAATGTTCAGAGCTGAAATGATTAGTTGATTAGTCAAATCAACAGAAAGTTAATCAGTGGATATTTTCATAATAAATTCAATTATATTTTCAGGCAAAAGTGCCAAACGTTCTCCATTTGCAGCTTCTCCAGTGTGAGGATTTGCTGCTTTTCTCTGTTTTATATAATTTTAAACTCAGTATTTTTACAAGACATCTGAAGATGTTCCTGTGCACTCAAGGAAATTGCGATGGACATTTTTCACTGTTTTCTGAGGTTTTATAAACTATTGATGTATCAATGAATTGAGAAAACAACTGGCAGCCCTAGCTAGTAGAGTGATGGATTTTCTATCTCAAGGAGGATTCAAATGCCTGCAAGTTGATTTTCATTGTGTACTGAACACAACAGAAACCACTGACTGTCTGGAAAGCAGGAAATTAGTCTAAAAAAAAAAAAAAAAAAAAAAGGAAGCATGCATGATTGCGTTAATGAGCTTAAACTTGCAATACAGGTCTGGTCCATTGAATAAATCATGAAGAATTTCAACTTAAAATTGAGCTTTAGATTTTGAATCTGACACAAAAGTTTCTTCAAATGGGAACGAAGATTTAAAAGATTTTGCCAAGCTTCAACTTTCCTTTTAGAAGAATTAAGACTTTTAAACTTTTGGTAGGAAGCTTGTATCAAATACACCCAAATGTAATTATAGAGTGCAACTATGGATCACAAGCATTTCCCATCAGATGAGAATTTGGGAGAAAGAAAGAAAGTCAGACTAATGTGTTTACGATGTTGGTGATGAGTTTGGAGATGCTGCTTTTTGCAGGTTAGGTTTCAGGTAGTTATGAGGTTAAGAGGAGAACAGATGAGGGAGGAGGGGGGGGCAAGAGGAGAGAAGATCAAATTTAGGAGAAGTTAAGTGTGCAACGTTAGATTTAGATGAGGGAGAACTTGTTCCCTTAATGAGACAGACAGACATGACGGAGAAAGAGGAGACAACTAGAAACATCCTCAGTCAGTTGATGGACACCTCCGCCTCTTCATCCACCTGAGACACCTCTTCACGCCTTATCTTCACAAGCATGCTCCGTCTAGCACCCTCACAAACATGCACAGACAAATCCAAAACACTCGCCCTACATATGCAAAAAGCCATGGACGCCTTCCTTGCAATATGAGCGTTCAAGCATATACGTGTGTGTGTGTGTGTGTGTGTGTGTGTGTGTGGTGTGCTTCTGTCTGTCTCCTTGCATTATCACCCCTCTTCTGCCTTGCGGGCTTCCTGTTGACGAGCAAAGCAAGAAAAGCAAAAAAACTGTGAAGCAGAATGTGAGAGACACGCTGGATGAACTGTTAACTTCCTCAACCCACCCCCATCCGTCTCTCACACACACACACACACACACACACACGCACGCACACACACAGACACTCTTGCACTCTGCTCTTTGTCCCAGCTCTCTCCCCTATCTCCTCTATTCCAACCCTTTCTCCTCCCCCCTCTCTTTCTATTCAGCCTCTTTCCTCTCAGTCACTGCCTTTGACCTCGGCACCAGTATAAAAGCTAACCTTACACGTCAGAGGAAGGTCACTTGCACACTGGGAGGTCAAGGAGAGGTTGCGTTCGTGCCCCGGGGCGCTGCTCCTGTCCCAAAGGACTGTGGGCAACGTGACAAGGACGAGGCGGGGGGGGGGGGTTCCCACTTGACCTCAGGGGGGTTGTGGATGTGCAGCTAACACATATACAGCTGTATGCTTCCAATGGCTGAGCCATGTAAGAGTTTTATATTGTCACTGTGCTGAATATGGATGTGCCATTCACAAGATTACTCACAGGTATTTGAAAGAATTTTGAATTCTTGTTCAGTTTAAGGCAAGAATGGCAGAAAATAAAGCTTGAAATTCACATTTAGAGTGGATGTGTTCACTGTTTATTGTGATTTACAGCATCTATACCCAAATAAAAATGCTAACAGTCTTTTCTGCCCACAGGGAGCAGATATTTCTTACTATATCTACATATTTTAAAACAGCTTGTCATGACTGTTTTATATATTTTGCATAGAAAATTCGTCATTGCTTTTCTCCATCCTTCATTTTCTCTTTTTCTTTCCTGCTGTCTCTGGGGTGTGTGTGTGTGTGTGTGTGTGTGTGTGTGTGTGTGTGTGTGTGTGTGTGTGTGTGTGTGTGTGTGTGTCCAGTGATTGTCTGCCTCCTACAAACTGATCCGTCTTCCTCAGAGCGGGGTGACAGGTCCCTCTGTGCCTCACAATAGACAGACAACCCCCTCACTCACACACACACACACACACACACACACACACACACACAGAGTCACACTTACCATACAGCCAGATGGGCTTGTGTCCCCCATCGCCAGACAAATTAGGTTTGGGCCCCCAGATTAATATTCAGGCAAAGCACTGGCTCTATATAATTGAATCATGGTGCCATGAGTGTACAACAGGGGCTACTTTAGATGCAGCCACCATGTGCACACACACACACACACACACCAACACTTGGCTGCCAGCTGCGCTCGGTATCCTGTCTGCTGGTTGGGGGCAGGTCATGAATACAGAATCGCAGTTCTCTGTGCACCACACATTGTTTTATGGTGGATTTTACCTTCAAGTCTCTATTCCACTGATATTCCACCAATACATGTGAAGAAAAGAGTATAAACATACACATCATTTCCTAACCATTTTTTTCATCATCATGAGGCATGCCAGCCAAAAATGAAACAAAATACAAAAACAAAACAATAAGTTGGTGCTGCTAATTAGAGCTGGACTGATAAATTGGCCAGGCCAATATTAGCTTAACGCAGATATATCTGTCTTTGTGTAGGTCAGCTGATAAGTTACAAGAAATTGTTGTACAGGTATATTTTAGGTATAGAAACAGTGTTGCTCTTATAGTTTGCTCACCAAAAAGCAGTCACTAGTCTATTTTTCAACTGTAAAATGTTCCCGCTCAGTACATATCGGGGTTACAATTCTTTAAAATAAACAAATTTTACGGATCACTATCAAAAATGTTTATCAGGATAATTCTTAAAAAGCATTCCGTTTCCTCAAAAACAAGGCCTTAGAAAGTATTTAAAAGTCTTACATTTCATTTACAAAAGTCTTAAATTTTCTCTTGCCTGTCTTAGGCAGTAATGTTAGTTATAACATGTTTTTGTATTTGATTGCAGGCTGACATCATACATCTATTAACTAAAAACAGTGGATTGTGTTCGCAGGAGGCTGTTCAGACCTGAAGCAAACACCGTCACTACTGCGAGCTACATTAGCAGGACGCTCATTGTCTGAAGTGTTGATTTTAGCAAAACCTTAAATGAGCTTAAAAGATTTCACCGTTTTTAATTGGTTAATCCATCCATCCATCCATCTATCCATTTCATGCCGCTTATCCATTTTCAGGTTGCATCATTTTCATTAATTATAACATGAGGATTATTGTTACTGCTGGGAAGTAATGGAAAAAAAATTATATAATAACAAATAATTCTAGGCCATATCGTCTCTCCTGGTTTTCCATCATACTTTCGTATGTTGGACGGTACAATCGTGAAACAGGTATTCAATTGCATTCTATGTGAGATTAAAAAGGTCTTAAAAAATCCGAACCCTGCAGAAACCCTGGTTTATCTTATGTGTTTATGTAAGAAAACTCTCAAATATCAATATCCGTATCAGTCTCAGAAATCCAGCATGGGTCAGGCCATACTGCTCATTTCTTCTGGCAGGCCACTGCTCATTCAGTCCCCCATCACTGCTGGCATCTAGACACCAGCATTTAGCTTCTAGTCAATAATCTTGGCAGTGTTTTGTGTGAACAGGCTCCACTGCGTCCTCCCAGACGCCCTGGAGGGAGGTCTGAGAGCAGAGTCAAGCATTAAATACACACAGAGGAGGCCTTCTTTTGTGGTGTATGGCTGAAACTTATTTCTTGTTGTGTTGTGGCTTAAAATGTTCAGTTAACTCAGCCCTGATTACTGCTGTTCATCTTTATTAGACAAGGAACCAGCTGGCTAGGAGACTTCCAATTATGGGACTCGCAGCTTCAGTTAATGTCCCTGCATCAATAATGCAATCGTCCTTGGGTCAAAAAAGATCCAAACTAAAAAATTCTCTTGAACCTGTGATGTGTTCACGTACATGCTGTGTACATGTGCTGCGTGTAGTGAGTGTATGCTATAGGTAAAAGGAATCAAATACTTAAGCTTCCTTTTGATAAAGATTTTTTTGATCACGCATGCTTTTTGAATGAGTTTTGTATTGTTTTTTGTCTAACATCTTTTAACAAAAAAAAAGTGCCGTAAACAACCTTTGAAGCTAAATGAAATTAATCATTATCTCCAGGATTTTACTTGAAAGAACACAGCTTTTTAATTTGTAGAAACAATAGTGTGGAGACTCAACAGTGGTTCAGTGGCTCACTTCCTTCAAAAGGCACATGTTTGGTTTTAATATTTAACTGGGAAGGGAAGGTTAGTTTGGCCCCTCAGTAAAAAGCAATTTGGTCCAATAGGGAACAACCAGGTGCTTCAATAGTTTACTATTAGATTTTCAAATACAGCATGTACTTTACCCGTCACCCAATCAATCTGGTCAGTCATGTTGACTGTGGTTTAAAAAGGAAAGACGCTCAGGAAAGGGGCTTTCTAAAGATAAAACAAAAACAGCATCTTTATGCAAACAATATACTCTTGTTAATGGAAAATCACACTTAAAGCTTTACTTTTACCACATAATTACTGTTTATTTTGAATTCAAATGGGGTTTTTATTTCCCGAAAGGTTACTTCTGGAGATACAAAATATTGATCCTAATAATAGAAGAGAGTGCTAGTCTGCTCAGCTAGCTGCTAGACTGCCCACTCATCTTTTAGCCTCTCGCGCGCGCACACACACACACACACGCATGCATGCACACTCACACCTCCACAGTCTCCTCTGCTTCCTGTTCTCTCACAGGCTGTCGCCCTCACAAGTTGTGGTGCATAGAGGGGAGGTGACATGGGCGCGCGCGCACACACACACACACACACACACACACACACACACACACACACACACACACACCCCTAACTTCATTTCACACCAGGCTTTTTCTGTCGCTCCCACACCACCTCTTCCTCCCCCTCCTCCTCCTCCTCCTCTCTCGTCTCTCACACTCTGTCACACTCAGGGTTCAGTTGTGGGTTAGCTGGCACAGTCGACACATATTGGATTTCGTGTTGACTATCCGTCTGATTTCCCCGTTTGTTTTCATCAGTGTTAGCATATTTCGTTAGGGTTTCACATGATGTAAGAGGCAAACACTGTATCGTCTTTCGATACTCTTCATGTACAGATAAGGCTCCAAGAAATGCCAATTCTTTTCTCTTTCTCAAACAAAAACAGATCGAGTGAAAAGACTTTTGATTCCCCATCTGCACCTTTTTGGTAATTTCACGGCTCCTCTTGACATCTCTTGTGCTAAAATGAGCGGGGAGAACACTAGAGGCGAGTGAAGGTACCAATCAGTGTCGTTTTGGCATAAACACAGCCTTTGCTCCTCCAACTATTCAAACCCAGCCTCAGCAGCACAGACAGTAAGACATGCTAACCAAAGCTGTGAAAACCACTTTACTTAGCAAAGATGCTCCCACATACAGCTCTCCAAAATCACATCAATGCTTCCCTTTGTCAGTTTCATATAAATTCTTCAACTGCTAGACGCGACTACATACACATCACTGTGCGATTAAGGCCATAATGCCAGTGAGGCTGAGTCTGTTCTGTGGTAGAGGGGTATCTGTCATCCACAGCTGTTTGTATGCTGTGTGAGACCCATCACTTTCAGTTGATTAAATCCCCACAGTCATCTTATCTGAAGGCAGCAGGACAGGTAAGGGCGCTCCACTGGCAGCCGTGAATTCGAGGGATGTGCTGCACATTTCCAAAGAGCTGCCCCGATTATATCCACCACTTCCTGTGTGGGTGCCTTGGTTACATCCTGCACAATCAGAACCAGTCTTAACTTCTCTGCTTTCGTCTACGCTAAATTGGTTGCCTTGGCTCTGCACAGCTTATAGTTTATAGAAATTATCAGGGATACGTAAGCACAAAATATGATTTTCTAGGAACACACAAATTCACATGGAAGCCAAACGGAGTACAGGTCTGTCCCAATACCTACACTTGCGAACTTGAGCACTTAAACCTGCAATAACTGATTTTAGCAGTTACGGAGAAACATTAACATTCATTTGGAGTCATGTTTGTGGTGACCTGATGACTAAGTCCAATAGTCAGTCTCTTTTTGTCGTTTTTGGTCTCTACCAACTCCTGAGGGAAATTTGTGGCTCTTTAGCTGCTAAATGCTCCACTATGTTCACCAGCTAGTCGCCAACTGTGTCTGCTGTTTGGTGCCGAGCAGGTAGTGAGTTTTTAAAGCTTTTTCTGTGAAAACAGCTGCCTGCTGAGGCCGAAAACGATGCTAGCCTGTTGGCCTAAGGTGCGTCCAACCCACACATAAACAAACACACATAAGCATTGAAGAAGAGCATGCCCACATCAAAATCAACAACCAAAAAAAAATAAAAAAGCAGACCATGCTAATTGCTCCATTTCCATAATAGATGCCACACACACACCCTATGATCACAACAACAGAGCCACTAATGACATGCTTCATAATGCCACACCTTTATTAACTCACACCACAACTAACCAGAGAAGAGCCTTTAAACAGCAGCGCACATTTCACCCCAGACTCAACCTCTCCCCAAGGCACAGAGCTTTGCCACTGTAATCTACTGTACTCTCCCTGGCCAGATGAGGGTATTAGTAGCATGAATAATTAGGCCAGATGTCCTGTTCTGGGCCAGCAATACCCAACTACTTCCCCAGAGTTCACTGCAGACACACAGAGGGAGTCCTCATGAGAGGCAAGCACAGGACGGTCAAAGGCAAAGCAAAGAGAGGTGCAGATGTGATGTTGTCATGGCCAAGCAAACCACAAATGGTTAAATATCATCAAAGAGAAGAGAAGACCTAGATATCACTGCAAGCCCCTGCAGTCATGTTTTCCAATGTCTGAACCACTTAGCGGATGAGAGAGAGAGAGAGAGAGAGAGAGAGAGAGAGAGAGAGAGAGAGAGAGAGAGAGAGAGAGAGAGAGACACACACCACATCTTTCCAACACTAATGCAGCAGGGACAGTGGCAGCTCTGTTGAAAAGCACATGAAGCCCCAAGGCAGCTTTCTGATCCTTGGTAATCTTCTTCAAATCTCATACCTAATGCTCACTCACACCCAAACACCCATCTGAAACGTTCCAAAAAAGGCAGGCCAGCCGCCTGGATGACTGGATGGCGGGCTGGATGACTGACTGGCCGCCTAATTGACTGGGTGAGTGAAATCAATGGATGTGCTTTACTAGGTCGCGTTACTGACACGTTTTACCGAAAGAGACACATTTTCTGATTTTAACTGAATTGAAGACAAAGATTTGTCGTTACTGACTATGTAGTTCTGTGCCAAAAGGTTAAGAACATCTGCCTACCAGCACCTTAAAGCTCACTAATTAACATGTTATATATCTCTTTTGTACAATCAGTACAAAAACCAAAGTGTAATGACAACAAGTTGTTGTGTTATGGGGAGTTTATGCACGGGCCTATTTCTTGGCCGGGCACAGTGATTTCTTGCAGTCTCTGCTTGTCATCAAGATTTTTTTAAACTTTTGGACAGAGCCATGCTACCTGTTTCCACTTCCAGTCTTCATGCTAAGCTAAGCTAACCGTCTCCTGGCTGTAGCTTCATATTTAACGGACAGAAATGAGAATGGTATCGATCTTCACATTTAACTCTCAGCAAGAAGGCAAATAAGCGTAATATTCAAACTATTCCTTTAAGTAAGTGTAATCTGTGGCTGGCTTCAAACTGTTCTGCTAAAGTTTAGTGCAAAACTAGACATACAGTGTAAGCAGCACTGCTTATAAAAGGGATCTGCAACAGTGTTATCCCATCATAACTGTTTCTGTGGATTCTTGTCTTTCAGAAAGCTTTTAATGAGGAAGTTAACTTATCACTGCTGAGCTAAAAGGGTGCTTTCAGTCACCAATGATCGATTGATTCAGTACACTCAATTCAGCTTGAGGATTCAGTGGTAAAAATGTGTTCATTCATGTACAGTACAAAAAACATTTGACTGGTACTGTATATAAACACCCCTGAGGAGGCGGCAACACAGGCCCCAAATGCACAAAAAGGAAATTCCAGCCCTTTTTGCCCATTACTAATCAGATCAACACACAAGCAGTTAGAAAGTTAAACCAGCTGGAGAGGCAGCTAAGCACTGCCATTCAGCGGCTTTCTATGTGAGGAGTTTGCTTTAATGAAGGTGTAAGTGCTACAAGTCTTCTGTTTTATTATTCACCTCCACGCCAATTGGAGTCTTGCAGTGGTTACAAGGCCACTAGTCTTTGTCCAGCTCATAGAGTAGTACACACACACACACACAGACTTGAACACATGGCCTCGCTACATTTGGCCTCCTCTCCCTCACGTTCCAGGGCTGCAGTGGGATTTTCTTTCCCCTCATACACACACATACACAAACACACACACACACCTACACATTGACACACACATCACTGTTCAGGCGGGCTTCCGCTCTTACGTCCAGGGCACCTCTAAGATAGGCGCGACGTTGAAATCAGTCCCCAGGAAAATTGGATCCCTTCCACTGTTTAAATTCCACGGACTTTGAGGCATGCAGTTGCTTAGCAACAGCAGAGCTGTATCCCCCTCTCTGATATCCATTTTGGTTTAGTTTCTGCATATTCCAGTTTTGACTTGGACCTAAGTTAAGGATCTGAAATAATTCTAGTTTGTGTAAATACACTTTAGAAGCATTAGACAAGATTTAGCAAATAAACAACTTCAAATTAAACAGTTTCTAGTTATGATTTGTCATGTTTTTATTTATACTACACTTGGAGAATGTTTACACGCATCTCAGAATACTGACTTATTAAATTGTCCTCAAAACATTTGACTTCCCTGCATGCTAACATGTCAAATGTAAACTAATATTTTACAGCAATATCTGTTTAACTGAGTATTTATTTCCTTCCATACTCCAACCATACACAAGAGCACAGTAAGCCGACGAAAGTGTGTTTCTGCTCTGATGGAAGTCAGTGCATGTTTTGATTTCGTGTCTGATGGGACTGTAAAGCTTTAAGAAACTGTGTCTGTGTGCCTTTTGTGTCCACTGCTCTAATCACTATAATAACTTCTACTGAACATCACAGTCCCCAAGGGTGTTGTGTTTGTGCAAGAGAGACTAGTGTACGTAGGTGGGGGTTGAGAACGACGGGACTGCGAGTTTGTTTCTGTTTGGAGGTCCCTGCACGTCCCCCTCTATCCATCCAACTGGCTTTTCTTCCCTTCAGCTCTCCACATGGTCACAATCAAAGAAGCTCTGTCTGGTGTGTTGCCTAATATTTGATAAGGCTTCACATTGCCCAGATAGACTCTGGACCCGTGGACAAATTCCTCTGCTAATAAAAGGGGATTTCATTACATGAAGACGAGATTTTCTGTGTGTGCATATGTGCGTCTACGTGTGCGTGCGCTGCTTAGAGTGAGGGACTGAATCAAGCCAAGAGCAGTCCAGTAAAGTCAGTGTGTTCTCACCAACACTGCTCACTAATCTCCCCATGTCTGCCTCTTCTGTTTAAGTTTTCATGCTCTGCGTTTGAGACGTCATCGGTTTCAGAGGTTTGTTTACAACCAGCTTCATACTACACACTGTGCTCTTACTATCTCAGTGTTTCTGTCTCCGTTACAAATATATTTCATCTACACATCTTTCTGTTCTCGGTCTAAATCCTCTCCTTCTCCCTTTTCTCCCTCCATTGGATTATAGATAGTTGTAATTATGAAAGTAGTCCCACCTGGAGACAGCCAATCATGCTCGTTTTGATTCCCTTGGCAAACGGAAGCAAATAGTTGTTTTCTAATCCAATCGGTGCCTTGGGCTAAATTCTAACATGCTCACAATGACAATGCTAACAAGTATTATGTTTACCGTGTTACTCATCTTAGTTTTGCTAACTAGCACAGCAACAGAAAGTACAGCAGAGGCTGATGGAAATGTCATTGGCTTGGCAGGTGTTTGGTCATGAACCAAAGTGAAATTATGATGCGATGATGCCACCATAGAAGTCAAGGGATCATCTGAGGGGGGACATGAACATCTGTACCAAATTTTATGGCAATCCATCCAACAGTTGTTAAGACATTTCACACAAAACCACAAATGTGGAGGAAAAGTCAAGGGTTCACTGGGATTCATCATCTGGAAACCATGAATGTCTGTACAACATTTTGTGCCAATGCATCTGATAGATGTTGAGATATTTCTCAGGATAAGTGAAAACTATGACGTGCTGGTGGCACTAGATGAAAAGTCAGGGGATCAGTAAAGACCGTAGGATTCATCCTCTGGTGTCATGTCTGTTTAAACTTTCATGGAGATCCATCCATTAGTTGTTGAGAAATCGAGCGCCGCTATCGTGTCCGCAGCAGAAAATAACTGTTGAGAGTGTAAATGATGTGCTCAGTATTAAAGACACCCACATGCTTCAGGATCGTGAGAGGCAAGAGACAGCCTGCCACCTGGACCTGTATGTGTGGACTGGGCTGGATAAAGAGGCTGGAAAATGAACTGTTTTCTTTCACTTCAGTACTGACCAGTTGCTCTGACTCTTCAAACTTCAATTTGATTTTTTTTTAAATATATATCTACAACCTTGTCTACAACAAGAAGTTCCATTAAAAAAAAAAAAAAAGCGTTACTTGGAACCGTGTCTTGTGTGTACTACCACAGTTTATGCTACTACATGGTCGCCATCATCCATCATCTCCTCCTGTATTTTCCTCTCAGACTAAACAGAGAGCAACCCGCAACACGGTCAACAACCACTGTCACATATTTCTTACAACAAAAGAATTGCCATCGGCTATTACAGTTCAACAAGGACGCACACAATTTTCAGAAATGAACCCAACACAAATGATGTTAACATTACGTTCCTCCATCACAAACTGGTTGGACTCATCATTTTCACCTATTAGTCAAGTGAGAAATTAAGCTATTGATTTTCTTGAAGGAACGCTCTGACAGGGCGCTGCTTGTTTGCCGTCTTACTGGGAGCTAGACGAGAGGATCAATATCAATTTCGTCTCAGTTGTCAGAGACACGTTTAGCCTAGCTTAGCTCAAAGAGTGAAAGCAGTCAAAGGTGAATTCCAACGTCTCTGAAGCTCAGTTTTCATCTCTGTGGTGTTTAAATCAAAAACAGGGAGTTATTTGATTGAATGTTGATATGAATGATTCCTAAATGGAGCTTTAGGATTGGAAGATCCAGCCAGTCCAAGTCTTGATTCCTCTCTACATCCTTCTTCTAGGATAGACATATTTCAGTCGCTGTAAAATACTATTTGATTGCCTTAAGGTTTTGCTTTTTAACAGTAGACCTATGTATTTATCTTATTTGGCTTTCAGATATAAATGTCTACTTTCCTGTAATGTGAGAGCTTACAGTGAGTAACAGTGGCAGAAAGCTGGAATAAAAACCTTTTCTCAGGCTCTTTGCAGAGGGAGACCTACACGTCATCACGCGTATAAAGCTTGTCAGCACACTCTCTCTCCGTCTGTGATTGTTCTCAATAACCCCTGTTGCCCAGATGAATGATGGCAGGTACTGGATGAAAGCCAGCATCTGCTTCACTTCAGCTAAAAGTCTCTCTCCAACGTTTCATTCAGTGCCATTCAATATCAGGCATCGCTGCACAAACCAGAGTGATGTGTAATAGGGAGAAAAAATGGTTTAAGATGAAAGAGCACCCATTGCTCACCTATGATTAGCTCCATCAAGTGTGACCAAGGCGATGCAATCTAAAGTGAGGTGTTTGTCAATATGCTGTTCAAAACCAGGAAAAAAGAAGTTTGAGGCAACTTTTTATGTGAACTTTTGAAAACATCTTCAGATTCAGCCACACTTATCTTGGACAACGATTTTCAAATTTTAACAAAATCTACCAGCAGTAAAGCACTGGTTAACTTGTAATTTAAAGCTACGACAGAGTTAGGAAGAAGCACAATGTTCAAAGAGATTCTTAGGAATGAATGATTATGATTGAATATAAGAAACTTTGGGATAAAAATATTTAATCTGCTGATAACGTAGCTTAATATCTACCACAATATCCCTATCTACTGTCTGTGTAGCACAGTGCATACAGCACAACTAAATCAAAGTGTCTCAGGACCTTTTCTTTCTCTGGTATCTTATTTTAACAAACAGTCTCTCCCTGGTGGTAATTTCTTTTCCTCGCTATCTTGATCTTTGTGCTGCCAGTGCATCTCTAATCACCCCCAGTGTGTTTGTTTGGAGAGTACAGCTCGCCCAGTACGACGTGGAAGTACGTCAGCGTTGTTGGCTCGTGCTTAGAAAAAGGCAACAGGAAGAGACCACTCAGAGAGAAAGGAGACAGGGAGGGGAGGTGAAGGAGAGAAGGGTGAAGCTGAAAAAATATATAAGGAGGCAGGAGAGGAGAGAGACTTCGAGGTGATGAAGAAGATTGTTTTTGTGTCTATTGAGTGCTCCTTCAGGCCCCTCTTCAACAGATCCATTGCTCTGAACTCTCTTTACAAACAACCCAAAGTGTGGATGTGGGCGACTAAATGACTTAAAGGGTTTGTTCACCTAAATTACAGAAACGCTTGCCGTACTGGCCCGATTATAAGATGACCCTCCCTTTTCCAACACCTGTTTTTCACCTACTTCCATTTAAGCATCACGTCACAGTCAGGCTCTCAGAAACAAGAATCATTTTCTCTGGCTGTTAGCATTTTAGCATGTCTTTTCCTCCTCATCAAAACATTCTGTGACACCAGTAATTCTTGGCTGCTTCACAGATAATCCAGTCCTAGTGATGTGTCGATCATGAGCGTTCACTATCCAGTCCCCGGTTCATTTCTGCTGTAAAGTCGGGAGATGTTTTTGCTCGTCAGGAATTTATTTCCTCTGTTGATGCAGAACACGTTACACAAGCCTTCAGAAACTCCTCTAAGTTAGACTGGGCTTCATAAAACACTTAGTGCTGACTAACTCGAAAAGACACACTACAAACTTGAAGAGACTTCTTAGCCTAGCAATATTACGGCTACAAACAACCCATAATGCAAGACAGGTACTCGCTCCATTGTGAATACGTAAATGTCTAGTCCTCTAATATAATACGACCCTCACTTTTTCAAATGTGATTTCCAGAAAAAGATATCATCTATTTTATCATATCAGCAGTATGCAGCCATTTTTTATTCTGCCTCTGAGCTTTCTGCCTCCACCCAAATACAATGGAGATAAATGGAATCTCATTTGTGGCGCTCAAAGCCATTTAAAATCATTTAAAAATTCAAAAGCAACCACTTTTTTACTGGTCTTGTTACTGTGGATAATCTACAGAAATCGCTAACAGTGTTTTCTAAGGAACTTTAAATTTCTTCTTTTTTTTTTTTTTTTTAGTAAAAATGTAGTTCAAATTAAAAACTGATCACAGCGAGGTCTGTGGATTGTCTAGAGGATCAAGGACAGAGTCTCTGGAAAGAGATGTTGCTTTTGAAATGCTGAAATGTTAACTGTCAGTAATGTTAGCGCCACAAATGACAATCCATTCAACCATTCCATTTTGGGTTGAAAGCTAAAAATCAAAACTGCCTTCATGCCTAGAAACCACAGAGGTAAGTCGGTATTGTTACTGAAGGCTGAGTAGATGATGACTGAGTCAGTAGCACAAGAGAAACTGGATCTTTACCAAGCTCTCAGTCGAGTGTTAAGGATGAATAGACAGCAGTTTCTGTACTTGTGTTCCTCTGGCATTAAGCGAGGAGATAATTAGAGTAAAAGCTAGAAGTTATAGTCGTCTCTCTATAGTTCTCTCTCTTTGTATGTCCTTCTCTTTATCTCTTTCTCCTGCCTGGATCAGCACTATTGCTTTGATCCTGTTTTTCACATAACAAGGCCCCAGGGTCTACTGTACAATACAGTAGAAAGAGTCCAAACTACAGTGTGTGTGTGTGTGTGTGTCTCTCTGCACATACCCATGCACATATGTATGCTTTAAGTACGTGTTAAGGAATCATCTTCCTTGTGTCAGACACTCTCCAAATTTTCCCTCAGGGATTAATTCTTCATGAGGGTTTTTTTTTTTTTCTTAAATCGCTCACTCCACTTTTATTAGTGGAAGATATTGCAGTCTATTAGTGATTTTTTTTTTTCCATTTCAGTTCTTTCAGGCCAATTAAGCATCTCTAAATTGCCACTGCAGAAGGTGATAAATTGATTGTCATCATGTTTCCTTACATTAACTGTAGAAAAGTAACAATGAAATTGGAGGCAGAATTGATAATAGAAAGTGGTCATTCTGTATTTTTGCACATTTCATAACTGTACAGACTATTCTCTGCAACGTAAAGTATCATTTCAATGTCAATTAAATGTACAATGTTTTTTTATCAATAAAGAAGAAATGCATGGAAAAGAGGAAGGTTGCAAGGCAAGAACAGTATGTTCTCCAGCAATTAGAGCTAGTACTATTTCTGGTATTCCGTCAGATTTTGTGTTTCTCTTTGCGATTGTAAATAACATCATCTACCCCATCTTGTTTGTATATCTCTCTCTCTCTGGTCAGACAGGATGTTTTGAGGAGGAAGACAGCCAGATCATGGTCTGATCCAGCAAGTATGATAAAGATCAACCATTTCCTTTGCATCACGTGTGTGTGTGTGTGTGTGTGTGTGTGTGTGTGTGTGTGTGTGTGTTTGTATTTCTGTGTGTTCGTATCACACCTAGTCTTTTAAGTATAGTGAAATGAGCATTATGTCTTAAAGTGCAAATACTCAGTAGTTTGATATTGAAATACATCAGTGTTGTGGTTGTGGATGTGTGTGATATAAATTACAATTTTAAACTCCAATCATGCCACTTTGTAATCAGGTATACTTTATAAAGCATTTACATGTGTAAGTTGTTAATAAATAATTTATTAATGTTTCATAGATAATAAGCCATTAATAAGGACAACTTTTGCAGTACAAAGTGTTATGAGCAAGCACAAGCATTTTTCTAACGATCTTGCTGATTATTTTCTAGATTAACTGATTATCATTTGGCCTAAAAAATGTCAGAAAAAAGTAAAAAAAAATGCCCGTCACTACTTCCTAAAAATGTCTTGTTTTGTCCGACCAACTGTCCGAAAAAAATAAATATTCCGTTCACTATCATATAAGACAAAGAAAAGTGGCAAAAAATGAGAGACTGGAACTAGTGACTGTTGGTATTTTTGCTTGAAAAATAACTTTAATTAATCATTTTTCAAAGTAGTTGTAGACTGCTTTTCATTCAAGCGACTGATCAATTAATTGACTAACGGTTTCAGCTTGAGAGCAGTATCAATGCAACCACGTGTGCATTTTAGGGGCAGTAAACACACCACACAAACAAGGACAAGCTGACAAAAATGTGATTTTTGGAATGAGGGCGGGAGGCTGGACACTAAGGGCCAGGTTTGGGTTAAAGGAGGGGGAAGTTTTTAGGTCCCAGCCAAAGTGTCTCCTGCAGGAGGTGGTGTGTCGGCGTGGAGGGATTCCCGCTCCTCTGAAGTCTGGCAGTCAGTATCTGGTTACTCCTGTAGGTCTGCCATGATTACCCTCCATTCACATTCCACAGCCCTCATTTACTCCAGTCCACACAGGAATCTTACAAAGTCTGCATTACACACAGAACGAGCACACACATAAACACAGGGACCAACAAACCCAACAGATCTCCAAATGTTAAACCAACTTTTAACTCAAAACATTTATCTCAAATTACCACATTCATCTCCTCCACTTCTTCCTTTTCTCCCCGTCACAAACTCTTTGTCAAATCGAAAAATGCAACACAACTTGAGGGTTTAGACAACAACTTCGACTGTGGCTGTGGTTTGTGTTGCCGCTGTAGTGCTAACCTGGTTGTAAAATGCCAGAAATGCTGTAATCCACATGGAGGCGTTTGTCACCTCACACCAAACTGTGAGGGGAGCAGCGGTAACGTGGTGGTTTAGCCCTCAACCTTGTCTGCTGCCTGCCTGCTGGAAGGAATGCCGTTACAGACGGCGGACTAGGCCCCCAATCAGCTGCTCCCAGGGCCACATGTTGCACAGTTCTTCTGTGATACTCCAACAGGACGTTATGTACTTTCACAGGCACGATCCAATTAATGACATCAGTGATTGTACACATATCTGTGTGCTCATGTGTGTGAATGGAATTAGGGTATCTCCCGTGCATCCTGCCTTGTGTGCACTGCTGTGCCTTCGGCCTCGTATTTGAGAGTCATCTTGTCTCCACATGCTGCTTCCTTCCTTTGAAAATGAATTTCCCATTGCTTTATTAAAGTCAGCTCTCTGCCAGTGAGTCTGACATCAATGTTGTTCCTCTGTGGGGGGGGGGGTTTGGCCTCTGGGAGGAAGGCCCAATAGGACAGAGGACAGTGCAATTCATAATCAAGAGGAAGGCAAGGAAATGGCTCTTCTTGTGTAACGTAATTGAAAAAAAAAGGGAAAGGATATTGTTGTCATCTTAAGCTTGCCTAGTGCCGATATTGCACCTATCAATCGTATTTCATAGGGGATGTTCTGTGTGTTCACTGACATTTCCCTTGATTTACCATGGTAATAATACGCACATACGGTGTGTATAAATATACAGAAAGAGAAGGGAAATTGGAGAGGGAGCTGTATGTGATGATTTAATGTGATGTGATGTGATGTGATGTGTTGTGTTGTGATATGTGTGTGTGTGTGTGTGGTGGTGGTGGTGGTGGTGGTGGTGGTGGGGGGGGTATGATATATAAATTAAGGGTGTCTATGGAAGAATATGGCTGTCCAAACAAACAATCATCTTTTTATTAAAATGCATCTACAGAGGGAAAGTATTTGATAATCAAAAGACTGATTGGATGGAGTATCAGTTACATTCATTAAAATAAAGATTCACTCTCTTTCATCCATAAAAGAAAGAGGCAGCTTCTGATAAAACTTAGATTGCTTAAATAAATCACTCAATCAATCAATTATGGAGCCGGGTGGGGATGTTTACCTATTTGAGCTTTAGCAAACACTTATGACTTTAGCAGCTCTACAGACTTCAAGGTCAATAATGTGAAAGACTGAATGCTGCCAGAAAGATGCAACAGCTGCTTAAATGAACAATGAAATGTAGTCTCATCCTCGGGGGGACATATTTGATAAACATTTAACATTTGATGAAGACAGAAGGAGAACGTCTTGTTTCTCTCAGCAGAAACATCTGAACTGGCAGTGATTCTCCACATCACTGTCTACCGTCCAGACCAAAAACAAACTACTTTTGTTTGAATTGTTCTCTTGTAATTTAGCAATTTAATTTAACACTTTGTTTTTGAGTTTTTGACTTAAGTACATGCTGCATAATATATGTATAGAATCTAGAGATCCTCCTTTTTAAAATAGCTGCTGAAAGACAAAAATGCTGATTTCTGTCATTCCAAAAACCCCTTGACAGAAGCACAAAACATCAACATTTCAACTGCAGTCAGACTTTTAAACTGATCTGAATGAAAAGCTGAAATGATTAGTCGATCGACAGAAATATAATCAGCAACTATTTTGATAATTGATTAATCGTTTAAGTCATTTATCAAACAAAATTACCAAACACTCCCCTGTACCAGCTTCTCAGTTTTGAGGATTTGCTGTTTTTCTTTGTCTTTAGTGATAATAAACTATTTCAGGGGTTTGGACTGACTGAAGAAATCATCTTAGCCTTCAGGAAACTGAAAAATTAGCTGCAGCCTTATTTGAATGTAAATGAGCTATTGACCTGTTGAAAATGACAACAAGGTTTATCTCAACGTTTCTTTCTATAGCGAACCATTGCTAATTGCACTAAAAGTACAGCAGTCACACAGTGGTAAAGAAAAAACATCACCGCTTCTTCCTGAACCCAATACCGCATGAAATTCTACTCACATCAGTCAAACGGTTTGGGTCCATCAACTTCACCACTGACATACTGGGTGCAGTGGGTGAGTTAGGCGAGTTGTTATTTACTTATTTTATAGATTTTTTTTTTATAGTTAGCGATTTCATGCCCTTTCCATTACTTGACTGCAACCCCCAAATGGTTTTGTATTTTAAAAAGAGGCCTTCTTCCTGTTCATTTTGTTATTCTGGCTCCAACAACTGACAAAGATGGTGGAGTGCAGCAAAACAAACTTCAAAACATTCCTTCAGAAACTTATTAAAGATGCTGCATCCATGTTTTTCATGTTGCTTTTCTACGCTCTATGTGCAAACACGTGACGGTGGCACACTAGCAGTTGGCATGGAGATGAATAAGCACTGGCATCTAAACTCACGAACTCTAATTACGACTGCAAACAGCACACAGACCAGCAGTCTCGTGCGTGACTGTTCCAAGAAACAGATCAATATTGGCTCAAAATTCATCACATGGAAAATGCAGGACTTGAAACATTTTTCTAATGATGATCAGCGAGCTGTACTCTTGCCACTGTCAGCTAATTTTGGTTACAGTGGTTAATGTAACATCTAAATCTTTTACTTAACCACAACGCAGTTTTGCCTGCTTACCTATAAAAACTGAAATAAGAGGGCCTGTTATTTGCAGCAGAGATCAAAGACACACTTCTTCTTTAATGTTTGCACATACATTTCAGCGTGTGTGTGTGTGTGTAGGTGTGTAGGTGTGTGTGTGTGTGTATATACATTGTGTGTGATTTTTTTCTGTGATTCATTGAGGTTGGGAAAAACATGACTGCAGGCCATGCTGGGGCTAAATAAGCATAAGAATGCCAGAAGTGACTGTCCCCTTCTTTAAACCCCCAACCGACACATCCAGCCTGTAAACACGGCTAGACTGTCCCCACCCCACCACCTCCATAACCTCCCATCCCGGGCCCCAGCCCCCCTCCTGCTGGGGGCAGGCAGATAGACAGACTGTCTTATCTCCCACCCCCAGGGAAGAGGAAGGGGGGGGGGGGGGGTCTGGCTTTGTGTCTACCGGCACAGACGAGGACTTTGTGTCGCATCCCCACATCCATGCATGCATGCATGCATGCATGCATGCAGGCACGTGTGCAGGAATACATGGGCATATATACACATGACCACACACAAACACACAGGCGAGCAAATAATATATGACACACTGCACGCAAATGCAAGGACAAAGCATACAGAATCCTTTGATATATATATATATATATATATATATATATATATATATATATATATATATATATATGTCTCAAACAATAATGCAGCTTAGGATGACTCACATTCCAGACAAATCTACAACACATTATTTAAACAACCAAGCGGATCTTTACATCAGATTCAATGTCAGATGACATTCTAATTAGAAAAAATAATTCCTGACATGAAAAGGTCAGGGCGCATTCACACACAAAGAACAGCAACCTGAAGCAACCCCCACTAACCCCACCTAAACGGGCTTGTAAGGCCCCACCTACAGACCACAACCCAGTTCTTCCTCCCAACCCCCCAGATCTGTACACACACACACACACACACACACATATAAATATAAACGTGTGGATTT
Source organism: Macquaria ambigua (assembly GCA_008360985.2). Classification (NCBI taxonomy): domain Eukaryota; kingdom Metazoa; phylum Chordata; class Actinopteri; order Centrarchiformes; family Percichthyidae; genus Macquaria; species Macquaria ambigua. The sequence continues at coordinate 668,676 of VMKM01000017.1, read as the reverse complement.
TTGTCCCCCGTCTCCTACAAAGTAGTTATGTCAGGATGGGATCATTTCACAATTCAAAATTTACTGGACCCAGCTTCTCCAATTTGATTATTTGTTGGATTTTTTAGTCATTTATGATAGATAGTAGATATATTATATTATATTGTATATAGTTATTATATATTATATAGTATTTTTGGATTTTGGACTGTTTGTTGGACAAAACAAGCAGTTTGAATATATCTGCTACCAAAATAATCGTCTGATTAATCGATCATTTTAACTGCAACCCTAGTCATTTGAGTACTGCATTAAGATAGACTTGAATAAATCCTAAGATCCTTTAAGGGTGAACAAACACTGTAGCTAGGTACAAAAATATCACAAAATACATAAACTAGCATGTTCTAGTTACTTATTCAAGCTACTTATGTAATATAAACACCACTGAAGGACAGAAATCTCACAGGCATAGACCAGACCATCTGCACTGGCTACAATCAACCACATACAGCCAACAGGTGACTGAACAGCCAATAAAATCCAAAAACAAACTCCCTGCTCAAACAACCTCCATACAGCAGCCAGACAGCAAGTAGTTACATACACATATTTAAGCATTAGTAAAGCCAGCAGCAAGCAAAGACAGACATACACACACAAAGAGAGAGGGTGTGTTTGACTCACGTTACTTGATGATGAAGCCCATTCTCCTGTCTGTCATGGAGGTGAAGTGGTCAATATCCAGGTGATAGTCATGTCCCACTGCACTTGATTCTGTGATTTGGTTTGGTTGTTGAGAGAGCTCCCGATCTCTGTTCTCCATCACTGTTAGCTAATTAGCCTTCCAAAAACACGGTAGCCGATATCATTATCAACAGTGGAGAACTAGCTAACGGCTAACAAATAAGCTAACTTTAACTGTGGTTCAATTTAATTGTTGCTAAAGCCTAAAATATGTTTGGTGTGAGGCCTGAGAGCGGCTGATTCAAAGTTCATGTCTCAGTTTCTTCCCCAGAGACCTAACCATTAATAGTTTCCAGTGTTTCCACAGTTGTTTGATAGTTAACAGCTGTATTTTTTAATCAAAGGATGCCAACTTCACCTGGCTGCTTTACATCGGTAGACTCGAATATTGCAGTGTTATACCCTTTTTCACCACTCAAACTGACTAACATGTACCAGCCGTTACAATCCAGAGGGGCGCTGTTTCACCAGTTTTAAAGAAACTCAATTAAAAGAGATAAACACCACAAGAAATAAGTGTCTGTTTCGTGACAAAGAATATTATTATATCTCTTTATTAAATTACAACGATAGTTTAAATCATAAGGGAGCCTTAGTTCCTGAGAAAAACTTACTACTGCATTTAAGGGGTGGAAAAGAAGGACCGTAAGCCAGGATTTCAGAAATACTGCACCCACCAAAAAGGTGTGTATTTTGTTTTCATTACTTGGATTTTTCATATTTTACTTTTTTATTCAGTTAAGTGTTGAATTATACATTCTGTAAATGACAGTCAAAACTGTGTTTCAAGGTCTCAGACCTCAGCCAGAGCCAGAAATGCTTTATTTTCTTGACCTAGAAATAGTCAAATTTAAACATTTTGAGTCTAATAATACTGGAACCAGCTTATGAAACACTCAAGTGTTTTTCTTAGAAGCTGCTCACAAAAACAGCTTTCATGTGTAACATGCATGTACATGCTGACTAGAGATGCTGCTGAAATCTGTAATAGTTTTAATGGAATTATTGCTGGGCAGAATCAGGGTCACCCTGTCTGAGGGAAGTCATGGATATAAGGCCATTCCTCTCTCTCTCTCTTTCTCACACACACACACACACACACACACACACACACACACACACACACACACAAAGCTTCGAGCCGCTTTAGATGTATTAGCAGGGTTAGGGATTATTGTTGCGAGGGCATGCAGACAGCCATGAGTTTAAAGTGCATGATGTCAAGGAATAGGGTCCCACCATGTGGCCCAGCCTCCCTGGTGGGCTGTATTCTAATAGTTTTTAGCATACTTTATCTATAAAGTTTTCTTTCTGGGTTTTATAGTAAATACAAAGATACATACAGTAATGTATGCGCTGGGCAGAGTCATTAATAAAACAGAGGGGAAAGAATATAAATATGTATCCTTGGACAAGCGTTTACTCACGGAGACTTTGAGCGGTCAGCCACAAATATAGGCTGCCATGTTTATCAGTGTGGATTTATGTTTATTATTCTTTGTCTGAATTATGTGTCAATAGTACTAAAATATTTCACTTTTACATAATGTATTTTTTCAGTAATGATTTGGCGATTACTGACATACAAGCAATGCACAATCTGAATTGTGCTGGGCAATATCTTTTCTAAAGGTTTTCTTTAACTGCTATTCAACTCTTTTATAAAAATGGTTAAAGGGACAGGGAGGAAGTACACATGCATGCTCCATTTCAGTCCTGCCTCCACCACTAAGTCACTGTCATTAAATATGTTGTTTTGTCTCTTGTATTCTAAATAAAATTCAAGGTTTTTCGAAGCACTGTTGAACAGAGCGGAGGGTGGGGGTTGGATGGCGTGGAAAGTGGGTCTTGTGAATGTAGGTCTTTGAGACAGTGTGTGTGTGGGTAAAGCAGGCTTACAGTAGTAATCCTCTTCACAGACACCCATCTGACTAGCAACAGGACGAGGCCCAGACAGACACACGCAAACACATACATGTACACACACACAGAAAGGTTTTGTTAGAAGGAAATCTATTTTGTTTTGTCTTGTTTTTAGAAATACAATAGGTCATAAATAGGGTACCGTCTCTAACCGCATACTCAGACCATTCCTCTGATATCTAAGATGTCTAAATTAAGTTGTAATTTTCCAGTATGTGTTCATTTCCTCAGGTGTGGCACCGAATTCTTTGTGTGATTGTTTGATACATTACATTGTTTTATCGGCCATCAAAATAAAGAGGCACCTCCAGGAAGCCGGACCCTCTGTTGACTTTATTGGTTCCTGAAATTTGTCATTAGTGCTTCCTGGCCGTGATGTCATCAGCCAGTTAATGACAGAGAGGAAGAGGGACATTCGCCCCGAAATAACTCAGAAAAAACAGACAATTTTAAAAGGCGTAATGAGCCTGTAAGGACGGTTGACAATGAGTTATGACTCTGTCACAGTCTGACTCACTTTGTCTCGAAGGGAAATGCTTTTACGATCCACAACACAACATCCAAGTCCTTCAGCGACACGAAGTTAAGCCAATGTTGTGACTTTGGCAATAATGAAGAGACAAAATGTTCTTCACCAAAACTACTAGGGTTTTAGAGAATTGACACATGGATTTATTCAAATAATCCAATGTGGATTATGCACAAAACAAACTGAATGAGACCACCACACATCCCAACATAAAACATAAACCGGACAAGAAATGTTATTTGTATTTTTTTTTTATTTTGGCATTTCTTTGTTTTGCATTTATATTAAGCAAAGTGCATCTTATTTTCTTTTTCTCATCAACACATTGCACAATACATAAATAATGATGCATATAAAACGTCTTCATATTTACAATTAATAATATATTTATATATAACATAAAATACATTTTTCGCTTCTTATTTTATTTAATTAAATCTTAGTCATTTATTAAACAAAGTCCGTCAGAGTTTTATACTTTCTTCTTCTTTTAAAACATTTTCTTCTCTGTTTGAACCTCTGGAACAAAAAAGGAAAGTGGGCGTAGTCTGTTTGTGAGGGTGAAGAAGAGGAAGGCTGCTGCTATCGGTTGTTGAAAATGACTTCCAGCCAGCACGGGCAGCTACTGATGAACTGTCTGGTGTAGCACTGTCCCCAGCCTTTCACAAAGCTTATCTGCACCGTGAAGCCCGTGCGAGGCTGCTGCGTGAACTCGTGGTCGTTCGGCCTCTGCAGGTTGCCGGCCTTGTCATAGTCAAAAGCTTTGATGGAGAAACCGGGGAACACCTTGTGCACCAGCAGCGTGCGCGAGTCCGGGTTGTCCAGTGTGGCCGACTTAATGAAGATGGGGTAGCAGCTGCGGTTGTAGACCCACACCCCGTCTGGCTCACGCGTCAGCTGGATGCCATAGCCAATCTTGGCCCGCACCATCTGCACCAGCTGGGACTTGTTGTCAGAGCAGAGCTGGCCCAGGCAGAAGCCGTTCCCCTGAGGTAGATCATAGAAGATGTCCAGAGAGGGCTCCTGGACTGAGTAGAGGCGCCCGACACGTGTCTTCTCCTCCCAGTATGCCACCACACACCAATGGGCCCGATCGCCAGACTCCTGCAACGCCAGGGAATCTGAAGGAAATAGAGAGTGGAGGAGATGGTTAGACCTCTGGGAAGGTGCACAGTAAAGACATGATGACACTGAAACATTAGACGGTAAAATACGGAGATCAAAGAGGAAAGAAAAAGAGAGGAGGAAAAGATGCGTGCATGAGGCTTTCAAATAAAAAGCAAAGGCTACGCCAAACGTCTCAAACATTGCTACTTCTCCACAGCTTCTTCCTCATCCCTGTTTTGGGGAAATGGAGGATTTGCTTTAGTCGAGAGCCAAAACTAAACTGTCATCCTCAATTTTGGCCAGACAGGAAAACCATGTTGGAATTCCTGGACCTCAGACAAGAGAAGCAACTCGGAGACACTGTCAGGCAAGTGTCCACACGCAGTACAATATTTGTCTAGGCATTAAATGCTTATCTTCTGTCTGGCTCGCTGTATTTTTGTAGCGCCGTGGCCAACAATGTAGTGACGTCAACCGACCGTCCTGATCATCTCGCTGCAGCAACATGCTTCACCCTGCTGGAGGAAATTCTAAACTATCTTTGAATTCATGCTCAAAAGACACGAGGCCGCAGTAACTGAGCAACAGCAACGAGACAAGTGACTTTCACATATACACATAAACCATTCCCCGTCTACGGTGAAGCACATGGTGTTTAGCTGACAAGCAAAGCAGGCCGTTAACTCTCAAACCCTGGTGTCTGAATCGTTGACAAGCTAGGTCTCTCCAGTCTAAAGTTTCCCCTGAGCGTAAAAGAAGTGTAGCATTGGCCATGCTCCAGTTTCCAAACCCCCCCCCTCCCGTCTCCCTTTAGCGTGCCTCCTGCGCCGTCCCTCTCCCCCTTCATATCTCAATTCCACAGAAATCTGGCTCCCAGCTACTCCCAGCTAGAAAAGTGGGAGCCAGTCAGGCGCAAGGGAAATAAGAGGGAGACAGAGAGAGCGCGAGAGGAAAGAAAGAGGGGGCGGGGTGGGGAAGAGAAGGAATGCTTTTCACATATTTTGACTGTTACTTTTGCAACTTTGCTTCCTCTCCTGATTTTTAAGCGCCTCTTGCGCTTTTAGGGTCGTCACCTAATTGCTGCAACTTCTATCAACTGCGCAACAATCTTTTATACTTGCTCTCTCTCACCCACACCCACACACAAACACTCAAATCTAGCCTCGATGAAAGACACATTCAAAGGTTAAGAAAGCTTGAAGAAGGGAAATATATGTGAGGGAAAAAATTAACAGAGCCCCTCTCAGAGCCATTTCAGTTGCCCCCGTCTTTCCCATCCAACCCCAGCCTCTCCCCCTCCCTTCCTCGTTTCATCTGGCGGTAGCTGTGAATGTAACCGGTAATTTGGAAGGTCCCGTCTGAGACAAACTGCAACGTTAATGCGGCAGGATCTCTGCCGGCCCGAGCGGACTCACCGTGGCCTGTCATTAGCCTTCATTAGACGCAGGCAGAAGGAGGGGAAAAAGGGAAGAAAAAGACAACACTGGGAGAAGAGAGACAGAAACAGAGAGGAGGGGAGGGAACGGGGGGAGCAAAACTGAAAGCATGCCTTCCATAAAACAAGAGGGGCTGTGTTCTTTGAAGTTGGTCAGAGCCGAGCCTCAGGGAGTTTATCGTAAATCCCTCCTCATGGGGTGCTGGGGGAAACTAAGTACCCAGCTATCTACCTTAGACTAAATGGAGGGAAAAAAGCATTTATCTTTGAGATAAGAGACAGAAAGTGTCTTTTGTGTCTCAGGCTGATGTCAGACAGAGTCTCCGATCCTGGCCGAGCTTTGCTCTCGGGTCTGTTTTACATGTACATACAGGAACAGCCGTGGTTGATAAGGAGAAGGATGCGTTGGACTTTCTTAACAGCTGACAGAGGGCCTGCTGGTGGAGCTCACCTGTGGGGCCCTGTGTATGTTTTGTTATTGCTGAGAGAGACAGGGCCTGGCGTCAGAGGTCATTAGAGCGGCTGCCTGTCTGAGCCTGTCATTGCAGCCTGAAAACACCCTGCTATTCAGGACTACACTAAATGCCCCGCTTCCCCTCCCTCGTCGCCTCTCCTCTCCTCTCTCCTCTCCTCTCTTCTGCTCTCAGAAACTCAGCCTGGTAGCAAGTGAGAACCACAGAAGAGAGAAAAGCGAGGGAAGGATAAAAGCAAAGGGTTGAAGAGAGACAGAAAAACAACAGAGGGAAATGTGATGGGCCAGAAAGGGTCAGCTAGTAAAGCTAGCTAAGTATTCAGACCCTTTTCTTATGTAAAAGTTGCAATACCACAATGTAGAAATACTACATTACAAGTCCTGTCTTGACAGAGACAGATTAAAAAAGAATGGTTAAAGTCGATATTCAGACGAGATACCCTTTTTTTTTAGTATGGGTTTCTAATATGGGTCAAGCTCCAAAAATCACTGGATCCTACTTCCCACAATTCAACTCAATATTTAGCCTCTTTCGTTAGACCCCTCCCTGACTGGTAAATGTCCATGTCTTTCAAACTTTCTGTGACAGTATCCTGTCCAGCTCAAACTATGCTTACAGAACAAAACCAAACTTTTTCTGCTCAGTAGGTCAGCGGAGAGAGAAAGCGAGACACACAGACTCCATCTGTGGGGCGCAGCCTTGTGAAGACTATGTTCACAGCTTGTCCTGACAGCAGATGAGCTTACACCTCATGAGTAATGCTGCTGAACAGGGAACACACACACACAAACACACACACACTAATGTGAGTGGCCTCGTATCAACACACCTGGTTCTGAGTGCAAGGCTCATTTAACTGCATTTTAATTTTTAACACGTCGTGTGTGTTTGTGTGCGTTTGCATGCAAGGTGTCTGCTGGTCGAGCTGCTCATGTTACGGTCTGACACTATTTCAGGTGCTTCTCACATAGGTTTGTGTGTGTGTGTGTGTGTGTGTGTGTGTGTGTGTGTGTGTGTGTGTGTGTCAGACGCTGTCGTCAGAGTGTCTGCACCAAGTCCGTCTGTCCTTTGAGCGCTGTGTTTCCGTCAGCTCCAGCCCCTGAACACTTACAGAGCTGTCTGTAGTCTCTTGTCTGTACATCTGTCTGCGTGTCTGTCTGCTTTCTGGATGTCTGCCTATCGAAGCATTAGTCCGTCTATCTGTCTGCCGCCCCCACCTGCCCGTCTGCTCTGCACCCTTTCAGCCCATGTGTCTCGGGCTTCTCCTCGCTGGAGATAAGCGGGCTAGCTGGCAGCCTGAGGCCATCTGTCACTCCGGCCCTTTCTGCTCTGCTCCAGTCAGTTGTCTGCTGCTGGTCTGTCTGTCCCAGTCTGGTTTGCCCCATGGGGCCCACACATATACCCCCATCCATAAAAAAAGACTTTCCCTGCTGGTCCTGGTCCACTATGAAGCAAAAACACAGCCGAGAGCTAAAATGTTGATGGATCGTTGCTGAAAGATACTGGAGCAGATTGGAGTGGAGTGCGTCATGTGATCATGGATGATAATAATGATAACAGGCCTTGTTAAAAGCATTTTTTTTGCAGTGTAAGAAAGTACAAGAAGCAGCTGGTGAGAGCTAATGTGGATGTTAGCCATTAGAAACAATGTGCAAACAAAAACAGCATATTGCTCCCGTGTTTTCTAGGTATTTAATGGATGATCAGCTTATGGTCTGCGAGGTGGGGGGGCTGTAAATATCTGTGATTAAATAAACCCCCTGTGCAATGCAAAATATTTAAACCATAGCACAGGGAGACTTGGCAAATAGACACACACTGCTAGCTCCCCTGTGGATTTTAATGGTCCATGGTCTTAAAAGAGTGGACGCCACGCTAGCTGAGACAATTGGACTCGGTCGAAGGGAGGAGGGGACGACTGGCTGAGAGGGGAGGGGGAGGGGTGACGACAGACTGGGTGCTTCTCTCAGGGCCAGAAACACAGTCTGGAAAGGTTAATCATTACCTCTGTCTGACTCCACACACACACACACACACACACACACACACAAGTGCACACGCACACACACCAGGTCGCTACTATACTTAGAAGTCAACGCAGTCACAGAGTAACACGTCTGCAACCCCACGCTCACACAATTTTCAACCTTCACTCCTGGACACAACACTATCAACATCGGTAAATAGTGAGGAGGCTCCTGAGAACTGTCTCGTATCGATCCCTGAGAGCCCTATATATATATATATATATACGTGTGTGTGTGTGTGTTTGTGCCTCTCTCAGCTCAGACCTGTAATGACCCTGTCGTCATCAGACACACACAGCGGTTGAGGAGAGCAGTGGGGAAGGCATGAAGGAAACAGCTCAAGGGGGAAGGAAGGACTCTTCATGGTGCCTTATTTTCTAAGTCAACACCCTCTCTCAGGCCGGGGAAAGTCTATTCCAAAGGTCAAGGGTCACCCTGGAGGCATTCCTTTTGTTCTCTCTGCCATGCCGTCTATGTTCAAGCCCTGTGTGTGCGTGTATGTGTGTGTCTGTAATGAAAGCCTGTGCATTTCTCTCTTTCTCTGTGTTCACAAAAATATTTGGTCTCATTGATTTTTTGAGTTAATACAAGTTAGAGTCCTCAGCAGTGGCCTTTGTTGCCAGTTGTGTTCACTTCTTGTGTTCTTCCGCGGAAGAAGAAATTCAATGACAGGCGACCCCTTCGGAAAGAGAAGGGTCAGCCGTTCTGAGTGTCCTTGTCTCACATCAATACATCAACACAACCTTGTAAGTTTAAGCCGACGTCTGTACACAGTCTGTTTTTTTTCCCCCACTGTTGAAAGGTAAATGACTCAGTCTGCTCTTAAAATGATTGTGATTATTTACTTGTCATGCAGAAGGGCATGCAAGCTGTGACCAAAATGTGAATAAATGTAGAAGATTCAGGTGTGTTATGCTAGCAGCGGCTAATGTAGCCATGAGCGTCTAGCCTCGAGCGGAGATGAGGAGCGGGCTACAGAGGTCTGGTAAGTCCACTTCTTTCTAACTCATCACACAGATTTTTTTTCATTTTTCATACTTGTAGTCTTCAGCCCCAACCCACGAGGCAATCTATCAGACTTTGCGCAGCTTCGTCTGGAGCCACAAAAGGCTTTATACAACTTTTTTCACACAAGCAGACTTTGGCAGTTTTCATTGTCTATCAAGCTGTAAAATGATTTAAAAAGTGTACTAGATGACATATTGCTCAGTCCTAGTAGATAAATAGACAGACAGATAGATGGTAGTGGGTTTAGTAGCTGACAGAGGAAGTGCCTCTTTAAGGTGGCAGGTTACGTAAGAAGATGTGAAGTCCTCCCCCCCTTACTTCAGGAAACCTAAATAAGCCCTGATGGCAGGAAAACCACACAGGGGAGTGGCACAGTTTTGCTATCTACAGATCTGACTCCTCGCAGAAACGCAGATAGAGAGAATGAGTTGCAGACACGCCATCTCTAACATGAACCATCCGGCCACGACCGGGAGAAGATAAGGAGGAGAAATGGCTGCATGTTTTCCTAATGCCTCATTCTACAGTATAATTTTGTCTGAGTGGAAGTTTCTGCTATAGTTACATGGTCCACGTCTTGATGTCGCTGAGGCACGGTGTTTTTCTCAGCTTGAGATAAAATACAGGAACGTTTCATAATTAATTGGGCAGTGTCTTCCCCTTTGGATCCGCATTATCACAAAAGTACAGCGCGATACTTTTTCACTTAAGGACGTTTTATTCCCCTGGAACACCTCCTTCCTGCTGAGCTATTATTCCAACACTTCATCCTGCTGACCCTCACACACACACACACACACACACACTGATCCCCTGCAGCAGATTTCCCAGGGTGACAGGACAAATAAACACAAGCTAGCTGGATGGAGGGTGCCAGGCGGGCTGTAATGACGTCATCAGCTCACTTTTGCAAACACACAAGTCAGAAGATATCTCTGAACCATTTACATACACAGACGGAGCTACGGACAGATGGACAGACAAGCCGAACAATCACCCACATTGTTGTGGCGCCAAAACACCGTGGGAACTAAACAATACAAACACCGCAAACAGAGAGGCAGACAACCAGCAGAGCCAGTTGTGTTCGGCCTGAGCTTTTGTTTTGTTGTTACTCTGTTATTAATAATTATGTACCTCTATGCGTGTGTGTGAATGTGTGCGTGTGTGTGTGTGTGGTTATGCCAGCACTGTGGTCTGTGATAGAGAGATGTGGCTACTGACAGGGCTGAGTCTGTCACTCAGATGAAACACACACACACACCCCTCCACTCTGAGTACACAAAGACAAACTGACTACATGAATGAGCAGGCGGGAGGGTGGAGACAGCAGTACTGTAGAAATCTGACACACACACGCACACACACAGGTTTACAGGAATGTGTCTCCACTTATTTCCATTTCCGTCTTTATCCTGCTAAAGGGGGGGTTTTCTCCCTCCCTTCCTCGCTCTCCTTCACACACTCTCTGTCTCTCTTTCATATTTTCATACATTGAGGTAATGTCAAAACCCACTTCCACAGAGTGACTGCAAACCAAAACAATGTTCATCTTGTTCTGGGCTTCCCTCCAGCTCTGGCTCGGAGCCAAATCTGCATAGCCCACCTTCCAATCAACTGGCTATGCTAAGATAGGCCAACATTTCCAACTGTAAGTGCTATTTTGATGCTAACGCTAAGAACAACACAGCATAAAGCATCTCAGTCTGAGAAAAGCAAACACATGCAAGCTAGGCACACTTTCCTCTATCCTCTCTTCCCTTTTTCACCCCCCTCTCTCCATCCTCCACTGTCTCCGCGTTCTGTTTTTTCGATTTGTGCAGCATAATGACACAGGGTGGGGAACAGAGGACGGCCAAAACCAAAATTAAGTCCCTTGCCAAGAGGCGGCTTGGCTGCCGCGCAAGGAGAGGAAGTGGGGAGTAATGAGAGATCCTGGCCCGGCACGGAGCGGCCCGGCTCTGCTCTGCTCAACTCGCTGCCTGAACACACAGCCTCCAAATTACAGAGAACAGAGCAGAGCTGCCGGCCATCTCTCTCTCCACCCAAAGCCGCCATCTTCTCTCCCTCTTCATTCCTTCCTCTTAGCATTCAAGCAAAAGGAAAATCAAGACTCAGACAAAGCAGAAACTAGTTTTATGGTGATGAAAGTGTAAGTTTCTGTAGCAAGTCAAGTAAAACAAATTTCTTTTTTTCTTTCTGTCTTCTTTATTTCACTCCCTCCGTCTTTCTGGTTGGTGCACACCAGTGTTTGTTTTCTGTCAAGAAGAGGCCTCAGCTGCCTCCCTGTCCACTTGCCTTTTCCTCAAAGACATGAGGTCATATCCTGTGCAGCCCTTTCCTTTCCCTGCTAACCCAAACAAGGCAGAAATGCAGAGAGAGAGAGAGAGAGAGAGAGAGAGGAGGGAGACTGAGGGTGCCCTGTTTCAGAAGTTACTGGAAGTTAGCTTCCAAAAACATTATAAAATGGTGTCTTAACACTGGTGAAACTTAAGTTAAACTTCACTTCCTGTAAATAACTCGTGACAAACAAATTCAAAACAACACACAGGCCTTTTCTCTCACTGGGTTTGCACTGAAAATGGGCTGTTTCTTCGGGGCCTTCCATATAACAGCAGAACTAGTTTGATTTAATGAGCCATGGTGCCAAGACTAAATTTAATCTCTGTCAGAGCCCCTGATGAAGGTTATACCTCCAGCCGATTCACTGGATGACTAATTGACTGACTGAAGGGCTGGCCGACTGTCTGTCGAGCGAGGTGACTGGCTGGTGGTATAAGAATACAACTCAGCCTAAATTTAACCTGCAGTGGGAGGAAGCGCCTGTGTGACAGTCGGCCGTGCGCCAGGGCTCGCACCAGGTCATTCTATCTGCCTGCCTGCGCTTATGTGTGTGTGTGTGTGTGTGTGTGTGTGTGTGTGTGTGTGAAAATGCGCGTACGTGTTACCGCAGCCCGACTGGATCCTCTTACACACAGGCACTCCGGGTCAGTCCCCGATGGCACCAGCAGGCACGCCACCGACATACACACACACACCGCTGCCACACATCCAATAAGAACCAGGCACGAACACACGTCTATAAGTTGCCTTTAAAGAAGAGTACATGCGTGTACACTCTATGGCTGGGTATTGATCCTCAATACTTCTTTGGACCGACTGAAATGTGTCCATATCACCAATTATCAAAAACTACGTCTGGTCAGATTCACAATCCTGTTTACTTGCTCTTTAATCAGATTATACTCAATTCAAAACTCTCAAAAAACTCGCCCTCTTTGAGCTTGACAAGAAGGACGTCTGGCTACGTGGGTGCTACCCGAGCTGCTCATGAACGATCTAGTCTCTAACAAGTTTAAATATTACTTAACACTCCACAGATTCATAACCAACAATCCAGCTCCCTCTTAACCCTGACCCGATCTCCCATTTCCAAATCTCTCTCTGGATATCTCTCTCTTGGTTTCCTGGGTGAACCTAAACCCCTGAGCTAAGCCCTCAACCCCAGCTCAAACCAAGATCAGCACCCCGACACCCGGCTCCAGGCCTCCAGCCATCGACCCCCCTCTCCTCTCCTCTCCTCTCCTCTCTTCTCTTCTCCTCTCTTCTCTTCCCTCCTCTCTGCTCTGTTCCAAGCTGATGACGCGAGCCAGCCAGAGGAGCTTTGGAGCTGGTAGCCTGGCAGGCAGCCTAGTTTGCATTTGCGCTTGTCGCTGTCGCAGCTCACTTAACTCCTTACAGCCTGGAAGGTCTTTTTCCAAGATGGATAAACGGGGGAGAATAAAAAAGGAGAGATGGCAGAGGAGGATGTTATCTCTAATCTCATCTCATCTGCTCCGTCTGAACTGTGTGCTTTTTTTAGATGAATGAGGATATCTTTTGGGTAATTTTCCGCTCTTGCTAAGGTACAACCCCATAGCAGGGCTGCTTTACTGACATGCTCTAGCTTTTTTCTAAAAGTCGACGAGCACTTAATTATTCTAATACAAGGCAAAAAAAAAGTAACAGTACAACTCTTGCTGACTTCAAGTCTTTGCCACCCTCCTTCCCTCACAGCCACCCTCCTCTCTCTTCCTCCTTCCTCTCTGTAAATATGTCTGGAGAAGAACATAAAAAGGGCCGAGTGAGTGAATTAGAAGGTCAGGAGCGGGCCTCTGGGAGAGCCATGTTTCTTTTGTCAGGGCCCCAGAGGGAGGGAGCAAAGGAGGGAAGCAGGGAGAGAAGGAGGGAGTATGAGAGGGGGTGAAGGAGGAATGGAGCTGCCTTTTTTTTTTTTTGGCTTGCCAGGGAAATCATGAGGGCAGAGCGCTTCGGCCATCCCGCCCCGGCCTTTCTACCTCTACTGCTTTTACTGAGGAGGCCCATTCACTGGAGCGCTGGCCACCGCTGCCATGTCATCCTCGCCAGGAAGGAAAACAGGGGAGGAGGAGGAGGAGGGGTAGCGTGTACGCCTTGCTGAGGGAGGGAAGGAGTAAGGGAGGGAGCATGGGGGCGCCTTTTAAGACTCCAGTTCTTGGGTTTCACAGTTTGAACTGGGTCTAAAATGTGTCTTTACTTAATGCACACAGGGAGGACGTGAGTGTCCACCTGAAGGTGTGGAGGAGGGAGTAGAGGAGAGACTGATTTTTAGTTCCTCTGTTCTTGTAAGCACTGCTCCAATCTCTCCCCCCATCTAAGGACACACACACACATGCAAGCAGGCAGGCTAACCCCCCCCACCCCACCCCCCTACCACCAAACAAAGGAGGGGGGAAAATGGGCAGCCAACACCAACTGACATAAAACAGGCTTTAAAGGCCCAGTAATGAGAACCATCTGAGGCAAAGGAAAGCAGAGAGCAGCACATAGGAGAGCAAACTCTTTCTCTCATGAACACCATCTTAGTCTGTAGCCTGTGGACAGGGCGCTGGGTAAGGAAGGCTAACACTGCCAAAGGGGATTATGGGAGAAAAGCTGAGGAAGCCCGAAACACGTCCTGCATGAGAGATGGAAGAGAGAAAGGTGCCTGTGTCTCAATCTTATCCACACACCCAGAGCCCAGAGATCTAACTGTCCACAAAGACGTCCGCTGTACGTACAAACACACCCAAACAAACACTTGCATGTCAGTTGAAGCCTCTTTTTGCTGCCCCCCCCCCCTCTCCCCACAGTACCGCACGCACAGAGCATATTCTTCTCCAAACAACGGTTCGGCGTGTTTGTCTTCCATTACAACATAACACGGAAAGGGATGAGAGGGAACGGGGAGAGGAAGAGGAGAAGAGAGGAGCGTTGTTCAAAGAGCCAGGAGGGAGGAATTTATGTGGATGTGGGAGAAATACACCACCCTCCTTCACTGGCTTTTTTTTTTATTACAGAGGGGAAGCGGGGGCCCCCACAATCACTGCCTCATCATCACAAGTATGGAGGGGAGATGAGTGTGTGTGTGTGTGTGTGTGTGTGTGTGTGTGTTGGGAGGAATGCACAAGAGAAGGAAAAGAAAACAGAAGAGAAAAATAATATGACTGGTAAAAGGGAGGAAGAGTAGAAAAAGACGAGAAAATGGGTGGTATAAAGAGGAAATCTATTGGTAGGAATATTTACCTGAAAGCCCCACAGGGGCCGAGTATGTTGTTCCCCCAGTATCACTGGATGAAGGTCCAGAATCTGGAGAATCTAATGGAGAGAGAAAGAAAGACTTTGAATTAGCACTGTGTGTGTTCCCGTGTGTGTGTGTGTGTGTGTGTGTGTGTGAGGGGGAGAAGGCAAAGCAGCAGCTGTGAGACCGTCAATCACCCCGGTGAAATCAATGCCTAATGAAGACGCTGACGACGAAGCTCACACTCTCACACACACAGAGGAGACTTACAGAGGAGAGTTCCTTACACCCCTGATAATCCCCCATAATCCACTGCTTCAGGAGGAACGTTAGCCCTGCATAGACAAGCTGCTGATCTGGAAGGAGCTGTATTCTTTCTGTTAATGACTGTGGCGAGGGTTTTGGCCGGAGACTTCTGATCCCTGCTCAATAATCAAATATAGATCAAATATTAGAAGACTGTTGTTGCAACACTTTGTGTTCCTCTTTTAATAGAGGAAACCCTTGTCTGATAATTGTCTCTTAATATTATTCATGTTCCTGCTTTTCTCTCTAAGGACAGAGAAAAAATATTCACAAATTTGACATGTTCAATCAAAATGGATATATATATATATATATATATATGTATATATATATATATATATATATATGTATATGTGTGTGTGTGTGTGTGTGTGTGTGTGTGTGTGTGTTTGTGGCTGCCTGGAAGACAGCTTTGAAAGGCCTTGAAAGCTGTTCACTGTAAATGTTCTTAACGGCGCACTAGCAGGCAGACAAGAGAGAAAAACTACTCATTCTCTCTCTCCCTCTCTTTGCATTTGAATGCTTAACTCCCACTAAGACTTGTAATGTAGACTAGTTTCAACATGACACCTGAATGGAGCTTTAACAAAACCGCTGTGTGTGCTGAGTGGAGCAGCGCACGGCTGGGAGCAGGCTCGCTCTGCTGCAGAGCTGCTGCGGGTAGCTTGGTATTCACTAATGATACATTCCTCTTGACGCAAGTCAATGCTGCGCTACACCTACCATCCATTGAACCACAGTGTGTGGTGGTCACCTCCACTCTGACTGAATTATGACTCTAAAGTGCAGTTTTTCTGATGGTTGCATAGCAAGCCCCACACTTGCTGTTTCAATAAAGTCGCTAAAAAAGCTAAAGCTTTTAACTGAAGCTGTTCTAATTTGAGGTTTATTGCAACAACTACAGTGGATGCAAACTGAAGAAATACAGTGAGGAAAGGGTCAGTATGCATTTAATCCACATATGGTGAGGAGGAGGAGGATGGTATTTCTGTTGAATACTTCCACTCTCCAGCTAACAGATCATCTCATTGGCCTCCTGTTTGACTGAGCAGAGCTGCAGTAGCTATGAAGTAATAAAGAAGCAGCGACCAGCCCTCCTCCCTGCCCCCCGTCCGGACGCGGACCGTGCCGCTGTGGTCGCAGTAACGTGATGCACGGGCCTGCCTCGCTTTCATTGGCTGCCAGCAGCCTTGCCCTGGTCTCCCGGGCAACAGTTCACAGCTGACCACAGGGCTGAGGGGGCATCAGAGAGAAAGAGCTAAAACAGTGTGTGATTTATATTCCCCAGAGCTGAAACAAGGTGGCGTTTTACGTCTCGGACGCTTTCATATTGACCGCTGCTGCTGGAGCGGACAGCCACCCTGACACATACAGTATAACCCCACTTCCTGCTCACTGGAATCATAAAACCATCAACATAAAATCCATCGCTCTTCCGCTTCATGCAGATTTTTACAACGTCTGATTGCCTTCTAAAAGTTAACCATGCGGATTTTCTGAATGTCACCATGACTTAACACAGCCTAATATAAAGCAAATACAGAGCATAGTATAGAAATTTATAATAGCCTCCAGTAATGGGAAGGACTTAATGATTGACAGCTCCCTGAGGCCCTGGGGGAAAAACCCCGTCTTTCTGCATGATAAGCTCATCTGTCCTCTCTGTGTGTGTGTGTACACCCTCCAGCCTACTCCATTGTCCTATTAATATATGTTGTCTCTCACCCTCCTTCGCCAATACACAGACAGACAGAGTCTCCTTTGATTAACCACAACTGCAGCTGCACTGACTGAATGCTACCAAATGAGGAAATAGCATGACAGGTGAGCCCGAGACTGCTGCACTTTTACTGGGAAAAATATGACTTTAAAGCGTACCAAAACCTTTTTTTTGAAGTATAAAAACTCTACTTGGGAGACAGACAAGCAACCAGATGATATTTCCCGCACCTTGTTCCGTTCTTGTTGGAAACATTGGATTCCCACACAGTCAAACCAATTCAAGTTATTTCACTTTGCTCTGAGAGGGGAAACAGGGTGGTAACTTGAGTTGTATAATCATTTCCTTTGTCTGCATCCAGTGTGCATTTCCTATTTACCTTCTTGTTTCCTTTCATCACGGGAATGCTTCCAAGTGAACTCATGCAAAGACGCTACGCTAGCTCTGCCCTGAGACAAGCATCACACCAGGAAGAGGATTTCACGGTTGATCGTTTTATTTTCAGCATATTAAATGGATCCTGCTCATGTTTAAGGTTAAAATGGGTAAAACAATATTGCTAAAGCCTGGTAAATAAAGACAGACAGAGAGAAGGGGGGGGGGCTTTGAAGAACCACAGCTGCAGCTGCAATGACTTCCTATTGTTTCCACTCACTGAAAGCCACTTTCTCCTTCTCCTGACTAACTGGCCGGCTGGTCGGCTGACCGGTCATTGTTTAACTCTGAGCTTTTCCTGCACTGACGGACAGCAAGTCTGGGGTAAATGAGCAAAGGAGAGATGGAGAAAATTAAAAACGGAGGCTTCAACAGCCCCGCACTCCTACTCTGCATTTATATTTCTGTCACCCTCTCTGTGACATGAAGAGAAACTGTTGGAACAGAGCTATTCTGGTTATAGCCTGAAATTTAACACACTTCAAAACTGACTTAATAGACGATGACATAACCTGATGCCACTTTCCAGCACTGGGGAAACCGGATGACAACCACAGCGGCATGCGGAGTCTGGCACAGGTTAACAATTAAGCAATACCAAAGCTTACGGGGAAAAAACAGTTGGAAGATCAGTTAAACGGCACTGCATGCACAAAAGCTCTCTCCCAGTCCCTAAAACAAACACATCCAAACAGATATGTGGGACGGTGACACACACACACAAGTCCTCAACCTCAATCTGTTGATTAATTCAGCTGATAAAGGCTGGCTCCAGAGACGCCGCTGTCTGTGCTGCGATTCACAATAGATAGATAGCCACACAAACAAACACCCATACAACTCCCCTCCACCCCCCCATCACACATACACACACACACAAACACACACACTATGCCCCTGCTGACATGCCAGTCAGTCTATAGCTGGTATCTCAACTTTGTGCTGCTTTGCCCTGGCTGCCAGCCATGCTAGAACTGCCCAGCCAGCCAGGCGTGCCACTCTACTGCTATCATAAATCACAACATAACATGGAGCCATTTCCTACACACACACACACACACACACACACACACTGCAGGGGTAGTGTGTAAGACTATATGCATATGTAATCTCAGATATATAGACAACACATAAAACATTCATGAATACAAGATGGCTTTTTAGATGTGTATGTTTTGCAAAACAAATGTGTTTCAGACAATAAAAATACACATATGCATTTATGTATTTACATATATACTGTATATCTCAAGCTCACCTGGTGGTTTAAGATAGTCCATGGGATAGCGCGAATATGGAGGAGGAGGGGACTCTGCATGGAGGGGGGAAAAAAGCAGAACATGAGAAAAAAAACAAGGGAGAGATCTAAACTTTATGGTAAGAGTTGTCATTCTTCGGGGAAAAGGCTTTGTGTCTGTCAGCTCAGCCTGGAGAGGCAGGCAGTGAGGCCGGCCGGGCGGCTATTGCCTTTCATTGGCAGGCAGATAAACAGGGGGCCGCCTGGCGCCAGGAGGGCCACTATCAGCGTCTAGGACAAACTGAGATACGGGCCTCTTTTGGCCCGGGACGCCAAGCAAGCACGCACACACACACGCGCGCGCGCGCGCACACACACAGACAGGCCCTGGAAACTTCATCGTGGAAAGACTGTAAAGCCTGGGATGAGTCGCTTTGCACTTTGGAAATGCCAATTGTGAAATGTTGAAACACCAGATGGGCTGTTTGTTTAAAAAGCGTCGCTTTGATGAAGTTATAACTATCCTCATATAAGTTAGAGCTTTGGCTCCTCTAAAGTGCCAAAAAAATATATGTTGTGTTCCGGATGCAGCCTAATTAAGAAATCAACATATTTAGCATTTAAAAACACAATCAAGCGATAAATCATAATTAGCCTATACAATTTTGGACATTTAGAAAAAAACATCAGTGATGTGACTATTTCAATGTCACATGCCAAAATGACAGACTGCCGAAAAGATGAAGAGGACCACTTGGCAAGTTTTCCACATCGGTCAAGTGTGACCTTATGGAAACTCAAGACTAACTGTGCCAAGAAAGGTGATGTCATTTGAATTAGGCTAATTATCCCCTTAAGAGTCTGGTAATTCTTTGACACAGTGACACGGGGTCTGAATCTTTACTTGATTTAAAATTAGGCCCGACCACCAAAGAATTCAACAGCTATTTCAGAACTTTTGTTGTGAAGATGAGGATATTAGAATAATCCAGCTCACCGAGTTCACAAAGTCTGCTCATGTGGTGCGGGTTGCAGCAAACGAGCTCTGGGTTGATTTTCCCGTAGGATTCACAGCAAGACAGCCTCTTCAGCTCCGAGGAATGCCTGAGGTCCGGCCACCTGAACACTTTGTAGAGCAGCATGGGGAGAGAGTAAGACTGTTGACCCACTTTGGCGTCCACTTTGCTGGGCAAGAGCAAGCAAGGGCTTCGGGCACCCCCCTTGGACTCCACCGCCTGCAAAAGCACCTCTAATTGTTTCTCTTTGATCTTTTTCAGTATCGAGTGGGTCAACGCCTTCAATTCAGCCTCCGACCCGGCGTTGGACTTGTCCACCTTTGTCGTTTTGCCCATGCAGCAGCCCCCGGAGCCATGCGTCCCTCTATCCGCCTCCCCGTCGCCCTCCACGGGCGCACGGCTCCTCCAGAGTCGCCGGACGAGCCCCGATCGTTTGGTCCTAAACATGCGGGACGAAAAGAGGGTTCCCCGGCTAAAAAACGAGCATGGTGTCCGCAAATCATGAAGATTCCGGGATCCGAGTCCAGGCAATGACAAGCAGCCTGAGAAAATACGGTGGAAAAACTGGGAGCTGGATAAGCAGAGGAAATCTGTAGCATACGCCAGTCTCTGTTGCCGTGTCCTGCACACTTGATCAATGAAAAGCAGTCGAGGTTCACGGGACAGTCAGCTTGTCCTTCGGGGATAAATAACCATCACCTCCAGGCGTTCAAGACTCGCCTATAATAACGAATCTAGCAGCTTATACACCTTTGCTACAACACAGCCGCATGTAGCCTGAATGTGTTACAATTACTCACTTGGTGATGTGCAGCCTAGCGCTGTGAACTGACCCCTTTAAAACACCGATTTTCACCATATAAACATTGTCAAAACATTTTTCTACCTATGCGCCTTAGCTGTATTGGAAAATTAGACAAACTGGGGCCTAATTAAGCCTCAGCGCTTTCACAATTATCCCATAAAAACCGAAGCTCGCCTCCGTGTCTTCAAGAGCATTAATCCACAAAATCCTTGATCCGACTGCACAGAGTAGGGCTCTCCACCAGGCTTGCGGAGGCTTTTTATCCGTTATTGTCTAAATATGCCACTCGTCTGCAGAGGATGTGGTCTGCTGGCAAGAATGAGCCTCGTCCAAAGAGCCAGGGAGCAAATCCAGGACTGAATCTCAAACACGAGTTGGAGTTGCGTTTGAAAAAAAAAAGCCCGAGAGAAAGCGAGAGAGACCCCTCGGGTTACGTCCACGCTCCGAACCTTATAACCTATTTTAGTAGCCGAATCCCTTAAAATAAAATAATCCAACCTCGTATCTCACACGAAGTTTCCGTGTCTGAGAGTGGAAGAAAGCGAGCCGACGAGTGATCTCGAGGGGGGCAGAAGGCTCTCTGTCTGTAAATGAGGCGGATGGTTTGGGTGCCCTTGCTCCGTCTCCAGTCTCCAGTGCGCATTGACGCGCCCGGTCACGTGTGTGTCTAGACACCCTGTCGCTTAAAAGAAATGTGATTGTGTTGCGCAAACAACAGATCAAGCAGAGCCCACAGCGCGCACACACACGCAGGCACGTACACGTACACAACACAAACACGCACACACACAAAAAAGTAGTAAATTAGGAAAGTAAAGTAGGAGTAGGAAAGTTAACGTTTCGTTGAGAAAGTGCAACGTTGAAAATGGGACGAGGTTGAGAAACTGCAGCAGTTTGGCCAAAAGATACAAACTCCCAATTCAAGTAATTTCTGTTAAACCTATGAATGTTAAATAAGTGGTAAAATTAAGGATTGATAAATCTAGTGTAAAGCTTCTTTTCAACGCCTATACTTTACTATAATGGCATAGAAATTAAGAAAACGACCACAACTTAAAAATGTGCAGCTTTGGCAATTTTAGTGTTTTAAATACCTGACTCCGTTTGATCAGTGTTTTATTAGCAGCATATTCATATTAAAGAAAGCACGTATGATAAAAGTGTGTATTGATGGAGCTTGTCCGCATAATCCTATAATAAAACATTTTTCTATTGTCATGTTGATCGATCAGGATAGTTTCCCCTGGTTTCATTATTTGGAGTTGTGCCCTGACTTTAGCCTCTCAGGCAGCGGTTGCGCGACCATTAGGTACTACAACCAAATAGCTGTTTAGGTTTTAGTTGGACCTTGTTCAGGTGAGGGTTTTAAGGACTGTAGCCGTGGTCTTCTGGTACAAGCGAGGGAGCCAGGAGAAGGAATATGTGCCTGCAAGCCTCAACTTAGGGTTAAAGACACACCGACATGTCCGAAACACAGATGAGCGCGCTGCTGCCGCCCTCTGGGCGTTTAGCTTTCAGGTGACAAACATATCCACACAACAGTTTCCACCCTTCTTTATTTATCCAGTACAACGGACCATCAGCTGAGGATCAATTTCCTTTCTTCCCTGACAGTAGATCTGTAACAGGATCTGCCCACTTTATTTATTGTCTTTATAAGCTAAATCCATATTTATTATGACAGGCGCAATGGTTTGATTTGATCAATTTATGTGCCATTTAAGAGACAAAGACAGACACTAACAAACCGTTTTTATATTGAAATAACCATTTAAATAAAAAACTACAATAAAAAGACTATCTTATATAGGTTTGACAAATGGCTACACTGTTAAACTTATTAACTTATCAGCAATGATGCATATTGAATTGTATAAACTATAAAGCAGAATCGTAAAACGCACCAAACCCTGTTGAAATAACCTAATTTTTAACATCAGGCTGCAGCCTTTCAGAGGACCTCAGTCACTTTGAGCTGCATCAGCATGAATGCTTTTTTTCCTAATAGGTATGTGTGTGTCTCCTCCGTAGTCTAATTGTGTTCCCTAGACAGACAGTAGGCCTAGTAGTCCAGGGGAGGAGGTGCAGGCAGCAGTATGTTAATGTGCCAGTGAGCCAGTGTCGCTGCAGGGCAGGGGGGGTGGGTGGCTGATAATGATGATGGGAGAGATGTGCGGGCGGGCGGAGGGGAGTGTGTGTGTGTGTGTGTGTGTGTGTGTGTGTGTGGATGGGGGTAGTCAATAGCTCATCCCCACATTGTCCCATGGATCCCCCACTGGCGCCGTGCAAGAGCGCAACGCAAGAGCCAAAACGGTTCAGAGGAGTGCGCCGCTTTTTAAGGCAGTCTGGAAGCAATCAGTCAGGGGAAAAGGTCTGTTAGAGGGATTGTGGAAGTGGCTGCAGACGCACATTGTCCCCTCCCCTCTCTCTACATGTCCCTGCCCTTCCGTTTGTGTGTGTGACTGTTCTCCAGACTCCAGGAAGTAGCCAATTTTATCTAACCGTTTTCCATTTCAGTCTGGCTGCAAGAGTCTGTCTGCACTCTAGCCTGCATAAAGGTGCAGGACAGGGTTTTGTTTAACGCTTTGCATCAACCATGTTTGAGCCCCTCTTTACTTATTTCAATCCCCACCTCGCATTCATTAAAAATAACGTAATATTGAATGGTGCACTCAGCTGCAATTCTATAACGTTTCTTAAACTATGGGTCCTGACCCAGAAGGGGGATGTGAACCCTTTATTAGTGGGTCTTGATATATATGCATATTAGGGACTGTATGAAGATTATTGAAGTGGTGAGGGGGCTGAATATTATGTTTCACTTTGTAAGGCTACAAGGCCCTCCCCAGGGTTATTAATGTTTTATTTGAAGCCTCCTCTTGACTACACCAACCTCCACAAAACATGTCAGAATAATATAACAGTGATACTTAACTTGGTACCCCAATTTAAACCGTAATATCTTAATAAAACCATGATGCAGCAACAGAAGTGTTGTCCTCTGCATATGGTAAAGTGGCACGAGTGAAGTAACTATTAACTAGTTACTAGTTAATCCTTCCTATATAGAGTGCTGCAGGGATGACGTATTTTTGTAGGCCAACCTGGGAGTTAGCATCGCCCTGGTTCCCTCAGCAAAAAGCCAATGGGATTTTTCCACTGGATTTTGGTTTATTGTAGAAAATAAGCTCTGTGGCAAACAAAAGTTTATGATACTTACACGTTTTGTTCAGGAAGATAATCTTCACAAATGAACACCACTTTTATGATTTTTGGAACATATATGCAATCGCCAGAAGTAAAAAGCTAACGTTAGGCCATAAACAAACTACACCACGGTCGCATGACTTCAGCGTCACCACCACTAAGCTTCCAACTTGTAATTTGCGCTTACCTCTCCTACAAAAGCCTATTGGAAAGTTTGAGTTAGAATAGTTTGCAAGAGCGCAAGTATAAACACAACGAGGCAGTAAAGGCGGACGAGTCAGTAGATGAGTTTCTGTTTAATGTCCCCAACAACCTCAGTAGTCTCATTTAGCCACTTGTTAGCAACCGCCTTTTTTAAGACACGCAAAATCTTCAAAATTCACGAGCGGGGTATTCACTGACGTATTTTATGTCGTAGAACAAAACGTGAAAATCTCTTAACCTTGTGTTAACCACAGACCTTATTTCAGGCATCTAACCAAAAACCCATTCAAGAAACCCCATTGACTTTGAGATGAGGGAACTGGAAGTGCAAAAATGCAAACTAATTTCTGGGTTTTAGGACTCATTCCTGCAGCACTCTATTGCAAAGGAAGGATTAAATCCATCCATCCATTATCTGTAACCACTTATCCTTAGATAAGGTCACAGGGGGGCTGCAGCTGATCCCATTGGGGCAGGCCAGGGTACACCATGGACAGGTCGCCAGTCAATCACAGGGCTGACACACAGAGACAAATTTAGGACGAGAAAAAAAAAAATTATAATTAATTTTAGATTTTATTAATTTTTATACATTTCAAAATGTGTCCCTCCCTTGCACAGGTATCTGCTTATATGTGTGTTACTGGGACTTCCCCCCCCCACACACACTAATAATCTCACAAGGATTTATATGTGAGATGATTTATTAAAGTCATATGAATTTGAATACAAATTAAAATTTTGGGTCCCAGCATAAAAAGTTGAATTGCCCCTGCTGTAGTCTATCATGTGGCCAACAGAGCTGACTGGAAAGACGGCATGCAATGGAGTAAAACAGCATTATAGAGGAAGAAGGATGATTAATATTCTAGATAGCAGTCCTGGCCTTTATTATAATTTATTGACACAGTGACTGCTTCCAGACAAGGGGTCATGCATGTGCAATTAAAGAGGCTTATTCTGTCTGAACCACAGTGCTCAGAACAGAGTGAAGACGGCGCACAGGGAGCTCGTCATTGCTAAGATAAGAACAATAAAAATAAGACAACTTTAATTAAAAAGATAGAGGAGTCTTTTTTTTTTTATCTCCATCACTTGCACATCTGATATCTTGTCGGGAAAGCGCAACAACACCCACATTGGTAAATGTCATTGCATAATTGAAAATTAAAAAATCCTGGGGTGAATAGCGAGAAGCTGGATGTGCTTCTGTTCTCATTTTATTGTGTTGGAAAAATAAGTCTTCCATTTGTCAGCGTCTCCAGCTGTGGTTCCACCATAATGAAACAGAGAGAGAAAGGAGATGATGTGAAGTCCTGTCCTCTGTTGAACTAAACAGTGACCCAGATTTTACTCAGAATTACAATATTAGCAGTAGATCTACCTGTCTTACACTCTTTTTAGCTGACCTTTCAGTGAACAGTTAGAGGTTAGAGGTCAAAGGTCAGTTCACATTTTCTCTCCTCTCTCTGTCTAAAAGCAAGTTAATGAGTTTTATTTCTAAAACAGAAAATGTAGTCAAGATTTGTCTTATTGAACAATTTGTGAAAATTATGTGAACACATAATCTGACATCACAATAATGATCTGCCAACTGACAGCTGAAGATGAAGCCGATGAAGGTCTAAAAGCTCACGAGTTCACAAAGTGAAACATCACGGTGTCAAGTGAACAGGAAATATTGGTTGATGATATTATACCTCAGGGTGCAGGCAGAGACAGATACTATAGCTACAAATCACAGACATTGTCTCAACAGCAAGGGGGCTTTAAAAGAAAAGCAGCAGGACAAACGGTTACTTTAATCATCGATTGATCGTTTGGTCTATAAAATGTCAGATAATAGTAAAAAAAATGCCCCTTGCAATTTCCAAAAGCCTAAGGGGATGTCATCAAATTTCTTCTTTTGTCGGATGAACACCAAAAAGAACAAAAGAAATTCAGTTTATAATCATTTAAGACAATAAAGGCAGCAAATCCTCACAACTGAGAAGCAGGAACTAAGGAATGTTTTAGTATATTTGCTTGAAAAAATTGCCATAAGCAATTAATCGATTACCAAAAGTAGCTGCAGATTAATTTTCTGTCCAACGACTAATTAATTATGCAGCTAATTGTTTCAGCTTTTTTTAAAAATCACTGAAATGTAGTATGAAAATGAAATGTATAGTAATATCCCCAGAATATAAAAACTGGAGGCATATAAAACACATTTATATTTATAAGCAGAAGAACACATATTGTAATTGTAAGATCTTCGGGAGACAGGAAAGTTTTAAATGCAAACTTCTTTAAAGGCTTAAATTTCAGTTACTTGTAGGATTAATTTATTCAAATAGAAAGCGCAGTCAAAAAGCTATTCTAAGCAAGTGCTGAATGCAAATATATCCTAGACACAAAGTGGTATTTAAGCACTGACAGCAAAAGGCTTTATTTCGTAATAAAAAATATTAAGTCACAATCTGTCCCTATAAATTACATGATATAGACAAACGGAGTAATAAAAATGTTCTAACAAGGATTACAAGCTATTATCTGTAAATATAGTATATAGCTACACATCACAAGGAAAACTCGCCTTTACCTTCCAATATGACCAGAAACATATGGAAAGCATTATACTGTTATACAAAAATTACATAAAGGAGTGTACAGTAAATGTTTGTGTCCTAAGGCAGTGGTCCCCAACATGGAGGTCAGGACCTCCCAACAGGTTGTGAGATGATCAATAATATATGAGAAAAAAACTATTTCTGCTATGGAAATAATGACTGTAATGACTGTTCTACAATCTTCCTCTTCAAGCCTGGAAAAACTTTCCAAATGAAACAATCTGAGAGGCAACATTACTCTTTTTTAATTAAACTGCTAACAACTTACAAACATACGTACGCAACCTGTGACAAGGGCTCATGATGCTTAGCTTTAAAGCTAGACTAAGTAAATTTTGTAAGAGGAAATAACACATACTTCCTCGTACAAATGAAAAGTTGAATTCATAAGCAATAAAACGCACCCTTGCTCAGTTCAATACACGCAGGGGTTTTGCTGCTACAGCCTAATTTGGTCTGGTATGACCAGTAGCTTACGGCGGCTAATGCTAGCTAATGTTAGCTAACTTTAGGAAAGTGTTGCTGTGGAACTGACCTTACTGAGTAACGTTATGACTCTTCTCTACTTGTGCTACTGTTACATTATGTTTTATCAAGTCACGCATAAACATTTCACTGGTTTTATCACAACAGTAAAAGAAGAAGTAAACACAGCGTACCTTATTTCCTTTTTGAGAAATGCGTCTGCAACTTCGTACACTATTATTTTTGATTCTTTCAGCAGTTCAGCATCATCATTTATTCTGATACTTCCAAAATGTATTACAACTCTACAGATGCAACTAAAAAAACTAACTAAACTGAATAAGTCAACAAAATTAAACACATATAAACCTTATAAGGGACCAGTTCAAAACTTCGGCTTAAACCGACAGCAACTCAGTATGTAGTTCTGTTATGTGAGAGACGGAAACACATCGCAGCCTGCAGACAGAAGTCAATCAATACAAAGAAACACCTTAATATAATATTAATTACTTTTAATCGATCCAAACTTTTCAAATGGATCAAACTCAGACTGATGCATTGTGATGCATCAATGGCTTTTTACACCCTTACATACCCCCATCATACATTTACGTATTTGTTAAAAATTAATATGTAGCCGACCATCACAAGCAATTGTAAAGTGCATTGAAGTGGCTGGCTGAGAGAGTCATTGAATACCATGAATATACCAAAACCTTATATCAGAGTCTTCACTAAGGTCTTTTGTAGCTATCCTATAAAAATTGTTTTTATGTAACAAATATATCATTCATATGATTTCTTTACCTGGGCATTGTGTTTTTTGTGTGAGGGTTTCTCTCTATTCAAGGGCTTCTTGTTAAAACTTAGAAGTTTCACAGTCTTTACCCAGTGGAGGACACTGTGTAGAACGGGTCACTTTACATTCCTTTAGTCTGGTTTTGTTCAGGGATTCAATCTGTGACATTTTATTTCAAGTAGCTGCAGGCCTCAGTGACCCAGTTCTCTTTATAGGCCGTTAGTGTGAAACAAATTTGAAGATCTGCATACGTGTAATTGGTCTACATACAAGAGTGCCAAGGCCAAATGGTGATAGCAATGTCAGACAGTCTCTCTGTCCACCCAACGCTTATAATGTAACGGTGAGATCGCTTTTAAATGTGGTCTGGATGTTCACAGAACATATATCAGTGTTTTTGGTGACCTCTTAAACATCCCCCAGGGCTTCACCATCGTGCCAAAATATCTACTTACACAAGAAACATCAAAATGTAATGAGTACATTCATGCTCCCCAGAGGATTAACCCTTTTTATTTTTGGTACTATTCTACAAACTTTCCTCTTACACTCTGGCAGAAATGTTAACTTTGCAAAACAGACATAATATAGCCCCATATAGAAATGTTAGTGTGTCGTTTGTTCAGTTTTGAGCAATGCTTGTGGGGCTTGTGGGGTACTTTCATCATGAACTTTGAGCTAAATGCTAACGTCAGCATGCTAACATGCTCGCAATGACCATGTTAACATACTCACATGTAGCAGGTAGAATGTTTACCATGTTCACCATCTAGCATGCTAACTTTAGCACTAAAGACAAAATACAACCGAGGCAGGAATGGGAGATGAGAAAGTCATTCGTTTTGCAAGTATTGGACAAATTAAAAATTTTGACCTGATGGTGGCTCTAGATGAAAAGTCAGGGATTCACCAAAGTTATTACAGTTCATCCTAATGGGGACATGAATGCATGTACCAAATTTCATGGCAATCGATCCAATAGTTGTTGGGATATTTTCGCTCAAAACCACAAATGTCAACCTAATGATGGCACTAAAGGAAAGGTCAGGGGATCACCAAAAGGTTTAGGATACATCCTCTGGGAACCATGAATGCCTGTAAAATATTTTGTGCCAATCCGTCGAGTAGATAATGAGATATTTCACAAGAAAAGTAAAAACTTTGACCTGCTGGTGGTATCATAAAGTAATAAAGTCAGGGGATCACGAAAGTCAGCTGGATTGATCCTCTGGGGACCATGAATGTCTGTACAATCCAATCCAATATCCAATAGCTGTTGAGATATTTCAGTCTGGATCAAAGTGATGGCCTGACTCACCAACAGACCGATATTGCCACCTCTAAAGCCACCTCGGTAGCATGGCAAAAAAATGATACCTCTTACATTGTCTCCTAGCTCAGCTTTTTTATTTCTTCTATCTTGTGATATGTTAAGCAGCTCCATGTAAAAAGGTCAACGAGTGGTGACCTAGAAAGAATTTGATAACTCAAAAGTAGAAAATAGTTCCAGCATAAAACATAAACACGAGATAAGCTACAGTAGAGTTATGTGACTTTGAAGGAAGTAAGTACTCTTTGTGAATCGTGCTTTTGTTTTTCCATTGACATTCCAGCCCATCATTGAAACTCTGCTTTCATTCCACTCAAGACTTGTAGAAGGGAATGTCAGTAGGTGTAAGCGAGTGTTATGTTTATTTTTATATTTATATCTAACTCTCAGTGCTGTTCTCATGCTGTGAGCGAGCTTCCCCCTTGCCGTGACCTAATCCTAAAACCGCTGAGCCTAACGACCTTCCATCGTTACCGTGGTGATCTGTCATATTAATGAGTTCCATGTCACTGGGGGCAGCCAGTACTTAGTACAGAGCCACTTCAGCAAACTGGTCTCCATTGCCCTACTTTTTACATCACTCAATAGACGTTGATCTGGGTATGACCTTTGCATCTGGAGCCACGCCGCACCGGTAAACTGAAACGCAATCTCACCTAGACCTTGAGGAAAATGTACTAGGCTCTAAGAGAAATAAACTACCCATCCCAGAATCCCCTGCTCCATCCATCTTCCTGCTGTCACCTGAAACGGGAGCCCATGGTAAGGTGACCCCCACACCATGAAGGAACAAGGAGGGCCATGTCACTTTGTGAAAACCTCTCCTCAACCATCTGGCACTGTGATAATAGAGCTGGAAGCAGGTGAGAGTCGGTGCAGAGAGAGAAAGAAAGAAAGCAAGCGTCAGTCTGGATGGTTTGTCCTCGAGCTGTAACCTATCAACGACCCCGTGTTGAAAATGGGCCATTCTTTACATCAAACTGCATCCATTATACTGTTCTTGAGAATGAGAGAATTTCAGGCATGAAAATCAATACAATAGAGACGAAAGGCATGAAATTCTCTTGGGAAGTGGGCGCTCCAGCGACACAGTGGGTGCCATTGTGCCATAAACTTTTCCCCCCGAAGTGGTTTCATAACTCCGTTTCTGCTGCCTCTGCATCTATGACCACAACAGGCAACAATGAGACGTGAGAGACACACACAGTGCTAAAATGTATTAATATTTTGTGATGCAGATATAAACAGCATGCGGCAGTTGGGTTTTTAGGCTGATTTTTCTTTTGTGTTTTGTGTGTTTTGTGCTGCGCAGAGTAAGAAAGCAACTGCAGTTGAAATGACCCAAGGAAACAATGATGAAGTCCACAAAGAAAAAATATAGCTGTATGTACAAACTCTGTTCTAGTTACTGTATCTGAGTAAAGTAACAGAATAGTCTTGGCCGGCAAAAATCAATGTCAATATCTTCCAGATAACATAAAACATTTAATTAAAAACATACAGAATGTGCTGTCTATAGTAGTGGTTCCCAGCTAGGAGAGTTGCAAGATAAATTTGGCAGGTTGTGAGATGATTAATAAGGTAGGACAGGTGAAAAAAACAATTTCTGCTGCACACGATGACTTTTCTCCAATTTGTCCTTTTTTAATTGTAAAATTTCAGACAGTTTTACCTCTTCAGGCCTCTAAAACCTTTTCAAAAGAAACAATCGGGGATGGGAACATCACTCTGGTTGAGTTGCTTGCCAGACAAGGAGTCACAAAAAGATATTGCATTGCTTAAAAGGAACTGTTCGTCATTTTGGGAAATACAGTTCTCATTACTTTTTTTTGCAGAGTTAGATGAGAAGATCGATACTACTCTCATGTCTCTATGCTAAATAGGAAGCTAAGCTGACTGTACCTTCATATTTAACACAGATATAAGAGCGGTATTGATCTTCTCATCTAACTCCTGGCAAGAAAGCAAATAAGCGTATTTCCCAAAATGTCTATTTTACTTTATAAGGTTGTGTACTGTCTGTCTAGGCTCATATTACTGGGCAGTATGAGAGAGAGGGGTGTGTTTGCTTCAGTTCAACAACAACAGGGAGCAGAGGCAGACATTGGTAAATCAGCAGAGGACACATAGTATTTAAAATAAAACAAGCTACCCTAAGATGCAAAAAATGAGAAATCGAATACATTCCCCTTTATGTCCATGTTCTTGGTATAGTATTTCACTTTACTTGATAATAACCATGTGACGCTTTGGTTGCTTTGATTTCATATTTTTATTTAAACTCCTATTTTCAATGTAATATTCGCCACAAAATGACAGCTGTTGTCATATTATATGTAATCATATAAAGCCAGTTACCCACCTGGGAAGAATCAAAGTATAGTACCACCGTTTTCTTCTTTCATTAGTAGTAGTATTTTCAGTACTACTACCATTTACATTTTGGGGGGCTGAATATATATA
The DNA here is from genome assembly GCA_008360985.2 of Macquaria ambigua. Lineage (NCBI taxonomy): Eukaryota > Metazoa > Chordata > Actinopteri > Centrarchiformes > Percichthyidae > Macquaria > Macquaria ambigua. Next base: position 637,268 of record VMKM01000017.1, on the reverse strand, counting down.
TAAAAAAACCAATATACATGAAAATAAATAATTTAATACAAAGTCTCTAGTTAAACATGCAAATAAAGTGACAAATCAAAGAGACAAATGTAATTATGCACAATAGGACAGCAGGTGTAATGACTTGTCCTAGTTTAAGTACTTGCCTTGGGTTACCATCAGGAAAAAAATGGAAACAACAAAGACAGGGTAAAGTCAAATAAATGGGCTGGAAGCAACAATGAAATCACAGCGATGTGGACTGCTAATATTATCCAGGGACTGAAATTAGGCATTAATTAAACTGTATTTCAAGGTGTGTTATTGGAGGTGGCCATCAAGCAACACTGGTGGACTCAAATCTGCAAACCCCGCATGTTACAACAAAACCTTCTGTTGGTTCTCCATCACTGACCTTTTTGTTTTTTTGCAGTTTATTTCACAAAACACAAATCTTTTATACAAACCCATTGTATTCAGAGAACAATGTTGGCCAAAATGAAACGCTACTTCATGAGATAATCATACTTAAAACTCAATATCATATAAATTATTCATGAAATTAATGTTGTGTCTTCTAAGACATGTGTTCTGTCTTGAATATTATAGTTGGTACTATTTCTTAGCATTCAGTGCAGCGGTAAATGAACGTTCACCAGAGCAGTGTAACACTTAGGTGCATGTGTTTTAATTGACCTTTTCTTTATAAGCAAGAAAAAAAAAACCTAGGATTATCCATCGCCAGTGTCCTGAGCTCCTCACAATAACAAAATGTTTAACAGAAGAGAAGTAACTGGGCATGTGCTGTGGAACCAGGTGAAGCTGCTCAAATGTTAAACAGGTAATTCCCTACAGTACTGGCTGTACATGAGTGGGCGCTACTGTGAGAACTGTTAACCAGTACAGATGAAGCTTCACAGTGTAGAAGCAGAGGAGTTATTATGATATGAGAAAAAAAAGAGGTTGTGCTGCATAAAAAGAAAAGAAAAACAGAAACACCATTCTGTACAAGGTCGAGGCACTTTCAAAGCAGCGTGCACATACTATAAAGGGCAATGCGCACACACCCACCCAAAACACAGACACACACATGCCGTCAGTCTTTTTTTTTTTATATACTGAACGGGGATGAAGACACACGCAGTCTGCACTGCAGCAGGTGTTTCAGCCAGAGTCCATGCTGAACAGCTCGATGCCATGCGGGCTCCAGTGGAGGCCGACTCCAGAGTTGAAGACCAGGGACCAGACGTAGGGGATGAAGAAATCCTCCGGCTGGTCTTCCTCCACATACTTAAACTTGAGCTCCGGAAACTTCTGTTCACATAAAAAAAAAGAGAAAGAGAGATGCAAAGAACGATTGTTAGGATGTCGTAACGATTGCCAGGTAACCGGTAAAATTAGCCCGTTCACATAAATCATCTACCAGGAATGCGCATTTATATACATACGTGATTGGCCACCACAGTGCGTTGACGCTGCATTATGTTGTGGCAAAAGTTGAGCAGGGTTCACCTTTTTGTGCCGGACGACCCTGTGTTATTTAATGTAAAGTCTGCAGCATCTCATTGAAATGAATGAGAGGGCTGCAGTTTTTCACACAGTGCTTTTGTTGGTCTGAGCATGGCCTAAAATGTCAACACCACCAAGACATTGCCTTCAACTACATTGGATGCCAACACCTCCAGCCACATTGGATATTTATAAAGTGCTGTGACCAACAGATGGACAGAGGTGCTGCTGTACAGGTAGGTTAACTTGTTCAGGCCTCTTGGTAATCACTCTTCATCAGGTACAGTAGCTCGCTGGCAGATGTAATTCCATCTTTCTGTGAGGTAAAATTGCTTAAAGCTGCCTGCGGGACAGGTATCACTCTGTGGTCCGACCATTGACCTGTTAAACGGCTGGCTAATGTGCTAAGTTCACCTCCTGACCCCAGCAGGCAACTGGATATCGACAGCTACTGTTTGGCGAATAAAGCAGACTGACCGTCACTGTCATGGCTTGGTCAGAAACTTCTCAGAGATAAATAACTCCGTTACAGAAGGGGAGCTGATTTGCCTGACCTCAATACACAACGAGTAAATACATAAAGAACAAAAGGTAACGTAATAAACTGAAACCAAACATATAGGGTGTGATTTTACAGAGCAGTCTGTCAGTCATCGTGACCTTATTGTCCTGTGGAGAAGTGCTGAGTAACCTGATTACTTGGTAAAAGCCACCACACTCTTCAAGCTTCAGCTTGTCTTGACATGGCTTGTTAATGGACAAAACACTCACTGAGCTGGACCGGGAGAAGTTATCAAGTTTATACTGTAGGGTCTCAGTGTTGATTATGTCTGAGGGGGAAAAAAGTGCCAACAAACATACTGTATGTAGCTGTGGATGTGGACTGTGCCATCTTGTGCATACTTATTATGTTGTATATATGAATTTTAGAGCTCAAACAATCTGTCGATTAAGCAATTAGTTCATTGACAGAAAAGGAGGATAATCGATGAATCGTTCCAGCTTCTCAAATTGGGAAGACTTAAGTGTTTTCTTTGTCTTTTATGATATTAAATTAAATATCTTTGGGTTTTGGGCAGGTGGTGAGACAAAACAAGCAATTTGAACAAGTCGACTTGGGCTCTGGGGAACTGTGATGGACATTTTTTTTTGACTATTTTCTGACATTTTATGGACCAAACAAGGAATCAGTGAAGAAAATAATCATTAGTCGCAGCCCCAATGAATTTGACGATATATGTTTAATTTTATTTTTAGGGTGCCTTCTTTTTAACATCAGGCCAGGGACAAGTGATGACTTCTGGGGTAACTCTGGCTCATTTGCAGTTCTTTATTCTGTTGATCAATGAGCATTATCCCTGTTAAATAAATAAAACAAAATAGACACTAGGCTTAGCCTAAATTTGAACGAAATGCATGTAAAAATGAATTAATTTTAAGAGTTTACAAGTAGCCCTGTTCCATATACACGAATATTAACAGTTACATTTAAATTATTTTTTATTGCCGTTTATTTCAGCACATTTAGGCCAACTTGACATTTTAGCAAACAAGCCCAAAATTAGTCGTTTGATTTACTGATTCAGTAAAGTAACTAGGGCTACAACTAACGATTCTTTTTATTATGGTTGGATCTTCTGATTATTTTCTTGATTAACTGATTATGTGTTTTGTCTATGAAAAGTCAGAATATAGTGAAAAATGGCCATTATAATTTTAACAGCCAAAAATTACTTCTTCAAATGTTTTGCTTTGTTCGACAAACAGTCAAAAACCCAAAGATTTTCAGTTTACAGCGATATAAAACATAAAATTGTCACATTTGAGAAGCCGCAATCAGAAAATTCCTGACATTTTTGCTTGAAAAGTGACTAAAACGATTTATCGACACAATCTCCTTTTACACGATATTGAGTTGCTCTCTGAAGTGTCTGCGTAGGAAACACTGGATGTTCACGTCTTTTCCCAAACCTGCTAGAAGCAAACACAAACACACCTAACAGCAGGTCGATAGCAAAAGAAGAGCATCAATAATACAGGGGTACCTCATTATATCCTCCTGTCTACACACGCATGTATATGCACACACGCAGCCAGTAATCAGTCTGCAGTGAAAGACAGACGCTGAGGGCCTTTATGCGATGGTCCCAGTCCGGTCTATTGAGCCCCGGCTGGCTCTATTCACTGCCACACTATCGGTATCATAATGACACAGACAGAGGGGCTACCGGGGCCACAGGCCATATGCCAGGCTACTGAGGCTAGACCACACACACCACCGCCATTGTGATGGCTAGACACAATGCAGGAGCTGTATTATCTGGCTGGTATTTGTGTGTAGGTGACTGTCTCGTAGACAAGCTGACCAACTCATCAAAAGTTCATATGACACTGATGGTGACAGTTACTCAACCCAGGCTCACTTTTACTTGCTAGCATAGAGGATGTAGTGTAGTATTTAATTTTAAGCTGGAAATGATTTTGTTTTTATTAAGCAGCTTTGTTGACTCATAAGCACAACCAACCAAAACAGGAGGCAGTCGAGCCGATTAATGTCCTGCCATAATTATTTTGATAAATTAAACATTACCAGTTATGCTAATTGTGTCATTAAGATAATTAAAGCATTAATCAGCAAATACTGACACGTCAATGTACACGTGTGGTATTAGGATTAAGGAATCAAAAGTTTCCCTCATTAATTTGCAAATATATGGAACAGTGCTCCAAAAACTAATCAGATCATAAACTGCAAATGAGCCAGAGTTACCCCAGACTGTTATATAAGTTATTGTTTTCATAAGAACATGTCTATAGACGGACATAAGCCACTGTGGCAATATAATGTAGCACATTACAGGTTTCCGTAGTGGCAGGACACTAAAAGAACAATATTTCAGTTTATATACTCCATCATACCACTACTGGATTGCTACTGAATATGAGGAGCACATCATCATGACCTCTGAATGCAGCTTTCACAGTTTACAGGAACAAGTGAAACAAATCATCAGAGCTCCACTATAAGCACACAAATGGTCTTTTCTCAGCCCCTACGGCATATATTTGAACGCTTTTTGCCTTTGTAAATACAAGTAAGAGTGGCCTAATATTAACAATAAAGGCAGAGCATTCCTTTCAACATTTTCTCTTAAAATCAAGTGTGTTCTTCTCTCCAGCCATCTCTGGTTTATTTTGTCATGGAAAGGTTGTTGTTGGGAGATAAAGAAACATCAAGAATCACATTATTTCCAACTCCAACATCTAAAAACAACCAACGTGATTAAAAAAAACACCATTGTTATACACACCTATGTTCTAAAAATACATTTAAAAAAACAGCATTTACTTCTCAACAGTACTTCACTAAAGCTTAATAAAACTGCCAATGAAAGAACAAAATGCTCCTAAAACTGGACCGTTGCAGCAAAGAAAATCCTATGTAATTAAAGGAAAACCTCTGCATTCTGGGAAATACGCTAATTTGCTTTCTTGCCCAGAGTAAAATGAGAAGATTGATGCCACTCTCACGTCTATACATTCATTATAAAGCTATAGCCAGCAGCCGGTTAGCTTAGCTTAGCATAAAGACTGGAGACCGGGGGAAACAGCTAATCTGGCTCTGTCCAAATGCAAAAAATAAAATCTGCCTACCAGCACCTCTAAAGCTCACTAACTACACGTCATATCTCCAAGGTAAGAAAAATTCCAGCATATAAAAACCACAAGTTGTCGTTTATACGCTTCATTTTTCTGTACGAACGGAACCAGGCTAGTTGTTTCTCCATGTTTCCAGTCTCTATGCTAAGCTAAGCTAGCCATCTCCTGCTCCAGCTTCATATTTAGCGTACAAGCAAGAAAGCGAATAAGCGCATTTCCCAAAATGTCAAACTATTCCTTAAATGATTAAAAGCTGTTTGTGTGGTGTCACACCAGTAAAGCAGTACATAATTTCACAAGCTGTCAACAGACTGAAAAGTAAGTGAAAATGATACACCTAGTGCCACTAAAACAAACATCTAATATCCAAATGAGAGTTCAACCAGACAAGTGTCTACTGGAGAAGAAATTATGAACCTAAAATGCAGGAATACAGACTCCCCCGAGCACATCCGACCATTTTTACTGGATACTGAGCACAAAATGAGAAAAAAGAAAAATGATCCTTGAATCACAATGGCCAACATTTTTCCTCCTACTTCTATATTGGACAGAACCACCAAGGGATTTGGTGCTTGGCAAGTCTTGGATATCACCACATGCCTCACAGAAAAAAAACTTTCCTTCAATGCTCCAGTGCTTTCTGGGAAAAACCAGAGCATCTCCGGACTGCCGCATCCCATCCCTAATATTATCTCTGTCCCTTATTCTGTCTATACTGTGGCTTCCTCCCTGTACATATCTCCTCTGGCTCTCTGTTGATTTCTCTCCCTCCTCCCCTCCTCTGTTTTGTTCTCAGTCTGGCAGCTGTCTGGGCCCACTTGGCCCGGGCTCATATCAGTTAGTTATGGGTCCTGGCGGGTCAGGCCCTCGCCCCTGAACACAGACTGACTGGCTGGCCTCATATCTTCACTCAGGACTATGTGTTCCCTGCCCTCCTCTGCTGTGCTTACAGAGTTCGGCCAGACAGTGAAGAATGCGGCTAGGGAGCAAATATGAATCAAATACACACACAAACACACACACACACACACACACTTTGGTGCAGGTACATACACAAGCATTGAAGGGTTATATTTCAAAATGCTAAATATTAATCGTTGATAAAATTCATGATTATCATGTACAAATTCTGTAATTTAAAATATTGTATAATTGTAAATAAAGTACTTGCACTTGTAATAACAGCCACTAGTGATTTCAGGCTGTGTTTCACAAAGTGGTCATACAGAAAATCCACCCTACTATTTTCAGATAGTTTTGTTAAAGTACACTGTCCTCATTTCCTGTCCACACCTGCAGTTATACTAAAGTGGTCAATGCAATATTTACACTGACAATGTAATGGTAAAGTGAAAATGTCTAACATCAGCAGGTTCCAGCTTCTCAGATGTGTGGATATTTTGCTTTTCTCTGTTTTCTATCAATGTAAGTTGAGCATCTATGGCTTTTGAATGGCCCACCACTTTGGTCCAGACAACTATAGGATGAATTGCCATCAAATTCTGTACAGACATTCATGTTCCCCAGAGGATGAATCCTTATGACTTTGCTGATCCACTGACTTTTCCTCTAGCGCCACCATAAGGTTGACATTTGTGGTTTTGAGTGAAATGTCTCATACTGGAGTGGATTGTGATGACTTTGATCCACTGACTTTTCCTCTAGAACCATCATCAGGTCAAAATTTCAATTTGTCTAATACTTTGGTTTTTGACCAAATACCTACAAAACTAATGACATTTACATCAGCCTCAGCTCTACTTTATATTTAGTGCTAATTAACAAATGTTAGCATGCTAACATTCTAAACTAAGATGGTGATCATGCTAAACATTATACCTCAGCATGTTAGCACTGTCTTTGTGTATGCCGACATTAGCTAATTAGCATTAGCAAAGCATTAACATTTCAAGTTTTTACAGACAAAATGATTAATCGGTTGCAAATGAAAATAGTTGCAGCCCTATGGTTCAGATTTATTTCTTTATTTGGTTGATTTATGAAATGTTAATGCAACAGCTCACATTCTGTTGCATTAACATGTTCAAGTATTGAAGGAGCAAAGTTTAAGTTAAGGGAGCTACAAGGTGTCAGTAACTTCTAATATATGGTTACAATAATCTTAAAATAATTCAACAGTAACCTCGCCGGAACCATTTTATTATTACAGTAAGCCCTGTTCACCCTAAATTTGAGTTGTGTCAGATGTTTGCTAAACCCTGAAGATCAGTTGTGAAGACAGGTTGTATTCACAACTCATTGACACCAACTCAAACATGGGTTTTTCTGAAGTTACTCCATTGGTCTGAAAGAGGCTTTAGAGGGGGAAAATGCAAATACCCTATGTTGTCAATGTGTGGGAAAGTAGTGCTGACCAGCCATGAGACCCATTAAGGCCCAGGTACTGAGTAACAGCTGGTAAGCTCCCCCCACCCCCTCTGTCCCCGTCCCGAGGAGCCAGAGAGTCTGTAGGCTATCACTGCTCAATAAGGCAGATTTCAGCTGGTCAGGCTAAACAACACATTCCACAGGCACTGCCCATGAGGGCCACTCAGCCTCACACACCCTGAAACAACACACACATACACAAAGAATGAGAGAGAGACAGTTGAGTGACGAGGCACTGAGGGTCGTCCCTGCAGCATTTACCACCTTTCTTTCAGTTGGGACCTAATTTGCATGTCTACGTCTTTGTGTAGATGCTTTTAAGTCCTTTAAGTAAACAGGCTTTCTGTAGTCTTGTGTCTACAGTGTACCCCTCACCTAAAACAACATGGTTCTGCTTTGTCAGTAAAATCTAAACTAAATTATTTGCTTTACAACTGCCAGCTCCTCCCTACAAACGGATTTTAAGACAGCAAATTTAAGTCGTATCCACCCTAGAGTGGATAAATGTGAAAATGCTGTTTACATGTGAAAATGACTTGTGTCCACACTCAAATGCAAAAATAAAAAGGGAAATAGCTACATGTCTTCTTCCTTATCTTTATAGTGGCACATAACAAAACTGTGTATTATAGCCATCACCTGTTGGAGAGTGGGACAGACACAGCCCAGTTACTCTCCTTGGCCTTATTGCATATTCTTTCTGTATATTATTATTTTGTCAGACAACTGAAGGTTAATTATTTTGTTAAAGACCTATGAATGTTACCCGTTGACAAAGGCCAAGAGTACATCCACACTAAGCTGGTTACATATTTTTCTCTCCATTTTCTCTCCATTTCAACCCTCTGTCTAGACTAAAATGACGTTTTTTTTCTCGTCCAAAAACTGAGCTTTCCCAAAACTGTCTCCTGAGTGTATAAATCTTAAAATGGCATCTTGGTGATTCACTGTGTACAGGAGAAACAGAGCTTTTGCAAAACGATGACGTAAGCTGCCCAGCGAGGGCCAGGCGCTGTGTGGCAGTAAAGTTTAGAAGGACTTTCTGTCACCTCTAATTTTCTTTGTGATCGATCATTTTAAATGTCAATACAGCCGAACACACAGCGCAGCTGTTGTCATTAACCTGGGTGACTTTATCATGGCAGCACAGCAGCTTGGGATTGATTGCTGGTTAACAGGTAGTATTTATGAGCAGCGGTTATATCACTATTTCAATTCTTGTTCCATAGTCTGATAACAGTGTATATTAAAACACAGTATATGTGACCACAGAGAGCAGGAGGACACTGAACGGAGGTGTAACGGGCAGAGTAACTGCTGGTCTGTAACTGCCCAGTCACAGTCGGCTATGTGGCAGTAAAGTTAACACTTTCTATTCTCTCTAACTTCCTCTGTGATCACTCATTTTGAATGTCAATATGGCTGACGATACAGCACAGCTTTTGCCTTTAACTTGTATTTATGTGATTTTATCAGAAGACATCACAACCATAAAATAATGTTTTGGTCAGCTGAGCTGTCTGTCCCACTCAGATGTTGGCTGTGATGCAGTTTTGTTCAACTGAAAAGAGGACAAAGAAGAAGAGATTTAGCCGTTTTATGTTTCACTGTAGGCAAGAGTCTCTACTAAAACGACATGGAAACGTTAACGTGGACGCAAATCGTTTTCACATGACCTTTTGGACTTTTGATCATGTTATTTTATATATTTGTATATATAGTATATTTATGTATGTATCAATAAACTAAGTGTCTAGCGTTTTCAGGCTTCTCTACTCTGGACATTGTCCCCAAAAAGCTCTGGTTTTAGTTGTGAAAGATGGAAAGCCGAAACAGAGAGAGAAGAAGAAGGTTTTTTTTTTTAGCCAGCTTAGTGTCGACATGGCTACAACTTCAGGAATTCACAGCACTTTTAAGATTAACCATTTGTTATCTTATACAACATTCATTGACTGCACTGTACTACTATTAAATGTGAAAATGGCCACAGGATAGAATAACTTCCCTCATGAATGAAAAACCAAGCTGAACAAGATGCTCTGGCTCGACTTGTGCTTGTTTTTTTAGAGAGGAACAAACGTCCTTATATCTCTTTCTTGACACACAACTGATTGAGACACCAATACTCCTTCTAAGAGCTTTTACTGAGTAATTACCGACTTATCGATGATTCCACACAACATTAATCCAACATATGGATTTTCGCATTGGGAGCTGTACAGCAGAATGAGCTCATAAGATGAAGGGAAGTGAGAGGTAGAGAGACTGCTGTTTGTTTGAGCGATGGTAGCATCAACCGGCGGGCACTTCTCCCCGAGGAGACATTGCCCAGATACTCTCTTCGCTTCACGTCACCCTGTAGAGATGGGAAGCACTCCGATGGTGGAGGGTCAGGCCGTAGACTCAGCGACACCTTTGCACAGAAACAAAGACGGTCGCACATGGCTGCACACTCATCGACACACACAGTTATGCGTCTAAACACAGTGACGCTGGCACACAAATGGTCATCTGCAAACACACACACACACACAGATGGAGGATGACACACACTCATACACCACATACGCACATTGCTGACTGCATGAGTGTGTGCTACAGGTACAGCACCGTCGCTGAAGGACATGGCAGGGTTATCCACATGTCTCCATGTGTAATTGTACGGCTCTATGGTCGATGGCTCCATTAACGCTCCAAGGTGCCAAATGAGAGCGAGACAGGGAGAGCACATGGACTCGTGGCCACGCACCATCCCTCTTCCACATCGGCTAGCGAGACAAATGCCTTGCAGCCAGCCGCCAAGTATAGAACATGAAACACATGATGAAACATGCAATTAAGAGCTTCAGTGCTGGTGAGGAGCAGAGTGGGGAGACCGCTGGTTACATATTTCTTCACTGATTAATGGAGGAGCACCGGGAAGGGCGGGGGTTAGCAAACCCGCCAGGAGTGTTGGGAGTGTTGGGTAACGAGGTGCGGTGGCAGATTTATGTCCCCGCCACCCCCTCCCCCCGATCTTATGTGCCCATGACAAAGTGCCCCCTAGTCCCCCATCCCATCTCCTTGAAATGTCATTACATGTTCGCATGTAGCAGGCCAGCGGAGATGGAATGAAGATGGGCATTAATGCTAATGAGAATTGGGCTTTAGCCTTTTGTCTCATGTCCCAATGGCTCTTTCCATCTTTCCCTTGCCCCTGGTCCACATCCCTATCCCATACCTCTCCCTCTCTCACCTGTCCAGACAAACTAATTCTCTTTTCTTCACCTTCCCAGCACCAATCCACCATACCTCACAGCCTTTGACAACACATTGCACCCTCTACACGAGCAGCTTGATGGTCCACTTCTTTTTTTCTTCAGCCAGTCTCATATTTCATTATTCCTCATCTCCATGGTCTCCCATTCCATCTGTCCCCCTACTGTGTGTGTGTGTGTGTGTGTGTGTGTGTGTGTGTGTGTGTGTGTGTGTGTGTGTATATATGTGTGTAAATGTGTGTAAGTGTGTGTGTGTGAGAGAGAGAGAGAGATTTACCTTCAGTCTGTCGTTGGGCAGGGCCTGGGCTCCTTTCATGATGACCTCCTGGACCCTCTCAACTGACAGGTCACTTCCAGCCTGCTCCAGACGCTGACTAAAGAAGCCGATCACCTGAAGGTCACACGAGAGGAAACAGCCAATCACACTCCAGGACCCAAATTTGCCAAAAATAAGCTCACTCGCTTTCCTGCCAAGAGTTAGATGAGAAGATCGGTACCACTCTCAAATCTCAAATTATGTATAATTGACTTTAATGTTTCTCAATTTAAGTTTAATTTTGTTTTGTATGTTTTTATTTATAGATATTTAAAATAATTCAATTTCAATAACGTTTTCTCTTTTCTTAGATTTACTGTCATATTTGTCAACAGTTTATTGTTCTACTGTAAAATATCTTTACTCAAACATGTCTTTATCACAAAATGTTTGGTTATATTATGTGTTTATGTCAGAAAACAAATTGTCTTGGCTGATATATTATCATATTGCTACTATTCTTAAGTATCAATATCGGCATTGGCTTCAAAAATCCAGTATAGGTCGGGCTCTAGTCTAAACCTTTTACCATTAAATCCTGTTCCTGTTTTAAATACACAGGACCTCATGTCATCTTGATCTCATTGAGGTTTAATATGAACTCCCAGTTCTGTCATGAAGCTTTTTGACTCTTCTAATCCCGCTGTTTGGAGCTGTCACATTGATATTGCAGCAGCCACACCCTATATGATGACACTGGGTGCAATATGGATATCAAAGTTAGAACCAAGTGGCATCATGCTACATATAGAGGCCTTCATGCTGTAAACAATAACACTGGTGAATGTTCGAACCTGGTAACAACATTACATGTTGTTAACAGCAAAACAAGCTAGCTTTCATTTGAGGCTACATTTTGCTACGCATCCATGGGTTGTCATGTTCCCTAGCAACAGAAAGTTGCTCCGAAAATGCGTCTATACTATGCAGGGATACAGAGCTACATATAGTATAATTTATATAGCAATTATATAATACTGATTGAGAATCTTTGCAAATAAGTGGATAAAAGTTGATGAAATGCCTATAAAACTGCATGAATTATGCTTTAGAGAGTGGAAACCTGCACAAATTCAAAATGTTACAAACATACTCAGAAAGTACATACATACATACAGTATTTCAGATTACAAATTCACCATAGGGTTTGAGCATGTTTCATCCGACTTAAAATAAGCACTTCACTAGGGCTCAAATTATCTGATGCCTTCTGGGTTTAAGCCCAAACAAGAGATCAAGGAAACCGCGTTTCCACTGCTGTGTTAGGTTCTTCTCCAGAGAAATGTTTGATATTTGATAATTAAAGAACTCTAGGTATTACTGATTCTTTCTAATGCTCTTTTTTCGTCAAACCAACAGTGAAAAATGCATCTACAGGCAATGTTTTCTCTGCTCACGTTCTGCGGTTCCTTAGAGAATTCAAACACACCAGATCCTACATGAGCACCGTGTGTGTGTGTGTGTGTGTGTGTGTGTGTCTACATCTATCTAATACTAATCTCTTCATTAACTCTGAAGGCCTCTCATATGGGGTTAATTTAGAGGAGCAAAGCAGCTCCTCATGCTGAATCTCATGCTAACACACACAGATTTGCAAGCACAAGGAAGGCTTCGGAGAATACCCTTAGGGAGACTGACTTAACTGAGGGCTTCTAGATAGCATGCTCCCCTCATATTTATGGATAACAGCAAAGCCCATGGCAATGCATGCAGCAACCCCCAACCCTCACACATATATACTCATACACACCAGAGCTTCCTTTCCTCTTGTATATGACTAACACAGCTATGAATGACAGCTTTCTCTCGCTCTGTTCCTTCCTCTCCCATACACCAAACACTCTCAATGAATATTTGACACAGAGCCTCTCCACACAAGGGGACTGATTAATTCATCAATACTACTTAAGGTCACAGACCTCTCAGCATGCCATACAGTCCAAATGCACACTATGTTAACAATGCAGTTCACATATGTTCCAGCGCTGCATGGCCTTTTGAAACTTTCCCTGCAGACAGGGAGGACATTCAGGGAAAACTGTATAACCTTGATCTATGGAATAATTACCACAAATCAGCCAACAGCATGAGGTAAAACGCTCCCAGGTTCAAGCTCCTCTTAATTTGGGTGACTATCATGAAAAAAGCAGACTGACCGTGTCCAGGTTCTGCATGATGTCTTGGAAGGATGGGTGCGTCCTGAACTGCTCAAAGAGCTCCCTCTTGTAGAGCAGCGCGTACACCAGGTTGGGGTTGTGGTGTAGAGAGCTGCACAAGCAAGAGTTGATGATTTCCAGCATCATGCGGATCACCTCCTCAATCACATTCAGGTCCTGGGCCTGGGGGAGAGGGAGGATGTAAAGGTTAATTGGTTTCCCACTACACTGGTTTCACTTATATTGGTGTTTTTAAATGATTGCTTCCTGATAGGTTGATCAGCAGGGGGGAACAGAGAGGTGGAAGAAATGGCAGAAGGATGGATGAAAGGAAGGAAGGAGGAATGAAAGATGTTACTAAGTTGGCAGGCAAGGTCTTAGTGAGGGACAGGTAGGTGACTTTGTAAGCCACAGATCATGTCATGTCACAGTATGCTTCCTCTTGGGGCAAAGGCAACTGTCGCTAGTGACAGGTGACAGTATAGCAAAAGAAGGGTGTGGGAACGATGCAGAGACAGACGAAGGTGGTTGAGTGGCTGATATGATGAGTTATTTACAAAGTTCTTCACACAAAGTCAAATCACAATACAAAGCAATGAAGTTCAGAAATACAGATATTGAGAAAACAACACATCACAATGGCTGTAAAAGGCAGGAACTTATATGTATGAGTGTGTTGTAGTGACAAAAACTCAAGCTCAAATCTCAAAAGGTACGTTATAGTTTGTTGTTGTTGTAATAGTTTGACGTTTTGGGAAATACACATTCACTTTCTGAAAAGATTGACGATGGACGACCGCTTCTAAGAAGTCTTTGAAGCTAAACTGAAAAGAGTAGTTTATTAGGTACACCTATACAGTCTAAAGCAATCCAATACATTTCATTCAATGAACTCAGTTTTGTTGACACTGTCAAGCTTGTTGGTGCTACGAAACCTTTAACCTTTGTACCAACTGTAGCTCTTACTTAAGTTAATAGTTAAGTAGTATAGTTAGTTACAGCCCTATATTACTACTTTAAGGAGTTTTGGTAGTTCCAAGAAGATCACTCTTGTCATTAATATGGAAATCAAAGAGGCAAGGTATTCTAAAATCTAATCAGACCATCTGCTCTATTTGGGGTTTAACAACCGAGATTCTATCATACATTGTTCTTTAGTTACTGTGCTCACAACAATGTGTCTACACAGACAGACAGACGCCATCGCGACGAGATAACGTCCCACGTGGCATGTTCCATGGTGGCACAGAACGAAAACAGCAGAAAGACTGTGGCAACATGAATAATCTTTAAAGAGATAAAAAACAGGCAGCAAAGTTCAAGAGATGATATATGATTTCCCATGGTGTGACAACTGTGGGCAGAGCGCTGCAAAATCTATCATGTACTGATGGTATTATAAATAAGATCCCAAGATGATGCAGCCAGGTTCCAAAGCAATCTAAAAATAGAAAACAATGAATAGTACCATGCTTCATCTCAATGAAAACAAACACTGCTCGCAAAATGGACTTGAGGCACGATGTTGTGTTTTTCATTTGCCAAAAAGCAAAAAAACAAAAATTTTGTCCAATTTATTGCAAGTGTATTTGAAAAATTGTACCATTAGCTGCTTAGAAGCTTTTTGCCTTGAGATATACCGACTCTATAAGCTGTATATCTATGTTGGGAAGAACAGAGCGAAAAGGCCGACAACAGCTAAGAAGAAGCTGAGACAAAAATGCAGACTAAGAGAATGCAGGAGTCAAGAACATTCAAATCAGCTTAGCTTAATGCGATGGTGTTCTAATAAAATAAGTCTAATGGTGGAATGACCACCACTATAACACACACGGCAAAGATTCTCTAACCCGTTCCCGTGCTGATCCTGCTTTTGACTTCCTGGCGACGTTGCACCTTTGCATTCAGCTGTGCAATAGAAGTCCACTCATGAGAGGACATGATGTTTTTCCTCGACTATGACAAGACAAATATATTAAGAAATTTTGTCTACATGACTGCCTGGCTACTCTGTTAACACCTGCCTCTATGGTGAGAGTTAAACGCTGATGGACAGCTTTCCTGCAGTGTGTGGGCATCAACTTACATACAGACCATCGCTCTTCAGCTACTACATAAACTGCAGACTGTGTACTATCGATCATGATGTGACGGTAGCTCAGAAAGGCACTGAATACCAGTTAAGGACTGGGACTTTTAAAAGATAACACTGGAACAAAAAAATAAGCAAAACAACATAACAGCAAGACTGCACCATTGGAAAAAATGTAGGATTGCAAAACAAAGACATAACTTCTTTAAAAGCTTAATTGACCAGTTCAACCAGTTGGTCCCAAAACTTTAATCGCCATCTTTCCTTTACAGGAAGCCTCGCCTTAGACAGTACTCATCAGCAGCTTCCTCTGGGGTTACATCCTGCCTCATTTCAGGCTGGAAACGAGAAAAGTGTTTTCCCCTGGAAGTATTGTAATTCCTGTAAAATACATTAGAATAAGATGCTGAGCAAGCCAGTTTAATCTTTAATGATTAGATGTATAAATCAGTAAAGCTTTATGATAAAAAAAAGCTGTCTTCCTCTGCGTTATGAGACACTTAAAGACATTTAAAACCTTGGAAAATGTGCTAAAGAACATTCATAAAATCTGTTTAGCCACATGTTACCATGGAAAAACAAACAAACAAGAACTTCCAGAGACTCCATAGCAAGACCTATCCTAAAGGATTCATTTTCATGACAAACATCATTGTTCTGATGATGACCTGTTTTGACCAAGAATTTGCTAATACCAGCTAAGACCAGATTCAAAACAGCAGCTCGGCGAGACTGCAACGGCAAGCTGATTGGAAGCTGAGATTCCACCTCCAATCTGGGCTAACCATCTGTAACAGAACTGCATGTGGTAGCATTTTATATTCCATCTTCGGTGCCCTGCTTCGGAAACAAGTCCTTATCTTATAAATAACTTTGCTTGCTGTGTGGCCTTTTTTTTTTTTTTTAAACTGTAGCCACACATGAACACAATCACATGCACATGAACACACAGAATCACCCCCTGAAAGTAGACAGGGGGATTAGCATGATTGTAAAGAAGTGTATTCTGTTGTGCGTTGACCATGAATCAGGCTTGCCACACAGATGCAATAATGCATTGCATGGATTTCCACAGGCTGGCGGACGAAGGTGTGTGGCGGTGTGGAGCTTTAACAGACAGACCTGAAGCAGCAAGTGGAAGGCAGGGGAGCCGGCTATAATGAGGATTGATTGTGCGTCTGGAAGCAGAGGTGGCTCTCTGGGCTCGACTCCACTGCCTAGCTAGACCGGCTCTACTCTGTTCTGCTGTGGCAGGCCATAATTAGAAAGAAAGCAGGGACAGATATGAGAGACGACTGAGTAGGAGGCAGGGGAGACAGCAGCAAAAATGGAAGCAAAGAAGAAGAAGAAGAGAGTATGGAGAAAGTGAACGCCATGAAGAGGAGACAAAAGGAGGAGAGGAAGGCAGAGTAGGACTGAGGGATGCTTAGTGTGTTTGTTCTCTAGCTCTGCACCCAGCTTAATGAGATTAGCCTGGCAGGAAAAAAATGCCACACTGGGGAATTCAGGTCACATGAAAATAGGCTGGCTAGACGTCTGCCTGGCCCAGTGTGTATGTTTGTCAAGTGGATGAGATTAAGAGGTCCATGGTCTACTTGAAACCCAGACGGGATTTAAATATATTGGCTCCTCCTCTTCCACTTCCCACTCTGTTCTTGCACTTGTTTTCCCCAAAAATCTATCCACTAGACAGCCAGAAAACACCTGACATGTGTTTGTATGACTGAATGAAACCAATACAGCCTTCCTTTCGTTCTCTCACTCCCCTTCCTCATTTTTCCCTTCCCTCCCCTCCTCTTCTGCTCCTTCTCCAGTCGTGTGCTATTTTCCAGCCTCCTGCATTGTCATTTAGTCACAACCACTCATGCCGCTATTTAATGTCTTCTCTCCACCCAGGAAAACATAGGCCTCAGACATGAGCTGTATCATTAGTCTCAAAGATCCTGTCCCATTTTACTTGTTTCACCATTTACACAAACCTTACAGGAAGCCTGTGTGTGTGCACATACGCATGTGTGTGTGTGTGTTTGTAAGCTTTTCCATCTGTCTCATTTTGCTGCTAATACCTCAACATGCTGGGCACGAATGTGTTATGTCTGCAGGTATGTTTGACCTTTGCTATCCGTCTGACAAGGAAAATTATAGAGTTTACAGATGCAATCAGTGACTGGAAAGGACAGTGCCGGCACTACACTATCTGTGTGTGTGTGTGTGTGTCTAGCCATCCTATCATACCCATGTGTGTTTTTATGCAAGTGATTGTGAGTGTGGACAGGGTGTTTAGAGACACAGACATGTAAATCCCTGTAAAGTAGGAGCTGGCATCATTAAACCAATAGCTTAGTGATTCCCTGGCTGGTCCCGCTGCTCACTGCGGGCTGTTGCAGGGCAGACAAACCAGACATATTAAGAAATAGTATTGACAAAGACAAGGGCATGAAGATAAACAGACAGACAAACAGAAAGAGTGAAAAGCCACACCTAAAAGACAGCTTGAAATCTGTTTATACAGGTCAGAATACAAACCACATAAATAGATAAGAATATTTGCATTTTCATCCTTGATGTAATATCATAATACGCATATAAAAACAAAGAGGGAAGGTTTGAATAAGAAAGATAGATGAAGGAAAGCTTGAAGAGAAGAAAAATACACCACGTGGACAGACAGAGAGGGTCAGACTGGCTGAGTAGCAGCAGCCTGCCGTGTCTTTTGGGAGTTTTTTTAAATAGGTCATTGTCTGACCTGCATTATGGTACCACGGGCATCTCATAATCACACCATTTTGTAGAGTATTGTGCCAAGGTCAGCCTCTTATTACCCCATGGTCTCACAAAACATCCTTTGTTGCACACACACACAGACACACACACACAAAATGAGGCAAAAGACAGTGTTTGCCCCAAGAACTACAGCACCAACAGCCTGCCAGTCTGTGTCTAGGATCTGTTTAGGAAAGGCTGTGTTTGCTGCATCACTCTCTGTGTGGAGGGGAAGTCCAGCATATTTGCACCTTATTATCAGTTTAAATAAGCACGCTAGTTCTTGGAGACTTGGCTAGTACTAACAGCAGTGGGTGGGTGGGTGGGTGGGTGGGTGGGGGCAAAACAGCAGTGATGTCGTTGATGACGCGACTGATAATGATAAAAAATGATGACGTCAACAGCGGGAGCAGCAGCACTCTGGCAGATAGGTGGGCAGTGCTAATTGATCTGCTGCTAGCTGTGCCTCGATCAGGAAAAGACCAGGGCACAGCGGGGCTGCCCTAATTACCATTTGGACGCAGACAATCATTAGGACCCCAGAGCACCTGCTGCCTGCAGGGGTGGCACTCCTATTGCCCGAGAATAAACACAGAAAGAATCCGAGCGACAGTGGAGAGAAGATAAGAGGCTGAAAGATATACAGAGAGACAGTAAACTAACAATTAGGTCTAGCATCATCTTCACTAGGCAGGTGAGGAAAAAAATGTGAAAGAGACCAAAAGCTCTCAGCAGGATACTGCCTTAATGAGTGCAACACAAGGAGACATAATGAGCTACATAAAGAGTGGCATCAGTCTAAGAGGTTACTTAGAATATGTGAAGCTCAGCCTCATTATAGATCATTTTATTCAGACAAAGACATGGCTATTTAAACCTTGAGTTCAGTTCATTTAGTGTAGGTGAAAACCATGGCTTTGCGAATTTCCCCTCGGGGATAAATAAAGTAAATATCTATCTATCTTTATTAAACCCCATTTACTGGGGCTTGCTACTAACAACACCTTAGTGGGCGTTCAGACCAAAAACAGCCCTGTGGGCTGCACTGATGTGGGTGTGTTGCTTCAGGTACCGGTGAGACAATGAAATATGATTCAGGAAGTCCAGTTAGATCCCTGAGTTTGAAGGCCTATCAGACACCAAAACCCTACACAGTAGTTTGTATGAGGAAGTGTTTTTCTTCTTTGGACAGCTATCATGCCGGCAATCATTTTATCGCGGCAATCGCAAAGTAAAGAGTAGAAATGGAGATCACGTTACAAAATAATCTACCAGGAGTGTGCTCTTGCATGTATTTGGTGAACGCAGGCAAACAGAGAGTAGAGCGCACACATCCACAAAACTGTTACAGGTGCTGGCTCGAGAGTTGTACTGGTAGCTCCCATTGTTTATGCCTGATGGAGATCTCTCTTAGATAGAAACTTTAGCTTTGTTTAATTAAATCTACTGGGAGCTTACAGTACAATGTGTGATTCTTTTGTGTGTGTGTGTGTGTGGCAAACGCAGCGCCTTGCTGGCTTACGCATTGCGTTCCAGCAAAAGCTGAGCCAGGTTCAACTTTTTTTCACCCCCACTGCGTCGATGGTCTGGTCCCATTCAAATGAGCAGCCTTCGAAAATGCAAGGTATATTTGATGAAAGCTTGCGTAACAGTAACAAGTCACTACTACTTTATTTCCTTCTGGCAATCAAAAAGAATGGCTTTGTTGGAAACTGAACTTTATTCAGTTTTTTTTAGGTGTAGCTGCATTTGAGTGTTTGGTGCGGCTGATATATAATAACCTAGTGAATAATCCTCAAGTCATACTGCTAGATTCCAGACCATGAGCCAAAATCTTCAACTGTAGGCAAATACATTGAAGGTTTGATAGGGTACTGTAGGGAAGCTCTCTGTGTGTGTGTGCACTGTAACCTCTGATTTCACTCAAAGCGGTGTGATAATGTACATCAGTCTTGTGGGGCGATTGGCTCTACATCAAAAGACTATAAGAAATGTGACAGGATAATGTAACATTCACACTTCAATCAATAAATTCCTACTTTCACCATGTATGAAGGGAGACACTGATCTCGGTCCTTGCACATGATGTTGTCTCCATCAGCACCGTGGAATTAGACGAAATGGACATGTCAGCATAAGGCCAGGTGATGAAACTGCCATATTTAACAACCTGAGACTGAGAAGTAAAAGTTGAAATTACACAAGATCCCCATTTGTGATCGAGCCATGAGGCTACACTGAACATAGACATAGTAATTTCATATAAAATATGCAGGGGGAAGAAAGATCAGGAGAGGACGGAAAAGTATGGAAAAGGAGACTGGAAGTGAGGAATACATTTCCCAAGTACTTTTCCAGAAACTTTTACTTTAAGTCTCCCTATTTAGCATTTATAAGCAGTATCTAAACATTTAGAAATGGTTTATAACACACTACAATGTAGTAGTAAGCAGATCTAAGTGTTTATTAATGTATTTGTCAATAACTATAACTCATCCTGTGTGGAGGCTGGTGTATAAATAGATAATGAATGACAACATTGTAAAACAGTTCTAATAATAAAAAAACTATCTTCATAGGAGAAGTTATAATTCTTGACAAATACTGTACATTAACAAAAATCTCCTTATATGTGCTTACAACTACATTATAGTGTTATAAACCATTTATTGTTAACCCAGCAAGATACTTGGGTATCTTGTCCCATGTACAGGTGACTGTAGCTCGACAGATACTGGATTTGTGAGGCAGATACAGATATTAATATTTGTTGTACGAGTTCAAAAAATCAGATAACAATTCGATAGATTTTTAATAATCATCATAATTTTAATGAATTATGACCAAAATACATACTGAGTTACCGCAAACTTAGTTTGTGTACTGTAATTTCATGTTACGACCAAAATATACACGATATATCTGCAATAAGCTAATATCTGCCGCTTATGGGTCCAGCTCCACATGGGACCTTGCATGAATCTATTAGTAGAGTATGTTTGAGTCATCACCTGACTATGTAAAACCCACTCAAGGCAATGAAAAATTACAACAAAGCAAAGACAAAATAATCAGATGCAGGCCACTTCAAATGAACTAAATAATCATTTTCAGCACAAACATGAATGCCACTTGATTAAAAACTCAAACAATAAGTGCTGTTGGTTGAAATGATCTGTTCACCTACAAATACTTCAGAGGCTGTACCGCAATCAACTTTAAAAACACACTTTCTAGTCATCTATGAGCTATTGTAGCATTAATGGCAAACTGTGGATTTTGCAAAACAATCTGGTAGCCTAATAAGAAAGTGGCAAATTCCTGGAAGGCCTGATAATAAACAGAAGGCATAATGTTTATTATCTGTTGATATATCCCCGGGCTCTGCTTTTTCCCTAAACAAGAGGAATGGTGCTACAAAGCTAATGCATGTGTCTACTCTGGCTATTAAAAAGAGATCACAGATTGTGACTCAACCAGTGCACATAAACACATAGACAGGGTGGTCCAACATGCTTCTGGCTCTGTGTGTGTGTGTGTGTGTGTGTGTGTGTGTGTGTGCTTGCAGTCTCTTCCCAGAAATGTGCAACAGTAAACAGACTAAGAGGCAGAAAAGTAACATTACAACTACCACTGGCTGGGAGCATAAACAGTGACACACAACGCAATGCAACACAGCACATACTTCCTTCTTCTTATGTTTGTTTGTGTGTACGAGTACATACAGCATGTCACTGCACATATCTCAAAGGGCAAGAAAAAAAAAAAAAAACATCTGCAATCAGAGGTGCAGAGAGCAACTGTGGGGCCCCCTTGAGAGCTGCCCTGCTTGGACTGGGAGCCTCTGGCTGTCCCCTGGGGGCTCAAGGGGCCCTAGCCCTTCACTCTTCCCTGACACTAACCAGACACAGCGGCACAAACTCATAAAAGGATGGGGGGGGGGGGGGGGGGGTTGTTATGTGTCTGTATATGTGAGAGACAGACATAGACCAAGAGGCAGACATCAAGAGGGAGAGAGGGGGGTACGGAGAGGGAGACAGAGGAATAGAGGGAGACATTAACACATAAGCAGAATGCACCCAGCTTTAACCCACAGCTTAGAGCATTTGACAATGTTTTTTTCATATCCTCCTCTCAGTCTCTCCCTTGTAAAGAGAGCAATTACATGTCCAGGACAATCCCACATTAAACAAACATTAGTTCTCTCTCCAGAGCCAGACTCAGCCAAATTACATTGTTTCCAGATGCCCATCACAAACCCACCCTCTCTCCAAACCCCCACCCCACTCATCTCCTCTCCTCCTGCTTGTTTCTCCTCTTCCTATTGTTCCTTCTTTTCTCGTCGTGTTTTGCTCCTCTTTATCTCTCCCTGTAGTTCCATAAACTTCCTCCCTTCCCGATTTAAGATGCGGATTTGTGAAAAACACCAGAGCAGGCTGCTTTCAATTATGCCACTACTGGAGGAGGAGAGGAGGGCCAGAGATGGAGAAAACAAAGGGGTCGACACGATGAGACAGCAGTCCTTCTCTTAGATGTCACATCTCCAAAACCAATCACGGACCTTAGCCAGTGTGTTAGGTCATTATAACTGGCCAGATAAGAAAAGCTATGAATAAGGTTTTATGTAACTTTCAGTTCAAGATTCATACTGATGCCAGAGGGTAGAAATAAATGGCTGGTCAGCTAATGTTTCACTTGTAGATAACGTTTGCAAACGTTAACTTAAGTTGTATGGAATAACCTTCATTTTGTATTTGACATTGTATTAAACATTTATCTAGCTGTGTATTTTTCATCTATGATATGAACAAATAAGCCAGACATTTGCTAGTTTAAGCGCTCATTGTCACACACATTATATACAGATAAACAGTCCAATGTAAAATTCACTGCAGCATAATGGGTCAGTTCTGATCTAATCAGTAGAGCAGAAACAATTGTCAGAAAAATAATCAGCAACTATTTTTGTAATTGATAAATTGTTTGTCACTTTTCAAGTACAAATGCAAAACAAAATCTCTAGTTTCAGCTTCTCAATTGTTGTATGTGATAGTAAACTGGATATCTCTAGGTTTGTGGAGTGCTGCTTGAACAAAACAAGCTATGTGAACGCTGGGCTCTGGGAAATGGTGGTGGCTATTTTTCTCAATTTTTTACAGACCAAACTATTAATCAGTACATTTAGAAAATGCAGGTTTATTGATGATGAAAGTGAATAGTTAGTAGCATCCCTTCTGATCAGGTCTACATTTGAAAACCTCTATCTATGCCATACTTCAATGCAAAACAAGACTAAGAGACTACAGCTACACTAGCAGCTCCATGAGGCAGTACTTGAGCTAAATGCTAATGTTAGCATCCTAACATGCTCACAATGACAATGCTAACATGTTCAGCAGGTACAATGTTTACCAGGTTCACCATCTAAGTTTGGTGTGTTAGCATACTAACATTTGCTAAATGATACTAAACACAAAGCACAGCTGAGGCTGGTGGGAATGTCATTAGATTTGCAGGTATTTGGTCATAAACGGCAGATTAACATTTTTACCACATATTACACTTCATCCTGAGGTGGAAAAAATAAATCTCTGTACAACATTTCATGGCAATCCATCCTATAGTTGTTGAGATATGAAGTGGTGACCGACACTGCCCTCCATAAAATCACACTGCTAGCATGGCTAATAAAAATAAAAAACCTGAGGAAGATTTCACAAAGGCTGACAAGTTGAGTGCCATCAGCGACAACAAATGATAAACAGCCGGGATCAAGGCCAGGTTGGAAGGTCCACCATCCCTCTGAACAGGGACCTTTCCAGGTTTTATCAAACACTCAAAAACATCACTGACTAAGACCAAGACATTTACTACCAAATACATGGTAAAAGCTGATTGTGCTCTTTTGTGTGAGCTCACATGAAACTCAACTGCTGTCCAAGACACAATTAAGCTGAATGTATATCTCTAGGTGGGTTTATGTGTGTGCACATGCTTGAAAGGTAAAAAATACAACATGTTCCTTTTAATCAAGAGATGTCAATAAAGCTAAAGGTTGACTTCTAGCTGTGAACAGTAGCCATGGGAACCCTTGTAGACATGGGAACCAATGTCACATTGAGTTAGTATAGTCTAAGCTCAAGGATAACAGCGGTATCAGAAAAGTTGACCAGCTCTGTCTTAAACGTCTATGACCCAGACTGGATGTCAGACACTATTCTAGGAAGAAAACCCTCATCATAGAATTCCCATGAAATAATCATACTGGAAATCTGCGTTGAGCAACACACTGAAACTCTAACAAAAGCAGGAATGCTGTTGTGTAGTAAACCTTACACTTTGACCTCTCACTGTGTGTTTGTTATTTGTATTTGTCTTAATATTGTTGTCACTATTATTATATTCACTCTGAGTGCACTCTCTGTGGAAACAGCTGGCTGGACTGATATCTTTAACAGAGAAGATTTAATCATGGTAAAGTAATCTATATGTTTTTCTCTTCCATTTTCAGTCATATATAGTGGGCGTTTATGTATGTGTATGCATAAAACAGAACATTAAAATAAACCCTGAAGGAAGGAAGCATCAAAACAAAGTTGGATAATTGCATTTTATATGTTTTTATGAGTGTGTGTGTGTGTTTATGTGTATGCATAGATGTCTGTTTGTAAGGGGCCTCATCAGACAGTCGCTACACGGTCGAAGGAGCACTCAAAAACTCTCACGTTTCCCAAACACCTAAGGGCATCTATGGGGACCTCCTAATACATCTCCAACCCCCAAACACACACACACACACAAATATGTTTACGCACACACACACTTATCTAGGACCATGCAAATCTAATGAGACAGCCAGACGGAGACGTATATAGACAAACCTGGAGGCAGAAGTGCCTGGACACAAATACAGACAATTATACATAGTTAATAGTCAACAGTGTGCACTCATTGGTCAAGTGTGGCTACTAGTAAGATCCATAGATACTTGATTGCATTAGGACAACATCCTGATTAATTTATTGGTTTAAGCTCCGCTACTTAGTTGCTGCTGTGGTGCTGTTAAGATTTAAATTTCAGATTAACGCTGATGTTTCAGAGATATTTTAATATTACTTCGGTGCCACTGTGAATGACTGATTATAACATTTTATAAACGCTCAATACTTTCATCATATATTATTCTACAAGTGGAGACTCCATTTCAGCACAAATTAAATGAGTGGGACGTGGGCTGGAAAACTAATAAGAAGAAGGCAAAAGGATTGGAGCAGACAGAGCTGCAGACTGCCACTTGACGGAGGGCCTGCAGCAAAAAAAGGCCTTAAATTTGATGCTTTCCAGCAGCTGAAAACGTAGAAACAGCGTCATACTGTGCACCACATCCTCAAATGAATCCCAGTGAGTACCTAAACTGGTCAACATAATTGGTGCCAAGAGCAAAATGTGGAGTTGTCTCGCTCTTTTACAGCAGACAAAGAGAGACATATTTCACAATCTATGATGGAGCAGATGCTACAAGGCAGACCAAATCACATGTGGCAGCATATGGCATTATGTTTTTTCTTGTTTACTATAGCAATATCAAATAATGCTGACGGAACAGCTGATGAATATATTAGCTGAGGAACTGAAAATGTATTCAGATGCTAAATTAATCATTTGAGCGATTTATTCAATAAAAATACAAAGCATTTTGTGGTTGTGGCTTTGAATTTAAATGCTATGAAGATTGCTTGTTTTTCAAACCATTATAAAATGTTATGGTAAAATAGTTAGGGTTACTTTAGATGAGAAGATCAATACCACTGTCATATCTGTATGCTAAATATGAAGCTTCAGTCAGCAGCTGGTTAGCTTAGCTTAGCATAAAGACTGGAAACAGGGGGAAACAGTTAGCCTGGGTCTGTCCTTTGAAGCTCAGAATTTAAATGTTATATCTAATGCAGTTTGTTTTATCTGTACAAAAACTGAGGTGTAAAAATTTCAATTTGTGGTTTTATGGGCATCATGCAGGTTTATTTCTTGGCCAGGAAGTCTTTGCTTGCACCCAGCCAAAACATAGTCCCATGCCTTATGCATGGGACTATGTTTTGACTTGCAGTTTCCCCATTTCCAGTCTTTATGCTAAGCTAAGCTAACTATCTGTAGCTTCATATTTAACGGACAGATATGAGAGTGATATTGATCTTCTCATCTAACTCTTAGCAAGAAGACGAATAAGCGCATTTCTTTAAGACAACATTTTGGGCTATTACAACTACTGATTTATCACTAATTGGGATATAAAAGTCAAAATTCATGCTACTTCCAAGTGCAAATTCATGTTACCTTACACTCACTAAAAAACATCTATGTCAACTTCTATACCTTATCCAAGAGACATAATTTGGAAACTACTAACAGTAGTTGTGTGTGTGTGTGCGCGTGTGTGTGTGTGTGTGTGTGTGTGTGTGTGTGTGTGTGTGTGTGTGTGTGTGTGTGTGTGTGTGTGTGTGTGTATGTATTATGTGTGTGTGTCGTGTGTGTGTGTGTGTGTGTGTGTGTGTGTGCGTGTGTGTGCGCGTGTGTGTGTTACTCACATAGTCGGGCAAGGCTGTGTTGTCTCCCTGTCTGCCTCTTAGAGACTGTGTTGCCTGCTCCAAAACCTTGTTGTGCTTTTTGGAAAGCAAAGCAAATAAACTGCAGGAGAGACAACAGAGAGGGGGAAAGGAGTGAGAGCAGCAATGACAGATGAATGATACACTTCTACGAAGACCAAAGAACCCAATTACACAGTTGTCGTCATACTGCACATGTTGACCAGTAATTAATGTGCTGTAAATACTCAAATAGTGACCTTTACTTGGCTTTACTGAAGAGAGAAGCTCTTTATTTAAGACAGATTATTATTAGAGGTGGGCCTGTTTTGCTTTCTAAATGAGGCCTTTAAAATAGTGAACAATAATTATTCTTGGAATAACGAAATAATCATGAAATTGGCAGGAGACAGTTTTAGAAATGATGTGTCAAAATACTAAAAATGTTGCTTAATTTACCATCAATTTACAATCTCAACTGCTTTTTCTAACCTGGCATTTAGTTGCTTGAACAGGTCACAGCCTCGTTTACTTTTCGAAAATGTCCAGTATTTGTGCATGTATGTGTTTGTTGTTGTAACTGTAGGTGACAGTCTGCCATTTGACCTGCTGGTAAACTGACTGGCTTTACCCTTATTCTATGTGTTTGTGTGTGTACGGTTGTCTGGATGGGATTGCATGATTGCATGTGATGGATGGACACAGACATACATCAAGAGTCCGAGAGTATGCTTGGGCGACCTTGGCTAGCAAGAGGGTGGGTCAATACATGCGCACACACACACACACCATTAATGGCATGTGTGCACGCACAGTAAACTGACTCACTCAACTGAATGTGTGGTCACGCAAGAGAGTTGGGAGGAAACACTGCTTAAAAAAAGATTTGCTATGTTCAGCTTTGAGGAGCGCTTGTGCAAAGAACAACTCGCTGTCATTTGAAGTTGTTTTTAACTCTAAAAAAACATAAATAAACAAATAAAAATGTTCCAAAAGTTCTACTATATTGGTTGTCTTAAAAAGTTATATTTTTCTCCTGTTCTCTTTATTACATCTTATATTATCTATTACAGTTATTTCTTAGTCTCATATTGTATTTATTGAGGTGATTATTATTCTAAATTATTAGTGACCTTCTGTCTTAATTACAACTTTTTAATAATCTTTGTAGGCCCCCAAGGGTGTTGAATATTTCATTTGTGTGTCAATCAAGGAAAAAAAACTGCAGAATAAATTAAACTAAATGACAGCAAAGGGCTAGGGAAAGTCAAATGCACGTACTGAGCTCAGCTAAGCCCCTTAGAGCTACACCTGTCCATCTGTCAGCACTGGAAAACACACACACAAAAATCTCTCAGCATTCTTTATCCAGGCTAATTGGCCAAATGATAGCTGAATGGAGATATCTGAGCAGCTATGAGGAGGTCTACTTGTTATCTACAGACCTAATGTCAAAGGCCCTATTAGCCACGACTGCTTAATAGGACCTGTCGTACTATCTAGTCAGTTTTTTTTCTATTTCAAATGAGAGACCACCGACCAAGTTCCACCTGGGGACGTTTGCCCACAAGAAAAGCACTGTGACTAGTTGCTCTGTGATATCCCTCATTTATGCCGAGGCAGTGACGGACACAGCGCAGGAAACAGCGACACAGAAGGATTTCCACCCTGCTGGCCTGATCCAAAAATCAGTTATGAGGCTGAAGTAATGACAGATGTGGTCCACCCCGACACACTGAAGATGTAAAGGTGCTCTGTCTCTACCAGCTCAAAGGATTCTTCTTTTATCTGGACACACACAGTGCGTGGTTGTGTGGTGCTCTTCGAAATGTGTACTTGGATATTTGTATGTATGTATACACATTCATTTTAAGGCTTTCATGAGTGACTGTTCAAAATTATGTTTCCATTAAAATGCTGCTTGAGTTTTAAGATAATTTCTGAAATGTTGGTAAAATGTAAATTTTACTTTATTGAATACATCCAAGAAGACGTGACAAGATTACATGATCAGCTGAGGAACAGTAACTGATACATCATGGCGTTTTCAGTGCTGCTGCTCGCCAAAACTGGTACTTGTGTTTTTAAAATGAACTAATACATCTCCTCTTTTCTTTGTTGTGTCTTATCAGCTGCTATGGTGATCAGAGAGGGGAGATGACATGCAACAAGGGCCCTCATCTGTTCCAGCTTCTCAAATGGTAATATTTTCTTCTGAATATTTCTGTGTTAGGTCAGACCATACAAGCCATTTTAAGATGTCACCATGGGCTCTGGAAACGTGCATTTTTTGCTATTTGCTGACCAAACAATTTATCGATTCATTGAGAGAGTAACTGGTGGATTAATCGCTAATGAAAAGAATTGTTTGTTGCAGCCCTGCTGTGAACTAAACTGTATCTGTGGAGTCTGCACATTAAAGTAATCAGTGAAAGAACAGACACTATGGAACAATGCAGCAGTAAAGGAATATTGATGGAGAGAGAGAGGGTGAATAGAAAATAATAAGGAAGGATGCAGGTGGCGCTGGTGGTGGTGGTGGTGGTGGTGGTGGTGGTGGTGATGGAGGCAGTTCAAACCCACTGCTGCCCGTAAATAAACAGCACCAACTGTGATTCTCTCTGAGAGTCGATTAAGGAGCAGAGTTCAGCACTGCCTGGCAGACATTTGGAAATTCCTGGCAGGAAATTCCCTTTATCTAGCCTGCCAGCCAGCCAGCCAGCCAGGCAGGCCGTTTAGCCCAGCCCTAGCCATCATAGTCATCATCATTATCATCATCATCAGACATGGAGTCAGTTGCTCTACATCACTACAGGACAGACGTGTACACATTCACAGACAGTGTTCCTCTCTGACTCAAAACACCAGAGAGTCACAGATATGAAGAGAGACACAGGCCCTGAGATAAGACGATCCTTGAGTGTGCGTGAACATGTGCACATCTTCAGGGAAGGAAACATTCCTTCCCGTGTGCCTGGAGTTAACAAACAGACGTGAATGACTTGATGGTAGTGTGTGCGCGTGCGGTTTGAACCTTGTCCTCTCAAGTCTTCCATGTGCTCATGAGCCAAGCCTTTCCCTCAGTTACATAATGTTCTCCTCTACACAGGCACACCACTCTCTCATTATTTCATTTCTTAGTCTCTTCTGCTGCAGGCAATGCCAAGTTACTACAACGATAAATATTTTGTGCTGATTCAATATGACTCATTAAAATGAATGAGCGTGCTTGTGTGTGAATTAGAATATCCACCCTTGTCTTTGGCAATTTCTGTCTCTCTTTTGAATCAGAATCGGAATCAGCTTTATTGGCCAAGTATGTGTACACATACAAGGAATTTTGTTGCTTTCAAAGTACAAAGTACACACTGCTCCAAGAACATTTTTCAGGAAGACAAAAATAGACATACAGCTAAAGACAAGGACAACAAAGCTGAACAAAGACAAGTAAACATAAACGTTTAACTATAATGTAACTTCAAGTAGGTGGCTTCTTTGCGAGATTGCAGAGATTTTGCTATACCATTTATATTGTGGTCAATATAAATGGTCAATGTGGTCATTTTTTATCATCCCCAGCTGTATTAGACCGTTGTTGGAAAGGACTGTTTTAAGGCAATGTTGGATTTTTGTATGCATTTAGCATCATTGTGATCAAATTTGTCAGGTATTTAATTCACTGAATTAGCCAAAACAGACATTCCTGTCTGGTTATTTTATCTGTTAACAATTCCTCAATTTATTATATCAAAATGTGTATCAATATTGCGATACTAAATCTTGTATACTGAGGATTTTATCCATATCACGCATCCCTAGTTGGAGGGTATAAAGACTGTCAAATATAAAGGTCAAGATCCAGATTCTTATTTAAACCACTAAAGATAACATATTCAATGTCAACCAGGCAAAGTACACAATAAAAATAGACTTGGTCATTTTGCCCCAGTATTTAAAATTTACTTTTTTTGTTTCAAACCACTTTTAATATTCTTTCAAACGATACATTTACTAGAATAAGACGACAGCTGGAATGGGTTGTACAGAAAATGGATGGATGGGAGACAGAAGCTACCAATTACCATATTGTTTCACCCTCTGTTCTGCTCTATTTGCTATGTCATTTGTACACCTACAGTGTGTCCTCACCTGATGATGCGCTGGGCAGCGTACTGGTGGAGACAACGAAACTGGCCTGACATGTTGGCAAGTGCAGCCAGACAGTTGGTGTGGAGGTACTTATCCTAGGGAGGATGCACACACAAACACACACGTTACTTGATGTTACTGTTAAACTGCAAATGACTGTTATTTCAATCTTTACAGTTCTATCATGACAAATGCCGTATGTGGATGCCATTAATCACTATTTGGCTCTATAAAAGTGTATACAATTGATGGATTTCTGAATGCATAGCTGTTTGCTTTGCGAGTGCGCAAACTGTGTGTGTGAATATGTGTTAAACTTACCCTTGTCCGGGTCATGTTGAATTGGATGGTGCGGATGACCACCAGGATGAGCAAACTGCCAAGTGAGATCTCTGTCAGTGTCCTCTCTGTGTACCATGAGATGTTCTTCAAAACCTGCGAGAGGGAGAGAGGCACAGAAATGAGACATTCCTGTTGAAAACATCAGGAATGATTTCCGATTATCCCAGCCATTGCAAGTAATGGAAGGTTGCAGTGGTAATACCTAAAATGTGAACAATGTTTTTTAAACTGTGTCTACCCACCACCTCGTGGATGGAGCGATTGAAGGCATCGTCCTCTGTAAGGATGAGGAGAATAATGAGGGCCATGTAGACATGATGAGAATTTCTGTCCTCCACGTGGTAAAGGATCTCGAGGATGGGCAACACCTGAGAGGAAGAGTGGGAGAGCAAGAGGAAGGGCTGAGCATGTGTGCAGGTGTTGTCTCAGAAATGACATTCATTAAACCCTTGTTACAAGATTTGTTATTACAGTGTGTAAAATTAGCCATGTCCATGCTAGACATGTGCACAAACCTCTAGGACTATTGGGGTGTTTAACAGTGCTTTTCTTTGAGGAGCAAGAGTAATTATTAAAAGTTTAACCTTTTAATAAGTACTTATTACAGAAAAAACTCTTTGCACATGTATTTCATGAGACAGGTGCGTAGGAGAGGGACGAGTAGATCAAAATTGCAAAAAAAAAAAACAAACAAAAAAAAAACTCCCGCAAATTTGCCTGATGTAGGTCTTTTTGCAAGTTAGACAATATGCAGGAGTTTTCTTTTCCTTTTTTTAATCCAATAATTACTAATTAACCACTGTTTTTTTTCTTCTAATTTTGGTGCCTATGACTGTGGAGTCAGAATTTGTGGATGTTCTGTGAGCACAATCAAACAGCATGAGAGGACAAACTGCAGAAGCAACAGTGGACAAAAATGTAAACATCCATCTTGTAACAGATGCCACTGAAAAGCTGAGTACCTGTTCTACAAAACATAAGTTATGCACCTTCACAAAATGTATTATTATTATTATTATTATTATTATTATTATTATTATTATTAGTACTACACGAAGCCACCTGTGGTGCAAACTGAGTACCAAGTAAACGAGACAATAAAACAGAAAAAAGCAGCACTGTAGATGGTGGTTGAGAAGACAATACTGAATCATGGCTGCTGAACTATAGGTAGAGGCGGATGTTATATTCAGAAGTATTCAGAACAGATGGTAAATGTTATCTGCTAATGACAACACTATGCAAAAGATTTAATTCTCAGAATAACACTGTCAGAGTGGAAGCAGTTAGTAGCTAGCATTGTGAGCGATGAACACAAACAGTTGCAGTGTTAGCTCATTACACCGTCGTGCAGCTGTGCTTTATTGCTCAGCAGAGAAAGTGGCTAGACTCATTAGCAGCCCCCCTACATAATAAGCTCAATCTAGATCTGCTAATGATGATATTTTATTATAGCGGCAATAAATAGGGAATAACACAGAAAGATTATACTGATATCAGACATAACGGAATTTAATTGACCAGCAATTTCAGTTTCAAAATATGAAGGTAAATTAAAGTAATTTCCTGCTTGGCTGTTGTCATGAATTCATATTGCAATTAGTTTAGTTTATATTGTAATTAGTCTCCTTTTAAACCGGGTTCAGAGACTAGACAGATCTACACGACTTTAACTCCCACTTCTACTCCTATCCAGTAAGACCAAATGATTCTGTGTTATATGTGTGACTCATATGTGACTGCCAAACTCATATGTGGTACCATCTGACATGCTCAGCTAAAGATTGATTTTCATTCACTAAATGCCTCAGTACATTCACTCTGCTGTAAAGAATAACTGGCACTGTCCCATATGGACAGCATAGCACCGGCTGCCACTGCATACATCCTCGCTGTTTACTGAGCCATAGCATTGGTCCTAGATGAAACGATTTCATGGCCATACCCATGTGTGCAAGGAAGGACAGCATTACCCAATCACACTTTGATTCATTTTTAACAGTGTTCTTTGCTTTTGCCTTGTCAATAAACTACACATAAAAATGTCTGATTGAGACAGGAATAATGAATGTGCATGCATTTGTGTACCACGCTCTTCTACCCACCAGATTGTCCATGTCGGTTCTGGAGAGCATGTATGTCCTCATGTTGGCGTTCTGGTGAAGGAGGGTGTACAGTAGTAGCGTGGCCTGGTCAGAGCGCTGCTGCTCACACAGCGCTGTGTACAGGCTGTTGAAATTGATCTGGAAAGTGTGAGGTTGCTCTACGGGAAGCGACGACGTGTCTGTGTGGGCAGAGGTGACTATAATCAGGATTATTATTTTATTACATTGCCTCATTACTCTCTGGTAAATATCAGACACGTGAACATCTCTCACATATGTACAATGGATCAAAATAAACAAATATATTACCTTGTGTGTTTCTGAAACAAGTAATAGCCTGGCGGTAGGGGTTGGGCCAGTCAGGCCCATCTGTCAGATTGGCTAGGACAAGCAGTAACAGAAGGCTCTGATTGGACAAAGGTAAAGGGTTGTGTTCCTGGTCTATCCCGGCTTTGCTGCCAGCTCCACCCAATGTGAAGACACTCCACAGCCCACCTGGAGACAGACAGACACACAAATAATGCACAGATAAAAATATACGCTCATTAAAAAGCAATAATTCAGTTATATTGAGTTTTTTGTTTATTATTTTGTGTTTCTGGCCACCTGATAAATGTAAGTCCAATATTCACTCTCCTTCTACCTCCATTTTTGGTCTCTACCATCTCATGAAGGGAAATATTTGGCTCTTTAGCTGCTAAACGCTCCATTATGCTCACTAGTCGGTCGCTAACTGTGTCTCTCTGCTGTTTGGTGCTGAGCAGGTAGTGTACAGTAGGTTTTTAGAGCTTTTTCTGTGAAAACGCCTGCCTGATTATGCTGAAAACGACGCTAAGAGAGCAGTGAAAGTGAACCAAAACAGTAAAGTTGCAGCCGGACAGCTAAATAAAGAGCTGAAAGTTGCTGTAAAGCTCCGTTAAACCGAGGGGAGCTGCAGATTCAGGTGATATTTCTCTGTAGGTTCATCACAACAAACAACCTCTTTCACAATGTGACATTGCTTTCACATTGTCATTTGATACATTGTTATTCTAAAATATTGATTATAGCTGGTTTAAGTACAGGAAAATGTCGAATGTCTGTCTTCTTTAACACACCTCTCCTGGTGTTCTCCAGGTTGGATTTCAGCAGAGAGTTTCAAGACTGGCCTGAGAACTGCAGCTCTCGGTTTCAGTACAACAGATGGGTAATCTGTGCCGGATCCAGTAATGAAGAGCAGTCAGGTTGTGTATGTCAACCTTTTTATAGAAAGCAATAAAGTATTCTCACAACTTGCAGCTCTTCAGCCTTATGACTGATTTACGCCTCATAGGGAAATTAATGCAAAAGAATATGTGCAGTCAGACTGATGTAATCAAGGCCAAAATGGGCACAATGGAGTCACGCACTGTGGTTTGCAGCACCTGAAATTTGAAACAACACAGACGGCGCCACAGAACAAAGAGAAACTGGAACTGCTGGCCAAGTAGACAGAGGTTCGTTTTTCTTGTTAGGGGATGAGAGGGAGCTGAATTTCCTAGAGTCACAGAAGTGCTGGCGCTTTCAAGCGTCACAAGAAGCACGAGAAGCATGAACACCAAGGTACACAGATGACAGTCTCTGGCTCCTGCACGTCTAGCCACACAGAATGCATGAACCAAGCACTAGCGAGAGACAGTGTGAGTGTGTTGTAGGTCCACACTGATCAAGCTACTGAACTTGTGGAGAAGTCAAATAGATTTGTTGCCATCTGGTGGCGACGGTTGGAAGAGCAGAACAATGCTCTGACTGGATTTGCACACACTCTCTTTGCTGTGAGAGTAATGTCAAAAAAAGTCATCCTGATCCATCCAACTATGACACACTTAAGTCATCAGCTCACTTGGTTACTGAACCAAAAGAGATTTAAGTCAAGCGAACAAGGAGACATCAGTTTAAAACATTAAAAGGGATGAAATGCTAATACATTCAAAAATTTAACTCAAGGAGAAAATGAGAGGTCATGTCCCAGTGTCTACTGCATGTACCATTTTGAAAGGCAGGAGAAAGAACAAAAGAACAACCTGTGAATGATGAAGGTTGTTTTAAACCATTATTTTTCTCCTTGCTCTGCCCAAGACTTTCTTGTGACTGTTTACATTTTTTAGTAACATCCATGGTTTATATGTTGGTTTGCCTCTAAATGTACTAATGGCTAGTAAAGAGCTACTCCAACACTCAGTCTTGGCTTTGTGTGTATAAATGTGCATGCAATTCCAGTGAGGAGGGGAATGAATTTGTTTATATTTGAGCAAAAGGGACATCAACAAACTGCTGAAATCCCCAAGAGAGAAATTACATCATTTGCACTGGTCAGTCTGTCTCTCTCCCCACACATGATACTCATCGTTCCTCAGAAAGAGAAGTGAGTGTGAGAGAAAACAGGGGGGGGGAGTTGTGACAGAGCCCTGTTCATCTCATCACTGGCACCACAGTGACTAGCCCAACAGTGTCAGAGAGCCCGGTCTGGCAGCCACATTTCCTGCACTCTCTCCCTCTCTCCCTCTCCCCCTCCCCCTCTCCCTCTCCCTCTCTCTCTCCCTCTCTCTCTCCCTCTCTCTCTCACTCACACACACACACTCACAGAGCTCTATTTTACCTTAGTGGGTGCTGTTTGTTATCCGTCTGGCTCGGTTCCCTCTGCCTGTCTGCCTGCCCACCACATAAACCCAATAATGCTACACTGCTTAGGCTGCTCCGGCCCTGGCCAGCCGCCGAGTGGAAAAAGAGGAGGAGGACATGAAGAGGAGGAAAGGGAAGGGGAAAGTGAGGAAAAGAGAAGGTCACACACGGACACAGAGGTTGGCACGCTGAAATCAGGATCTGGGCTTCAGGACTCGGAGGCAGTGAAGGCATCGTTCTGCGAGACACGCAACACAACTGCACCCACAAAGTCTTGCTTTACTTGAGTATAATCCTGTGTCCACAACAGCCTTTGAAATTGATCTTTTCATCTCTGAAAACTCTCCATGACCTACAAATCTCTACTGGTCTCACAATATTTACACACTGTAGATGCTTATTAAAATCCATTAAGACAGGCTCAAAAACAGACCATAATGCAAGTTTCTGCAACAGAAGATGAGCTTTTAATGTTTGACTAAGCCTTGGTTTAAGGACAGAAGGCTGTGAGGTCCAAATTGTAGTCTTACATAATCACCATCACACATGACTGCTGGTAAGTCAATTTCTGTATTCAAACTGAAATATCATCACACAATCAAATATCTGCAGAGTCTTTCCAAATGTTCTGACGCAGGCTGAAAACCATCTCTTCTAAATCCACATCTGCCCCCTGACATCTACTTCACCCGACACTGACCCCCATACCAAATCCAGATTCATATCATGGGTATCATCAAACACACACACACACACACACACACTCCAGTGAGCTACCTAATGATGCCGCTGTTATTAGACTGTTGATTGGGGAAATATTATTACTTTACATTCCTTAAACAGCGCTACTCCTTATTTTCAGTCTTAATTAACTTGGTATGTACCTGGTTAATATTTGAGGAATGTTCACTTATTTTTATGTTGCATTAACCCACTCTGTGCAGTTGCTAAAAGTCACAATGCATTCACATTAAAGGATCACTCATCTGTGCCTATGATTATGATACACAGTATTACAATGATAGGTAAAGGCTAAATGTATTTGGTCCTATTTCAATATGACATCCACAAAAGTAGATAAATCCAGATGATTGTTAGAAATATGAAACAGAGTAAATAACTGGAATTAGATAAAATTATTACAACTAGTCTAAATCTAGTCAACCAAGAGAAAAAAATCAACATGCTCCCAATGACAATGCTAACATTCAGATGCTAAGCAAGTAATGTTTACCACGTTCACCAGCTTAGTTTAGCAAGTTAGCATGATGACATCTGCTAATTAGCACTAAACACAAAGTACAACTGAGGTTGATGGGAATCTCATTAG